>JAQISU010000117.1:17380000-17612308 GCA_029339505.1 Unio delphinus | reverse complement strand
CTTGAGTTAAGCAGTTCATATATCAGCTACAAGAAATTAGCTGCGTGCCGACATAAAGTGCTTATTATTCTCTGTGTGTTTTGTGTGTTTCTTTTCAAAGACATATATGACATGTAAAATATTTAAATATATATACACAAACACACACAATAATCATAATAAGAATATTATTATTAAAAAAAACAACCGCTCCTGTGGCCTAGTGGTTTAGAACGTCCGCCGCGGAAGCGGGAGGTCGTGGGTTTCGATCCCCGGCCGAGTCATACTAAAACTTACAAAACTGGTACTAACAGCTGCATCACTTGGCGCTCCGCATTAGGAGGTTAGTGTTAAGACTGGTCGGCCTGGTGTCAGGATAATGCAACTAGGGTGGGACATCGTGCTACATGTTTGCGCATGATGCTCCAGTGCTAGACATCACTATAAAATGCCTTACTGCAGACATTGTAGCGATATGACTGAAAACTTGTTAATGCTACGGTTAAAAATCCTAATCACTCCCCCCCTCCCCCCCATTAATAATAATAAAAAATAAAATAAATTCTCTAGATAAATTGGATGGACAATGGGTGAAGGAAGGTAATGTGCGGAGGGACAGTAGTAGGTTTGATATTTTTAGTTTCAATTTTCAGTCAGAATGAGGAAAATATCATTAATGATGTAAATAGAAACATGTGAATCTTTTGTGTGTCGAATAATTAAGTTGCTGAATTGCCTTTTGTAACAAAATATTTAATTTATGATGATGGTGCAGAGTTCGTTTCCAAATAAAGGTTTTATCGGTATTAACATTCATTATTGAAAATCTGCGAAAAAGTTCGCATATTCTTGCGTTATAAAATAGTTTGCATTCAAATGAAAAATGTTGGACGTTTTATGCTGTAATTCTGCAGGTTCTGCAGGAACAAGAAGGATTGGCGATAAGAGTGCACCTTACTCATAATTCGCCGAAGAGAATGTATGATTTAATAGGTTGATTTGCATAGAAGCTTGTTTTATTACCAACGTTAAATCTTAAGAAGTTTTACGGTCGGAAATTTCTTTTTTTTAAAGTTAGTTTAGACGAACAATTTATTTGAGATTGTAACAGACCGTTCCGTGATTTGATAAGTATCTGGTTAAAAAAAACAAGACTTATTTTTAAACAAAGAGGTTCAGTATTGATATTGAATGTTATTTTTTGACTTTCGAATTGACGCCAATTTATTATTTACTTTAATATAAAATTTGAAGTTAGATCAAATCACTTAATACGAACGTTAATAATAGAAGCTTATTTATTTTTTGCGCAATGATGTAAGCACGGTTTGCGTGTATTTCTAAGTTGTTCTTCTTTATATTTCTTTGGGAATCAAAGAACTCTTGTTGTTGAAATCTTTAAAATGCTTACCTGAAAAGGTGTACGTTGCCAGCTTTTGGTGATATAATTGAAGAGGCCACAAGAGGTTAGAAATACGTGTGAATTTGTGTAATAAAAAAATGAACAAAATTAACCGAGAATTCAGAGGACTGCCATTTATTTCATTTTGACAATATTAGCATGTTTCCTGTTCTGCATGATGTTCCATTTTGTATTGTATGTTTTTAGTGTCTACTCATAGATTGGTCTTATTAGTAAACAGCAAACGTTGTTATCCCTACATTATTTCTCTTTATGTCCTTCTCAATTCCTTATGTAACATTGGATTGTGACAGACATCTAAGGTACTAAAACTATTGTTACTTCATGTTTTTGGGTAGCAAAACTATTTTTCAAAACATACAGGCAATTTTTCATTTATCAATTTAACAAGCGTTAAAAATTCAAGCCAGTCAAATTTACATTCATCTATTACTAAAAACAAGTGCTATTTTGCTAAGTGTCCAATGAAGAGAGAATCATTTGGCGAGTGCCAAATTTGGTTCAGTTTGTTACATGTTTGCCAACCTACAAAAGCTTTAACTTGGACTACTCAACGCGCTGATCGGATTGTTGACACCATGTTGCAACTTTTTTCCAACAACAACACTTACTGACGTCGGTATAAATTACATGTATGTGTTTCAAATATTTGAAATTGAGTTTGTTTGACCATATAGATTTTCAATATTTACTAAGTCACTGCAGGTAAAGTTTCGACTAAAACATATTTTTGTTTGAATAAATGTATTAACATACAAGTATATTGGCGTTTTGCATTGTACATTTGGAGAGAATTTATCTAAATTCCATAATTAAGTGGAGCTATCACTTTCTTCGTTGGATACATTGCTTCTTTAATGCCGTCGTACATGCCTCTGATGTATCCGGTATCTGCTACTGAGTGCTCTGAGAGAGAGAGAGAGAGAGAGAGAGAGAGCGAGTATGAGAGAGAGAGAGAGAGGAGAGAGAGAGAGAGAGAGAGAGAGATTTAACGTAGCTTTAACAATTGTTCAGTCATATCATTAAAAATTCTGCAGTGTGCCAGTTTATGGTTTTTGTCTCGCAGTCTAGCAGAGGATTGTCGCTCTGCTGACACAGCATCATGTCTAACCCTGTCATATATATCCTGACACAAGGTCGACCAGTCCTAACATTAACCTCTTCATGCTGAGCGCTAAGCGAGGCAGCTTTAGTAGTATTTTATAATTCTTTTTTATGACTCAGCAGGGGTTCGATTCCGCACCTCCCTCATCATCGAGTGCAATTTGATACCAGTTTTTATTTTTTATTTAGTAAGTCCCGCTTACATTCATGTCAGTTAATGAAAAAGGATGATTATCAAGTCGGACGTACGTTAAGTAGGAAGTTAAGTTAGTAGGTTCTTATGGGGCCTTTAGAAAGATTAGTCACCTAACAAATAGGAGAACAATTTACCATCATTATTGGGCAATCGGACTCTTACAAGGGAACGGGGTGTCAGAGAGAGAGAGAGAGAGAGAGAGAGAGAGAGGAGACGAGAGAGAGACAGAGAGAGAGAGAGAGAGAGAGAGAGAGAGAGAGACAGAGAGAGAGAGAGAGAGAGAGAGAGAGAGAGAAGAGAGCGAGAAGAGAGAGAGAGAGACAGAGAGAGACAGAGAGAGAGAGAGAGAGAGAGAGAGAGAGAGAAAGAAAGAGAGAGAGATATAAAGAGAGAGAGAGAGGGATGAAGTCTGTGATTGTCTCCACATATAGATTTGGGTTATATCATTGTGAGACATAAATACTGTTAGCACATCACAAGCTATTTGTACATCTGCACTTTCAAGATTGGAATTCGTTTGGAATACCTCTAGAATTCATTCGGAATGCAGTTTCATTTAAAATTTCTGATTTAACTTAATGACTAGTTTTGAATTTAATTCACATTGATGTAAGTTCTTTCAAAGATTGACTTGGTGTTATAGCGAAACAAATCATTTGTTGAATTTTACAAAATCCTTGTAATAGGACATTACTAAATTTAATGGATACAGCAGTACTATTAAGGAATTAATATAATCCTTCTATGTTCCAAACGTCGATGACATTTTCTCAATAAAATCGGCGATTTTACTGTTTGCTGTTGATGTTACGAAATGCCCGTTATGACCCAGTTAGACCACCATACATTTTATTATTACCAAGGTGTCGTGTTTCGCGCGCTATCATTTTTTTATACATATACTTTTTCTTTGTATCGCGTGATACTTCCATTGCTTGCGCGGCACGTGCGTGTTATTTATCAATGCGCACGTCTATATATACATACATACATACATACATACATACATACATACATACATACATACATACATACATACATACATACGGTTATATTACCCATTCGTAACCGTCATATATTTTAAAGTAGTTACAATTAAAGCCTATATTGTGCTGAAAAATGGCGTTAAACCACAAAAAACAAACAAACAAACAAACAATTAAAGCAGACTATTCGGAAAGTTATTTCTTTTCCATATTCAGCTCACTGGGTATGACTAGCCGGGTGAGTGTGTGAATACTAGGATGTCTGGTGCTCCATTGCGATCTTAAACCACCAGTTCAGTGCCCACATGTAGGTACAAGTCTGGAGGGTGGGAGTGACCGTGCCGGGAAGCGGGCCGAGTCAACACTAGATACACATGTGGTTATATCGACGTAGTGCTTAACAGTAGTGTTTGACTACATGAATTTTGTAATAACAGTAGTGTTTGACTACATGAATTTTCTAATGACAGTAGTGTTTGACTACATAAATGTAACGACAGTAGTGTCTGACTACTTGAATTTTGTAACAGCAGTGTCTGACTACATGAAGTTTGTAACAACAGTGTTTGACTACATGAATTCCATATATTAATATTTGACTTCATGAGTTTGATATAGTAGTCAAATCCAATTACTTATTTGTTTTATTTTCATATTTTGTACTGTTGTGTTTATGTTACATTTATGTTTTCTATACAAATTAATGAAACGCCAATAGCGATATTTCGAAAAGACGTTGACCTAATATATATATATATATATATATATATATATATATATATATATATATATATATATATATATAGTGTGTGTGTGTGTGTGTGTGTGTGTGTGTGTGTGTGTGTGTGTGTTTTGCTATACTTGCGAGGACTCGAGTTGGGTTGCACACCAACATCTCGAGGACTGTATTACATTTCGAAGACTTACACACTAGTCCTCGAAATGATATATCGGAAAATGGTTGAGAATGATCATATGAGATGAACCACGTGTTTTTGTAAAAGTCCTCGTTCCTGCAAGGATTAGCCTATAATACACTACAGTAAATTTTTGGAGGATGGCAGGACATGCTGAGTGAAACTGGTAAGTAATAAAACAATTCTTTTTCAAGTTGTTAACTGTATTCCTCCAAAATAGCTACTAGTTTTGTTTTTAGTACGATGTCGTAGCCTCAACTTGATTGGTTGTGGTTGAGTGTCCACGACGTAGGAGTAAGGGTACAACTAGTTTTTATATTATTATAATTATTATTTGTGACAACTTGGTTTTATCCCATTTTCAGCAATGAACTTATATTGATGTCAGTACAGCTCGCGTATATTTTCGGAATTCCACGCAACGCAGTGGGGGTGGCCTTCTCTCCATCGTTATAGTCATTCAGGATGACACCATCGCAGAGTGGATGTGAGTTAATGTCACAGGCACTTGATTCTGGGTACATTAATGTATGCACTCACCATATAATATGGTGAGTGTATACAATAATTTACCCAGAATCAAATGCCTGTGGTTAATGTGCATGACCAGAGAGAGAGAGAGAGAGAGAGAGAGAGAGAGAGAGAGAGAGAGAGATGCCAATGTATCTGCATCGTTATCAGATGAGTATACGCACTTTCTAGTTCTAATGAACACCATTTAATAGATACGCCAAATCAAATTGTAAATAATACTTAGAGAATGTCTCGAAAACAACTACACAAATACTGTACTTTTTTCATTTACAAAAAGCTGATGAACACATTTCGCAAAGGTGCATAGAAACACCAGAACGCAATAGAAACACCGAAACGCACTATAGTGTATATCATTGCTAAATATTGTGAAATTTGCGATATTTTTTTTAAAGAAAATAACATTTACTATTAACAGTGTCTAATACAATTGTAACATAATTTTAATGTTTGATCTATTACTAATAAATGCATATTAGTAATGATTTATTAATTGTTCTCTTCACTCATAACATTTCATCTATCATCGTTTACACTTTTATTTCAAATTCATGTATCTTTTCATGAACTTTTCTTATTTACCATTTTCTGATATTTTGAGTAACATCTACATGGATAATTTATGCATCTTTAAAATTATTTGTTTGTACCGAAACGTATTCACATGTCATCTAAAGAAGATATTGAAAATAAATACCTTTGATTATGTACTTATATGATGAACTCTTGGCCATATTGTTTCAACTTAAATAATTGGTGTCTAAACCATTACACATTTTTAAATGTTTTTGGCACAGACAAAATGTATTCTGATGAATGCGTATTATTCATAGATCTCGAATTAGGGGCCATCCATTTAGTATGTATGCAAGGATCTGGTGAATCTTTGCATTTAGACCATTATGGTGTGTAATTTAAGATAGTTACACTCAAACTATACAGCTGTTTCGCATGCTGCGTTGCACAAATCTCACACATCATGGAACATAACATAATAAGACAAATGTAATAATTAATAACCACAACATAATAACCAACTTTAGAAATCAATATTAAATCAATAGTAAAATGTTTTTATTATTATTAGCTAGAGCATTAAACTTGTGTATAAATTGCTATACAGGCTGTTAATATTAGATTTTGTTACTGTACGAACTGTCGCCAAAATGCGTTTTCCAGCTTCTTTTTAGTTTGATGTTGCATCACTTGCAGAAAAGAAACTACATATTAATTTATTACATAATTAATATTATGTGACAAATATTAATTATACTTTCATCACCAATATACACTATGGTATATAAAAAACAAACAACCCCAAACTAGCCCCAATAAACAACCTCAATTTACACTGAATGCACCTACCTGTTCAGTCCTTGAAAAGTAATGACTCACAAGGTTGAATATACATGTACACAATTATAAACCTTCTCTCAATTCTGACTGCATTTTTACTGTATGCGACTTCTTAGTTATGTTTTTTTCCAACTGGAGCATTTTTTATTTTCTCATACATGACAAGATAAAATCGGTTTAGATCATATAACTCTTTGGAACTTAAATGGTATCTCCTATTATAGAATTAGATTGAGACAATGTTTTACATAATAAAGATAGCAAACATTGTACACAGTTATAAAACTAGCATTTGAAAACAATGTCAATTTTAGCATGGGAAAGGTGCATTTCTAACATTCAAAGCTATTCAATTTGATGTGTTGTAGTTTACAGCTCAAATTTAGTTTCCGTCATTAGCAGCAGAAATTTGGGAATTGTTTCTGACTAATCTGAACTTATTGTTGAAATTAATAATAATGTGGAATATTGTCAAATCTTAAATGTTCACCAAATTTAAGCAATTATGTGTGGTTTTATCCACATGTTTTAATAATTAGTGGTTCTTATAAGGAAAATATAAAAACAATTTTTATAATTATTAATAAAACACAAGAAAAAATACTTAGCGGTCATGGAATGCATCAACAACCTGATCATAATATAGAACTAAGACATTTAAGTGCATGTATTTCCATATAGCATCCTGTTTGTGACTATTTGGGCATTTGGCTATCGAGACCAAGAAAGAAATACCGGTACATATAAAACATGAAAATCAGATTCTTTCAATAGTATATAGCCGATTTGTCTATTTTTGATATACTTCTTTGCAGCTACAAAGGATTCAATGGAAAATATCTCTCATTCGATCGATCAGCATTATGGTTGGTCTCAAGCTGGCAGTTGTCTAACATAGCTTTACAGAATTAAAAGACAGATTAGTACCAGTAATACCAAGTTTGGTCTCTGCATGAATCTCCAATTGGTTTAGTGCTTGTTAATGCTTATTACAGAATCTTGTTCTTAACATTAAACTAAAAATTAAGAAAGTGCAAATGTACAAATTTTGTGTACATTTGGTGCAATGAAGCTTATTGCTTTTAAAAAATCTTTCAATAGTATGTTATCGGAATATACAGACATCCATTTCCTTATTTATTTTGCAGTTCATACAATATACTTTGTTAAGTATCATGTGAAAATCAGTAGTGAAAATAACGATCACGAACAATAGACATCATACAGTTTACAACAAATCGCATTTGTATTTGATGCAAAACTACTGCAAAAGTTCAGATAGTTACCCCATGCACGAACACAGCAAGATCAGATCAAGTGTTGGAGAGGGGTTTTCCAAAATTACAAAAGAGTCTCAACTTGTGTGTCTCTTTCCCTGAAGTGCATATTATCTAATAAACATGAGAAGAAAAAGACTAGTCAAATTTCAAGTGACAAGTAGCTACGTTTGCTTTTGGTCTTTTTTGGCTATGGGCAATGTTGGCAGATGCCCAGATGAGTTCTCGGTAATATTATGTACTATTTCTTTCGAAATCCAATCATAGTATTATTGAGGTGTGAGATATGAGTTTTGTATTATAAAAATCAACCTTGTCATTATTTTCTTATTTTAAATAATTTATCTTATGATGAATTTAATAACAAAGAAAAAATATCTAGGTAGGAAAAAAAAACAATCTTGCCTCATTGAATGGCCAGTCCTGTGTGGTACAGATAGTTAATATTGAACAAGTATTCATGTTCAACCTCATGATGTAAGTCGTTGTGTGATTTGAAAATTCAGAATGGACTTTCTTTTTTTTTTTTAAATGGGTTCAACTGGAATTCAGTTGTCTACACCTTACGGTGTGTAAGTTGATTCAGATTTTATTTGAATAAACTAAAAGTATACATTTTGCAAAATAAAATAAAACTTCTCTAAATGTTCAGAATAGGTGAGACATTTTTCTTTTATATTATAATTGGACATTACGTTCACATGATTCTTGAAATGGTATCTGATGGTAAATTATATTTGACGTTTTGGTCTTTCCTGGGATGTTCCTCGTCCATCAATCATTCAAATTTCAATCAGTACAACTTCTGTATTATTGACTGCACCACAACTTGAGCTAGATTTACCTGGAATAACTCCAAGCTATTCCCAAGCTGACAGTGACATTATATGTACTTTAAAAAGCTATTAATATTTCAAGGTGTTACCTATTGGATCAAGAGAAAGTAGAAAAAAACTAACCACCTGACAATTTATTATTGCTGTTGATATTTTTGCACTTTGTTCTTCTTGTATACAAATTTCTGGTGAACCTAGAGGAATATCTTTGCAATTGTTTAATTGATTCCTATATTTTGTTTTAGGGGACAGACAAAACTTGTCCAAACTGAAATACACAAAGCATCAGAATCATGCATGGTCGGCATAGACCCAGCTGGATTTGTAATGCAATATATAAATGCTTATATGGGTATGTAATTATCATAAGTTTACAACATCAAATGAATGGTTTTGTTATTATTATGTTTAGTCTGTACATTTGAGCTGTTTAAAACATTTTTATTGTATTACAACTCATAACATCTTTTTGAGGCTTGTTATTTGTTAATTTGGGGTTACTAGAAACACATAAATGCGCTTTTATTTTTTGGTTTCCACACACAAATTTTGGTTTGTTTTTATTTGAATAATAATACAAAGAAAAAGAAAATATGATTTATGTTACTTTGCTACGAATGATTTACTTTTTCCTAGTTGTAGCACACGTCAATTTTTCTTACTTTATTGGACTGGTTGATCGTTCCATAACAGAAGGTGGTATGATAACAACTGATCATACTGGTATGGATAGTGTAAGTCAGTATATATATATATATATATATATATATATATATATATATATATATATATATATATATATATATATATATAATTTTGGAAACCTTTTCAACAAATATTAAATTAATTGTTATTTATTTGTCAAAAACAGTATTATTAAAAGTTGTAGTAAATATATAATATATTATGTATGCAAATACTTTTGATACTTCGATACTTTTCCCTTTCCTTTCGTATGTATTATTACAATTCAGCATGTATCATGTCTGTCAAATCAAGTATGACCTAGTGACATCATTACATGAATTGTGCTATAAATGGGGGAAAAAAGTAAATAATTCATATCCAAATCACAAATCAAATTTTATTTTCCTTTATATTATTATTCAAATAAAACCAAATAATAACTTATGTGTGGAAACCGATATATACTGAGGGAACATGTAAATACAAATGTATTTCAGTTTTTCAGCATATTTTGGTTTTTCTAGTGACCGGTTAATTTGCGTTATTTGTTAACTTTCTTGATGATTTTATTTTGTGTAATTGTATTTTATGATTGATTTTGTAAACTACATTATACATAGTTAATACTTTTCAGTGAATATGGATTAAATATTAGACTTAATATCAATAAAGGTATAACAAAAATTCAGTCTATGACATTGGCTTTTAATTTGGAAACTCGCTTGTTTGCAAGTTTAATGTTTCCAAAAGAAACTGACCTACATTCTGGCTCTAATATTGTGTCTTAGCTGTACATATTGTTATGTGCTTAGGCTCGAATCAGCAGCAATACAGAAAGAAGTGAAAATAACAAGCTTGTAAAATTTAACAATCAATTTATTAAGTACAAATGTTTTCATAAAAGAAAATACATAAACTTACGGTTTTAGAGAATCAAGTGCAAACGTAATCCAATATAGAATTCACAAAAAAAATCCACTAATGGAATTGCAAGAGTCCTGAATGCCTTCATCCCAGTCTTTATTTGTATGAAAACAATATGATCGAATATTTTTCAAAGTCGGATGAAATCTTTCTAGTGCCCCTTGGCTCTCAGGATGATAGGCAGAAGATTTGAGTTGCTGAATGCCTAATTCATACATAACTTGCTGGAAAATTCCAGACATGAAGTTTGAACCTTGATTAGACTGAACAGATTTGGGAAGGCCATACTGAGAAAAAACTTTATCAAAGCTTTTACTATTGTTTTAGATTTTATATTCCTCAACGGAATAGCCTCTGGAAACCTTGTTGATGCCCACATAATGGTCAACAGGTATTGGTTACCTGACTTGGTCTTAGGTAAGTGACATACACAATCTACCATAATTCTACTAAATGGTTTGTCAAACGCAGGAATAGGTTGCCGATGATCCTTAAGTATCTTCTGATTGGGTTTTCCTACCATTTGACAAGTATGACAAGATCTACAGTATTTAAAAACATCACTTTGATTTTTGGCCAATAGAAGTGAGTCAAGATCTTGTGATACGTTTTATTAATCCCTAAATGACCATCCAAAGGAGTTTCATGGGCCAGATTAAGTATTTCCTGTCTGTAAGGTTTTGGAACTACTATTTGATAGTTCACTGACCACTCATCACCAGGAGGTACCTCGGGAGGTCTCCATTTTCTCATAAGAATTCCATTTTTAATGAAATAACAGACAGGAACTTCAGTGGCTTGAGTCTCATTTATGGCCCTTTGAAACAAACAGGAAATCTCAGGATCTTTTTCCTGTTCGACGACAAGTGACTGTAGTTTATCACCCTGATTAGAATAAAAAGAATAAGTTGTTAAAAGAGGATCACTATGATCGATACTTTCTGATTGATCCAAACAAGGAGTAAAAGTGACCTCATCAAAAGCCTGACCTATACACGTGTCAGCTAAAGGAATACTGGCTACTTTAACTTCATTCTCAAGAGCGTTCTTTGCCATAGCTCTGGTAACTGCACAAGCTTTAAATATCTCAGGGAATTCTTTTTCAATTGCATCAAATTTCTGATCCAAATTAGGCTTGTCAGTTTACAAATGGATCAACCACAGCCTTGTCCCCAGCTAAGTCGTTGCCTAGCAATAAATGGATGCCCTCAATGGGTAAAACCGAGACTGTTCCAATTATCACAGGTCCTGATACTAAGTCTGATGACAAATTTACACAATGGAGAGGAACATTAACAAAACCGCACTCTACTCCCTAAATAAGAACACTTTCATTAGAAGAAGACTTCTCAGAAAAAGGCAAAGTACCTGATAATAAAAGACTCTGAGAAGCTCCTGTGTCCCTTAAAACTTTAATAGGGGTGGGATTGGCTGAATCACCCAAGAGTGATATAGAACCTTTCGATATGAATGGTTAATAATTCTCCATAATAAAATCAGACTGAGTTTTATTTAACCCAACAAATGCATTGTTTTCAATATATGACCGTGACCATGACCTCTTAGAAATAAGAGCATTTGGATCGGGTCTGTCTTAATACTGATGCCTATTTTTCAATTTGTAGCAATGAGAAACAACGTGTCCTTTTTTTCTTGCAATAGGTACACGTCGGAATAGACAAGGATTTAGAATCAAACTTGTCTGAAGTTTGATTTTTTGAAAGTTGTGTTAGTTTGAGATTTAGAAGGGCTTGAATTAGGCGGAAATACTTTTCTACCAATAGATTGTTGAGTAGACGTCTTGTTAACAAAATTAACTTTATGTGTCAAAGAATATTCGTCAGCAGCTCGAGCAGCATTTTCCAAGGTTTCAATCAAGGTTTCAAGGTTTCAATCCTATGCTCTTCGAGATAAGTTTTAAGGTCACTATGGACACAGTTTTTGAACTCTTCAATTAATATAATTTGCTTGAGATGTTGATAATCTTGTTCGACTTTCTTGGCTAAGCACCATCTATCAAACAACTGCTCTTTTTCTCTAGCAAATTCAACATGAGTTTGTTCAGCTTCTTTTCTGTAATTTCTGAAGTTGTGTCGATAAGCTTCAGGGACTAACTCATAACCCCTTAAAATGCATTCTTTAACCACATCATATTCACCAATTTGCTGAACAGACAGTGAAGTGTAAATCTCACTAGCCTTACCAGTGAGTACACATTGCAATAACTAAGTCCAATGCTCCCTTGGCCACTTCTGCAACTTTTCAAAATGAATGAAATATTTGCCTACTTCTTTTTCTCTGAAAGGGGGCACTAATTTAATATTCCTTCCTAAATCAAAATTTAAATTTGGATTTGAAGTATGATGGTGATTTGCACTTGCCAGCTCTATTTCTTTCATTTTAATTTGATATTTCCTTTCTTCCTTCTCTATCTCTCAATTCGCATCTGCTCTCTCTCTCTCTCTCTATCATTCCGCATCTGCTCTTTTTGTAATTCAATTTGTCTTTCTTTCTCCTCTTTCTCTCTATCATATTGTAATTGTCTTTCTTGAAATTCCAGCTTCTTCAACTCTAATTTCATCTGGAATTTTAATTCTAATTCCTTTAGCTTAATGTCAGAGTCTGATGTAGACTTAATGACCGAAATCAAAGCATTTTGTTCCAAAACATCCTCTTCTACCAAATATTGCACCAAAATCTTTATAATATCTTATTTCGATAAAGAAGCCTTGACTTCAGACAGATCATATTTTCTGGCAAGCTGAATCAACTCATCGTTTTTGAAAAGATCTAATTACTCCTGGGTAGGATTAGAAAGAAATATTTCTACTTTAGATGTCATTTTATTACATGCCTATCAGTCTCACTAAAGATTTAACATTTTAAAAAACTAGGGGAACTCAAATTTTAAACAAAAGTTTTCTGAGAAAAATTCTAGCCAAATCCCAATTTATCTCAATCCCGGACGCTAGCTCCCAATTTCAATGGTGCGTGCTTAGGCTCGAATAAGCAGCAACACATAAAGAAGTGAAAATAACAAGCTTGTAAAATATAATAATCAATTTATTAAGTACAAATGTTTTCATAGGAGAAAATTTCTAAACTTACGGTTTTAGAGAATCAAGTCAAAAAATAATTCAATAAAGAATTCACAAAAATAATCCACTAATGGAAATGCAAAAGTCCTGATAAATAAATATCCTAATACTTCCCGGTTCGAATCTTGACGATGTAATCCAATATGGACGATGTTGTCACGTGATTTAGTCAATTCTTGTTTTTATAATAATCCAAATAAAAATCTATGAGCACATATTCTTTTTCAGATAAATAAATAATTCCTCTTGCTCTAACGAATCGACACAATTTACCGTACATGGTAATCAAACGTAACTCAAAAAGAAGACACAACTTAATATTCCAAGGCCCAGACTAACTACTAAATAGCTCTCTTATAAAACGTGGTTTATATCTCTGTTTTTTACGTAAACAAGGGATCACTTGATTTCTGGAAGGTCATATCACAAACGTACGATCATTTAAACACGTACGCACGGAAAGATCCAGATAAGAATCAGCCACTCCTCACCCCCAGAACTAAAAATAAAAAGATTTCCTTGGAAAACAACCAATCATTTCTAAGGCCTGTTTATCACTCTGAAGCAAGGTCAGAGAATGAGGCCAACACTTGTTATTTACAAGAAAAGCAAATGTCAGAAATTTTCTAGAATTATCTCCCTATTAATTAATTTTAAACCCAATATGACAAATTTGGATCTGACAATTAAAAATTAATGATTTAAATCAAATATACTTAACAATATCAATGTTGGTTTTTTCAAAAATTACTCATTCCTATTTTAGTATTTATGATGGCATCAGTCTGATTGTGAAGATCTGTTTTTTGTTTTGGTGCAAGTAACTATTTCAATTATTTACTGGCATTACAAAGTGTTAAATAATCTTGGTCTGAAACATTAATTTGTAGTTATAGTGAATTAAGAGAAGGATATCTTGGATTATTTTATTACTGGCACATCAGTCAGTTTGAGATTACAGGAATTCAATTACAACTTTATTATTTAGGACTTTTGATAAAACGTTTTGGACTTTTTTGAGAATTTATTTGTTTTAAATTTACAAAAGTTGTTTTGATCATTTCTGTTAGTTTAAGACCATCAAGCCATTACTAAACATTATTACTGATCTTAAAGCTCTTGTCTTCCTTACTTCATTCGAGAATTTGTTTTTTAAATGTTTTATTTGTGTTTACAACCCACCTTCAAAAAGGTTCTGAATTCATTTACTTTTCGTGTAGATCACACGAATTTGTGTGGAAATATCAATTCTTAGTCAATGGAAGATGATATTCCAAAAGTAAACAGGTAATTTCTAAACTGAATTAAAAAAAAATATTTATTGAGTACCATTTTTGTATGTCACATTTTGAAAATGCATGTAATACTATATTTAGTAATTGTGTGATCTTTTACTTTCATCTAGTCCCCCAGTATTTCTTTGTGCAGTTATTTTTATCTGTTTTTTATATTGGAATGATCCAATCATGAGTTTATCTGGGACTAACATACAAAATTGACTGGAAGCTCAACACGGTCCCAAAAATTTACATCCTTTTTTTCCTACTATGCATAGAAGGTTGCCAATGGCCTGCGTAATTCAGAGATCAGAAGATGAAAAACTCTTGTGCATTCTAAGTACCTCAGAAACATTAATAACCATAGAACAACCTACTTGAACATTTTAGTTGCCATTTCAAAGTTTACATTGCTAAGCCCAGTACTTTGGTTGCCATGTAAATTGAAAATAAAAGAATGTGTAATTTATAGGGGAAATTGACTTTGGAATTTAGTTGAGGTAAGTTAGAGAATAATTAAAAAATGCAAACAATTTTTATAGTTTTTATAGTGCATTACATACAACTGTCTTCAGCCTCAGTAATAATCTACTCTAGTCTCAGGTAAGTCAATGGGTGCACTTGGAACATCACTATATACCTGGCCTCCAATTCACATCATTTTCTTTAGATGATAAATCAGTCCTGGGCACATTTTTTATAATTTGTTGGACACCAACTGTACTGCCAACTGACTTGTTTGTTTTTTTTTTTCTTTATTTGATTCTATCTCTGCATTATGTTCAGTTCTATTCACTGTATCATAATGGACTGTACAGTTATTTAAAATAATAATTAAGCATTTCATTAGAGCTTGACTCGCTGGCTTTGAATTGGCCGACAAAACAAAGCTGGCTGATTTTGGTCAAAGCTGGCTGACTTTGGTCACCGGATACGTAGAAATGTGCGCATTGGGCTTTGAATTGGCTGATTTTGGTCGAACATGTACGCATTGGGCTTTGAATTGGCTGATTTGTACGAATTCCTTATTTTTAATAGGAATTAGACGTTTTTGAACTCGAAATTGGTCAAATAAGGCATAAATGCAAGTATTGGAGTGGAATACGATGTCTTTGGACGAATATTTAGGGGGAATTTCATAAATATTACGCATTTGACTGAGTACATATTTACGCATTCATTTTTTGGAGTTAGTTAGAATAACACGAATTTTATTCTTTTTAAGTCATTTTATGACATAATTATAATCAATGAACTATGATGTTCAAAATAGTTTTGTCAGTCAATGTAAGCTGATAGAAACTTGAATAAAGCGAATGTCGCGCACTGAAAAGATGGAGGGTACCATCCGTCTGCTGCCTCGCACGGACGAACGGACCATCCGATTTTCATGGCGTTTTCACCGTCCGATGCGTCTCTGCCTGCCCTATCCGACGATGTGTCGCATGTTACCGTGTTCCCAAGGGCCCAGCCCACAACTTCAATCAACCGAATGTCGCGCCTTGAAAAAGTAGGAGGGTACCCTCCGTCGGCTACCTCGCACGGACGAACGGACGGTTCGACTTGAACGGGCATTTCACCGGCAGCTGCCTCTCGTCAAGACCTACATGCCGCTGCCTCGTACATGACTGTAGCTCTTGCAACAATAGAGAAACGGGCGTTTCAGCAATCATTTAAAAACACTGACCTTGAAGCCTCTTATGGCCGCCTTACAGGGGATAACAAACGATCGGACGTTCCAATTTTCATGCCGTTTGCACTGCCATGTGCGTCTCCTTCAGGCCGACAGAACGAGGCATGGCACGTTTCAATCGGAGCAACGGCCTAGGAGAAAGCAAGAGAAAAGCCAATGTCGCGCTAGGCGATAAGTACCATCCGTTGGCTTCCTCGCACGGTCTAAGGGAGACAACTCCAAGAAATGTCGCGCCTTGAAAACGTGGAGGGTACCCTCCGTCGGCTACCTCGCACGGACGAACGGACCGTCTGATTTTCATGGGGTTTTCACCGTCCGATGCGTCTCAGCTTGCCCTATCCGACGGTGTCTAGCATGTCACCGTACATTCAACGATAGATGAGAAAACGGAAAATATCCTAATGTCGCGCAATACAAACAAGGACAGTGAAAAACACGTTTTCTTGGGCGCTCGGACAAACGCACACGGCGAATCCAATGCGCTTAGCGGCACTAGACGCGGCTTGGGGAGGCCTATCTGGCGCTATGTAGCACTTCAAGGTGGCTTCAAGAGTGTTCGAGAAAACCCCCAATTAACCTGTCTTCACATATGCATGACTCTGAAGGGCCCCGAAACTGTTTTTCTGCCGCGCACGCACGAACTGACCAACCGATGTTCATGGGGCATTCACCGTCAGATGCGTCTCTGCCTGCCCTATCTGACGGTGTATGGCATGTCACCGTATTGACTAGGGCCCAGGAGAAAATTGGAATAAACCCAATGTCGCGCTTTTGAAAAGATGGATAGTACCATCCCTCTGCTACCTCGCGCGGACGAACGGACCCTCCGATTTTCATGGGGTTTTCACCGACTGCTGCCTCTTGTCCAGACCTACATGCCGCTGGCTGCTACATGACTGTAGCTTCTGTAGTTTGAGAGACACAGGCGTTTAAGCAGTTTACATTTACCGAATGTCGCTCTTTGAAAAGATGGAGAGTACCATCCGTCTGCTGCCTCGCACGGACGAACGGACCCTCCGATTTTCATGGGGTTTTCACCGTCAGATGCGTCTCAGCCTGCCCTATCCGACGGTGTGTGGCATATCACCGTGTTCCCAAGGGCTCAGCGTACAACTTCAATCAACCCAATGTCACGCCTTGAAAACGTGGAGGGTACCCTCCGTCGGCTACCTCGCACGGACGAACGGACCATCCGATTTTCATGGGGTTTTCACCGTCCGATGTGTCTCAGCCTGCCCTATCCGACGGCCCCGTAATTGGAATGAGTACACTTTAAACCCTTTAACGAGGATCAATTGGAGGGCAAGTCTGGTGCCAGCAGCCGCAGTAATTCCAGTTTCAATAGCGTATATTAAAGTTGTTGCAGTTAAAAAGCTTGTAGTTGGATCTCGGGTCCAGGCTGGCGGTCTGCCTCGCGTAGCGATTCTGACGTGCAAATCGATCGTCAAACTTGAGTATAGGGGCGAAAGATTAATCGAATCATCTAGTAGCTGGTTCCCTCCGAAGTTTCCCTCAGGACAGCTGGCACTCTAAGCAGTTTTATCCGGTAAAGCGAATGATTAGAGGCCTTGGGGACGAAACGACCTCAACCTATTCTCAAACTTTAAATGGGTAAGAAGTCCGACTCGCTCGATTGGAGCCGGGCATCGAATGCGAGTGCCAAGTGGGCCACTTTTGGTAAGCAGAACTGGCGCTGTGGGATGAAGCAAACGTCTGGTTAAGGCGCCCGATATTGACGCTCATCAAAGACCATAAAAGGTGTTGGCCCTGAAAATGGATGGCGCTAGAGCGTCAAGCCTATACCAGGCCGTCGCCGCACTACAAGCCCCCCGGGTGCCATGCGGCGACGAGTAGGAGGGCCGCCGCGGTGAGCACTGAAGCTTTGGGCGCGAGCCTGGGTGGAGCTGCCGCGGGTGCAGATCTTGGTGGTAGTAGCAAATATTCAAACGAGAACTTTGAAGACTGAAGTGGAGAAGGGTTCCATGTGAACAGCAGTTGAACATGGGTCAGTCGGTCCTGAGAGATAGGAGAACTCCGTTCCGAAACGGGGGCAATGTCTCGAAAGGAAAAGGTGCCCGTACGCTATCGGAAGGGAATCGGGTTAATATTCCCGAACCCGGACACGGAGATAGACCCACCAGGGTCATGTGCGGTAACGCAAACGAACTCGGAGACGTCGGCGGGGGTCCCGGGAAGAGTTCTCTACAGAGAGATGACCTTTACGGTTAAGTCGTAGTTAATATAAGGAGTATATGCGCAACACATTGCCTCTATACTCTCATGGAGTGTCAGCTATGTATTCGTCCCCCCGCTATTAGTAACTAAATGCTGACACGACGAAACAAAGCAAAACATGCAACAATAGCCAATTATTTCAGAACCGGAAAGGGGTGGCGCCGAAAACAGCAGAAATGAAACGACCCCCCCACGAACCAGTCGCTACTGCTGGTAGTGGCCTTGGACCAACAGAAACCACGGCTGTAGGTCCTCGGATTGCAAGTGTAGCACCGGACAAGCAACCACGGGCCGTAAGGGAAGATGGGACAGTGGTAGTCCCCTACCCTTCACAGGCATTCGAATGTGTAACCTGTACTGGGCAATAGTCTTCAATAGTCTGCAAAGACTAGCGAAGCATTACCAATAACAACACGGGGACATTAAGGTACTATACGAATGTATAAATTGTTCAAGAACATTCGAAAAAGTACACGGAGCTCAATGCCATACTCCGAAATGTCCTGGTAATCCTGCCCAGAAGCAAGCTGACTATCCCTGTTCTGAGTGTAATTACAAAGGTACTTCTAAGATTGGATTGGGTCAGCATATGAGGCACAGACATCCGATTAAGGCCAATCAATGCAGAAAAGAGGGCATCGAGAAAGACCGGGAGAGTAAACTGACCAAACGAAGAGCAGCAGGTCAGACTCCCGAAGATAAATGGAACGATGCTCAAATCGCAAAACTGCAAAGCCTTAATTTGGAAGCGATGTCAGCCAATGTGCGATATATCAACACCTACATCCATAGTAGAATGCCTGAGTTCACACTAGAACAGGTGAAATACCAAAGGACAAAGTGTAGACGAGATACAGACTGATAATGATGGTAGGTCAATGTGAATTTTTATCAAGTGTGAATAGTTGTATACTACATTAATTCAGTGACCAAAACTTTGCGAAGAGGCAAAGAGAAAGATGCCTATTCTGGCAAGTCGTCCATGGACCCAGATCAAATATTTTATAAAATATTTAAAATATAAACCTTCTATGTTAAAGCTAAAGAACTAAAACAGTTGCCTAAGAATTTCACAGAGATAATAAATATTTGCTGGCATATAAGTCCATAATGTTGGATCATAAAGTCTGGGCTTTGTCTTATACTCTTCATCAAGCTGTATATGGAATTTGCCATTCAAATAATTTTTTCATTCAGTTTTCATTCAAAAAGTTAGAACCCGATATTAGAAGGCTGTCAAAATATATACATGCATTTCAGTATTAAATTCTGGTGCATCTTATGTAATTGTGCGAAAGCAGCATGTACTAGTAATTTGATTACATATAATAGATAAGTTAGAAAATGAATATCCATGACAAAGACAGGTATTCAATCCATTTTTATTTTTGTACCTTGTGACATAATATGGCCTGATATGAGAGGTTTCCGGAGAATTGTAGCCTGCATTAAAGTTAGATGACAATAGTGATCATACTCCTTGTACAAAGGCAATGCACCATTATCAATTGATATCACTGTCAACAATTCCTTCTAGTCTAAATTATGGTATCCATTGTCTCAAAAACAAAATCGTTTGCAGTGTTAATTATATGCTCATTAAATATAGTAATGATTTAGTCCGATCGCTCTTGTCAAAACCGGTGTGAGCTTAATGTTTGGCAGACCAGATCAAAATTGGAAAATTAGGCTACCCATAGCTGCCAACCATTTTGCAGTGATTCACAAATTAACGCCTTTATGCAAAAAATTAATTAATTCCCCAATTTTCAATTATTTAAAGTATTTTTTAAATTTACTGATTTCTCATTAAACGCTAGTTATGATATCAGTAACATTTGTTTTGTATCTTATATGTTTTCAGCATGTTTTTTATGTTTTCCAATTTCATTGTTTTTCTGTAGTGTAGTAATATTATTATAGATGGTGTAAGGTGCTTAGAGCTTCGAAAGATTAGGGCATTTAGGCGCTATACAAAGTCCTCATTATTATTATTATTTATTATATCGGCAGTTGCTGAATAGGTCTGGTACAACTGGTCGTGGTATAAGTGAACTATAGCTGATAGGTACTGTTTTTACCCCGGTAGCAAACATTTTAAGGTATTTTAATATATATATATATATATATATATATATATATATATATATATATATATATATATATATATATATATATATATATATACATACACACACAGTAGTCCCACTCTTGAACGGCCCTCCCTGACCAGTAGCCACCCGCTTCTTACGGGCAGAATCCCATGGCACCAACGAGTTTGTATTCAAAAGCAACCCTCAAGAACAGCCGATTCTCTAACGCAGCCAGCATTATAGTACAAACTATGTAAAATGTCCCTTACACGAGCGGCCACTTCTGTTTCTTCAAATGTATCCAGAACCAATTATTAATTCAAATCTTGATGTATGGTAAGCAATTGATTATCTCTATCATCGATATATGTCTCCCTGTGTCAAGTTTCCGTTAGAAGTGTTGACTAAAGATTAATAGTACATGTTCATTATCAATAAAAGGCTTTGTTTACACAAAATAGGCTCATTAATGTTTTGATAGAGTTTGGGGCTTAACACATATGTTGAGTTCTTCTCTGATAATTATAACTAGTTTTAATTGTTAATATCATCACAGGGTCAGCATAGGCTATAAATAGATTTTGTGCATTGGCACACACATAGAACTTTGAAGAAAACAGGGTACAATACAGAGAGCAGCAGAGAGGGTGAACAGACCACGTTTTCAAGCAAAAATAAGGCTTCCAGATCATGTTTTCGAACAAAATATGGCCTATAGATAACGTTTTCGAACAAATTATCAGGTTTCCAACAAATCTCATTTAACCAAAAAAAAGTCTCCATTTTTGCAAAAACGGAGATTTTACGATTTTTTAATCAATTTTGCTCGCAACTTGTTGTCATCCACCCTCTCTGCTGCTAAAGTTTTCAGTTCTGGGTTAATAATTCTTTTACGATGAAAATCACTAAGATTTCACAAACAGACTAATCGCTAACACCTCTTCTTGTAAATCAATCAGATTATTTGACTGGTCGGTGAGTTTGAAATTAATTCTGGTTAATGAATTATTATGGCATCGCATATAGACAGGATTAATTGGGTTTTCAATAATTAGGAATCCTGGAGGAGCTGTTGGTGCAAACGAATAAAGAATATATCCCTGCTGAGCTTGATTTGATCGTTCGAGATTAATTTGATAGCTTCCTTCGATAACATCACACACTAAATTAAGCGCAATCACCGATGAAATATTCACGTTGAACGGAGCGATATGTCTGCCGCCACCATCTGGATCATTATTGTGTTTGAGGATTTTTATTTCCCGTGATGCTGTTTTTTTCAACGTATCATGAATTATTTTGAAACCGACATCGATGGCATCACTGAGAGATTTTTGTAGTTCTAAGATATTATATCCTGGTAGTTTGAATGTGGGGATATCTTTGACGCGTATATTATACTTCGTTGCAAATGTTGTTCTCGTTTGGGGGTTATTGTGATCTAATATATCCTGAATAATTTTTAGGTTAAATGTTTCCATGTCATTGATGATTTTGTTACATGTTTCTACAACGCTGATAAATTCATCTCGAGTGAGAGTACCGGATTTAAGGGATATTAACAACAATGAAAAATCTTTATTCATTGCTGTGAAATTGTCAATGATTTTAGGTTCGTTAACAAAAAAATGATGATGCTCCTTTATTTCCTCCTCTTCTCCAATTGGTCGATATACTAAACTAAAAAACTCTATAGTAAATCTATGATCTTTATAACTCTTTATTGGATTATCAGGTTTTGTCCTGTCTGTGACATAATCAGTTTTTTTTGGTTCTGGTAAATCAACGGTTTTTCCCCCGGGTGGGATTTCAGGCCATCCCAGTACGGTTCTAATAGAACTTTGATAGATATCTACGACATAACCCTCTGTGCTTATTTCAATGGCAGATGATAGTGTTGGCTCATGAACTGTTATAGCGATTTTTGACTCTACTCCAGTAATCGATTTTATTCTACGCGCGAATTCATCATTGATTTGTTCGATTTGGTAGGACCCTGTTGGTATCGAAACGACGTTCCAGTCTGGGGTTCCGTCGGGTTTATTCTTATTCGCAAACACTAAAGAATTATTGGGTTGTTGACCACCAAATGATTTTGATCTGATATTAGGCCAACTGTGATACACTCGTAGTTTTGCAAGCGCTATCTCCTTCACCGGGACCGGAGAGGGGAAATTCACACTGAATTCTGGATTCGTTGATGTTATTGATATCATGCTTGTTTGTACTGGGTTCGTGTTCTCCACTATTCGTTGAAGTAATTCCTGCGGTGTTGTCATTGTTATTATACTCATGATTTATTTCTAATTTTGGTATCGAGGAATCATAAATACTGACCATCACTGAGAACTCACAATCTGGTAATGTTGATATTATTGAGATCATTTTGGTTTTTGGGTTCGTGTTTTCTGATTCCATCGGTGTTGTCATTGTTATTATACTCATGTTGTCGCTCTAATTTCGATATCGCGGAATCAAAAATACTGACCATCGCTGAGAATTCACTATCTGATATAATCGTATTATCGAGTGACGACGATATCATCAGGGATAACTGCGAATATGCGGTTGATGCAATATGAAATTGAAGTAAGTAATTCTGCAGTTTACTCTGGCTGCATGATGATATCTTTTTTGCTATCCCGGTTGATATACCCCCGATTGTAGCCACCGCAGAAATGCAAATTGGAACTACGACCGGGGCAATCATTGTAACCGATGCAAGTATTATTCCGGCGCCAGTGAGAACGCTTGACACCGAGTATATAATAACATCAATTACGGTGATTCTTCGTCGGTATTTTTTTATTTTTATTTGATACTCCTCAGTGAGGGTTTTGAGTCTATTCTGAAATTCTCTGACCTGATCATAGCGACATTGAGTTGATGAAATCATTTTTATTTTAAAAACACTAGCGTTTTCAATTGTGAAATCCTTTCAATTTAGTTATTTACTTAAATCCGCTACGAATTCTACATACCACGTTATTGAAACCCCAACCAAATGTTTATCAGTAGATGTTATCGTGAACTTTTCAGTTTTATCCTTGTCGATGATCGTTGAAATCGTATTGTTGACCCCGGATGAACTCGACGATGATATATTAAATTGAGTTAATGGTGTTACTAGTGTTAATCGATAAATACCCTTAACGGTTGCAGTGATATCTAATTTGTTGTTTGCAGGTGTCCACTCAAATGATCCGTGTTGGATTGTGTACACGACGTTGTTGGTTTTCTCATGAGGAATTTTTGTTTTTTCAATGATTGTTATGATCCTCGAAAAATCACCTTTGACGGCTTCGATGAAAGTTTTCGTCTCATCGATGGATTTTTTAATATCAGGGAGTTTTATTTCAATTTTATCCAACTGGGTTCCAATAAATTTATCAATGATATTTCTACGAAAAACTGAAAACTGTTTTCCGTTATCTTCAATTTTAGATTCAAGCGTTGCCAGTACAACCACAAAATTTTTTAACTCATCGTTGAGAGTTTTTAATCGATCTGTAATCGTCGAATCGAGTACACCCGGTTTTAGTTTACCCTGATCGGAAAATAACGCGATAGTATCCTCGATTGCGTTTTGTTGTTTAACCAAAATATCATCCAGAGAAATATTACTGGTTTTCAATTTACCCTGATCGGAAAATAACGCAACGGTGTTCTCGATTGCGTTTCGTTGTTTAACTAAAATATCATCCAATGACACATCACTGGATTTCAATTTACCCTGATCGGAAAATAACGCAACGGTGTTCTCGATTGCGTTTTGTTGTTTAACTAAAATATCATCCAGAGAAATATTACTAGATTTCAATTTACCCTGGCGATCTTGAAATACAACTATTTCATTGGGTTCAACACTTTCTAAATTCAACGTCTCAGCTATTTCATCTTTAATTTTTTTTGTTATATCCTTGATAGAATCAGGGGTTGCAGTGCCATCGGGTTTGGGTTTCAAAGATCTCCCCCAAATATCAATCATGTTATTGTAAAACTCTTTCTCTCTCTAAAATCGTTTTTGACGACTTCGTCGTTGCCAGCGATTACTAGTGTATTCATTCACGACAACATGTGGTGGTTTTCCGCTTGGGTTACTCAAGGAGTTAGAAATAGCGTCAAGGACATTTAATACTTCGCTGCCGCATATTGGTGGGTCATTCATTTGTTGTGTTGGTAGCGTAGAATACCAAGTCTTCATTGGAAGGGTTTTTATATACCGCATAAACTCTTTTGGTGGGGCTAATCCATATGAATCAAAATAGACAATCCCACGTGGATCAATAGCGTATGCAACCCAGTGAGTACCAGGTCCGGTGCTGTTATCTAAATTAATGATTCCGGTTTCAACGCTGTTTGGTTGATGTGGTAATTGATCTTTCATAAAGACACCTCTAAAGTTTTTAATCGCTAGTTTTTTAGCAGCATCCATTAAATCAAAATTGGACATAGGAATCTTCGATTCCTGAATTAATAAATCGTTCCTGGTAGTCTTAGACCCTTTCCGCTGTACCACGAATACGGGGTCCCTGGTAGTCTTAGACCCTTTCCGCTGTACCACGAATACGGGGTTCCTGGTAGTCTTAGACCCTTTCCCTTTTTTTTATATCCCTTCCCAGTTGCCTTCTTAAGTGCCATTCCTGCTGCAGTACCAACGGCTCCTAACGCAGCCGCTTTAGCCACCGCTGGGGCTGCTGCTGCAATCAATGCTGGTATTGCAGCTAACAACGGAATATACCACCTGATTTTATCATATTTTTGATAGCAGCCGCAGAGAGAGTAATCTGAACCCCTTTTTTGGCTGCAAGTGCATCATTGAAATGTTTTATTTGACGAGTTGTCAGTGATAATGTATTTGCACCACCAGTCATTTGATTAGGTTTCAACGTGATTGTGGTTCCACATTTTTTAGCCGATTCTGATTGCAATGTTTTGATTTGACCAGGAGTTAACGTAACACTAATAACACTATATGACATTATACATAATAGATTGATTCTAATGGAAAAATCCTTCGGATTTTCAATTACATGTTTTCCACTGGTGCATCTACCACTCTCATTCTTCCACCAACACCTTCGAGTAGCATTGATTTATCACTGAGAATGACAGCAACCGCTCTATAATCAGCAATAGCACCACGAGTCACATTAGCTCTAAAATGTATATCAACAACAGATTGTCTCGGCAAATCGAGATGTTCCAGTGAGAAGTAATAGATCGGATACAGATTTTTAAAATCATATTGTGATATTTGCAAACCAGTATCCACATTTTGATCACGTGCCATAAATGACAACAGACGATGATAAACTCGTGCAATATGATTTTCTGTGTAATTCAGTTGTATATCCTCGGATGGTTCCTGCTGGCCGTTTATTCTCAGTGAGACGTCTTTCACACCTAACTGATCAAATATCATATGGCTGGAGAGTTGATTGCCAACTCGTGTGTTATCCTGTAACGCTACGAATATATGACGTGGAGCTGAAACACCTTGTTTTGATGCTAGATTCCACGTGAATAACCCGTTGATATTTGATTGCTTCACATCTGTACTCACGGTTAGCCAACTCAACAACGACTTTCCTCCTTGGTCCATAAATGATAGTAATCGTTCTTCTGCGGTGATTGCTGGAGTCAACACTGGCATCCACAATGATATTTTTGTTAAATTGACTTTACCGGCATCAGCATTGGGATTTGCAGCATCTGCTGGAATCCTCCAGATTGCGTCATTATCATCACTCTTTCGTACAAGCGATACTGTATGCTTCGCCCCGTAGATAACTTTTCTGACGTTTCTACAGAATCCAAATAAGTGATGCAGTGGAATCGCGCATGAAAATGATTTACGCGCTCCTTGCAACATTGAAATACGTGTTGCAGCCCCTAGATTGAAATTAACATCGTTGTTTATAATCATATCTTCGATACCAGCAGGAGCAGGGTTAGCAGCACGATCATTTGGTCGTCTTACAACGAATTGTTTTCCTCCAGCGGTATTTGTAGCATCTTTTGCAAACATCATAGAGGGTCCTGCTGATCTTGTATAATCATCGGAATATCTCGCTAACCCGATTATTGTTGTAGCCACATCAACATCGCGATCTATGGACTCAATTTCTTTTCCATCAATGAGATATCTAGCACTCTCAAATAACGCCATAATACCATTATTGACAAAACCGACTTGAGTACCATCTGGATACGGTGCTGGTACAGCAGTAGTATCAGCAGCTGTTACAAGTTCTTCTTCTACTTCAATAAACGCTTCACAGGGCAAAAAGTATTTACTGGTATCATGGACTTGAAGTTCAATTCTTGCTCGACTATTTGAGTCTATGGCATGATAGGCGTAATATTGATAATCGCGTACAGAATCATCCTTGCCAACTGGGGCGTCTATATCAAACGCCGGATCATGTGATTTTTTGAACATTTTATTCTATTTATCAGAGTCTAAATCATAAACGATTTTCCATTTCATCGTCGTGTTTTTTTTTAAAGCCGCTTCCTGCTATCATATTTGCAATATTGCTTTGGTCGGGAGTTAAAGCCATCGACGCTAATTTTTCATCTACTGCGTTATTTATAATTCTACTAACACTTGCAGGCATTTCTGCTGTAGATGGCAATGGTTTCTTTTTTCGTCTCACCAATGATGTTAATTTATTCTTCGCGGCTGAAAACGCTTTCCCGGCAAAATCTCCAACAGCACTAATACCCTTATCACGAATAACATCAATGGCTTTCATTGATAATTGTTTAGCTAACGGCATCACTTTTGGAGCCATTCTTGCAAATAACCCCGCAATGGTATTGCCTAAACCATCTCCGTAGTATGCTCTATAAACCGGAAACCGTGAATTAACTACGTAGACGGGGGTTGGTTTATCATGATTGTAGTGTATGATCATTATTTGAAATCAGAAACCATTTTTCAATTGGAAACGCTAGCGTTTTTATTTAATCACTGTGATACCCACTTTCCGCTAACTCGCCAATGAAATCTCGATATGTTTTGATATCCATGATACCGCCTTGAAATATCCGTCTACAGATATCAGCTGCTTCATTAATTATTTCCGGTGAGTTATTTCCGGCTCGGAACCCTCCTACAAGAACCTCTAATCGTGATATATCACTGAGAACACTACCAGGACATGAAACGCTAGCGTTTCCAACTAGACCACTCCCCGAAAATTTCTTCTCAGCGTATGGCTGTCTTATTTGGAGTTGAAATTTTCTCTTGAAGTCTCTGTATTCCTTCATCCTTCTATCTAAACTCCCAGTATTTATTTCATACACTATATCAGCCCATTCATTATGTGACATTCTATAATCCGAATAATTGTCCGTGAAAAACTTCTCTTGTGAATCATAGCTGTTAGCAGCGAATTCACCTAAATTGTCTATATCCTCGTTGAGAATTTGTTGTTTAGCGCTCTCGGTAAATATAATTGATTTAGGTAGTCCACTAACTAGTTCTTCCTGAAATCCTTTAAATTTTCGTTCTGAAGCGGTTGATATATCCTGAGGAAGTGATTGCAAGGATTTTTTTGTTTGTTTAGTTCTTTTTGCTATTTTTTCTAACACAGGAATAAGACCCTCTTCTTTTCTTTTACCGTCAGGATCATCTCCCAGTATAGCACGCTCTATCTCCTTCGTTGCTGTGGTTACTGGTTTAAACAATTCTTCAGATCCCGCAGCAAAATCAGTCTGAAGACTCTGTCGTTGTTGTAGTTTATTCCGTACAGAGTCACGAATTGGTACAAATCTCTTAATTGCATCCAGTCGTTCACGAGTCAATCGGGTTGTTAATGCTTCATTGACCATTATTTAAAATCAGAAACAATTTTTCAATTGCAAAACAATTTTTCAATCCCGACCTAACACCATCGATTTTTGACATCTCTTGAGGGTCGGCTAAAAAAAATGATTAATGGTCGGGCAATCAAATAATGAAAAATAGTCGGTCAATCAAATAATGATAAATGGTCGGTCAAAATTGTTCATTTTCTTGAATTAACGCCCGCAGGTTTCTAACTTTAGAATTAACCTCCTTTTTCAATTCGTATTCGTACCCCAATTCTTTTCGTATTCGTTCTACGATGGTATACAACGGAGCGAACACACTTACGTCACTGGAAAATGCGAGAGAGTCCTTAATAGAATTCTGAATTCTTTTGATGAGCGCATACTTCTTTGGTAGCATATACTTGTTAGTGCTAACTCCGTATTCTATATCCTGAAAATCAGACATGATTTGATCAGGATTTAACCCATCTGATAGTTCAATATCCCAACTTTTCAATTTTGAAATCTCGGATATGATGCTATTCATGTTTTCAGAATTCATTATTCTATAACAATTATATATTTTTAAATGAAAAATATGACGCATTAGACATAACTAAATTGAACTTTTTGTCCGCGATTTTTTGAAAACGCAGATCGATAAACCCCCTCTGCAACATATCGTACTGAGGGTGGACAAATATCGAAGTGCCTAACGGCTTCATATAATGATTGAAATATTTTTTCTTCGTTAGTTGTCGTATTCAAAGATTTTACGGGTCTCGCTTTTTTCGAGTATTTCCCAGTCCTTCCTCGTTTGGTATTCTCACTCTGTGTGATAGCTTGCAGATTTGATAAAGAATTGTTTTTCGGATTAGAATCCTTGTGATCGATAACAAAATCATCATCGATCAATCCATGGAAACACTCGTACACGAAACGATGGCAGTAATATGTCTTCTTTCCAGCACTAAACATCAAATACCCTTGATTATTCACAACACCAACTGGTTTCTTCAGTCTGCGGTTTCTTACAACACCATCACTTGATGCTTCATAATTTGTGATCACAGGGTGTGGTCTGAATTCTTGGTTCATTCGTATACATAATACTATTGTTTGTCTAATTCATCGTTTGGTTCAATAATGAATCTTTCAATGTAGTCTTGAGGGGTTCTTATGATTTTATCCTTGATGTTGTCAGGGTCAAGGACCTTTTCAGGGTCAAAATTTCTGATTGATTGTCCATTTTTTATTCTTTTATCATAATAACGCTTCAACTCCCTGTATCGCTTACCACCGCAATTTAGACACAACTGAGATTTTCCCCTGACCCCAACTCCACATAGAATACAAGGTAACGGACCAAGGCTTCCACGACGAAAGCTTTGCATATGATACCCACAGAACTCATTTCTGCATGATTTGTTACACGGGGTTATTGATCCAATCATAAGCCACTTGCAGTGATTCATTATATAAAAATCTTTCATTTAAATGCTTGTTTTAATTATAGCATGAAGGAATTAGGGAGAACGCCTTCGAAAAATGCTGATAAGGAGTTTAAGAGATTATTGAAAATCAATCCTAGATTTAATCTCGATAAACCAAAAAAACGTAACAAACGTCCAAGAGACGGAAACATGAAAGAGTTTAAGAGATTATTGAAAATCAATCCTAGATTTAATCTCGATAAACCAAAAAAACGTCCAAGAGACGGAAACATGAAAGAGTTTAAGAGATTATTAAAAATTAGTCCTAGATTTAATCTCGATAAACCAAAAAAACGTCCAATAGACGGAAATATGAAAGAGTTTAAGAGATTATTGAAAATCAATCCTAAATTTAATCTCGATAGACCAAGAAAACGTAACAAAATCAATCCTAAATTTAATCTCGATAAACCCAAAAAACGTCCAATAGACGGAAATATGAAAGAGTTTAAGAGATTATTGAAAATCAATCCTAAATTTAATCTCGATAAACCAAAAAAAACGTCCAAGAGAGATTACCCCTGGAAAGATGCTCAATTCAATCTCGATATAGTTTCTAATACACCAAAGAATACAATTCTTGATAAAGCCATGATTAGTAAAATCAGAGACTGTTTTAATGAATTCAAGCGTGATGGAGCATCTTATTGTTGGTCAACATTTCGAATTGATGGTGTTGTTGATGCTGCCATGAATGATGAAAAAGCAGCAGTGATAATTTCACGTGTTGGGGAAAAAAGACATTTTTTCCGAATCAAATTCATTATCGAAGTCGATGGCAAATGGATTATTAAGGATAAATTTGAACCGATCCTCAAGAATAAAAAAGCTGTCATTGTGAGTAGAGATTCCAAACCAGGGATTCTAACCGGCATTGACAAACCATACTACGAAAGATCTTATCCCGTAACAGCAATGGTTTATGGGATATATCCGTTAAATGATAAACCCGATATCGCAAAACTAGCTCCTATGAAATATTCGTCAGGGCTTAATTGTGTAGCAGAACGAATAATAGAACACTTCACAAATGCATCCCGAGGAAATAAACTAACTGATCTGCGACGTAGGAAAATAACCGAGTGGGAACTGACAGTGAAACAGCATGGTGCAAAGATTTCTGATATAGCTAAATTAGAAACATCATTACGATTCCCAATAACCGTTATGACAATAACCGGAGAAGTATTATACGAACCGAAATATCAATCGCGAGGAGCCCCAATACAGATTATTGATCATAACTAACACGCGTGGACACCTGCGGTAACAATATTTCCACGAGAACGAACCGTGAAATATATCCCTAAGGAGTTCGTCGGGGATGTTTTCTATGAAGAGAAATTATTCGATGCTATTCATGCGTTGTGTAAGGATGATCCTGTGTCAGTGTGGTTACTTAGAAGTGATGAAGAATTCGATCAATTTGTAAAACCAAATGGTGAATTATATCGCGTTGAAGAATTAGATAACAGAATGAGAAAAATCGCTAGTGATTTTTCACCGGAGAATTCCCATGAAAAACTACTCACGGATAGTTTTACTATTCCATCAGTGGTAGCTCACTTCGCAAGAGAAAAAAACTCATGGCGTCCAACACGAAATGATTTTCTCGAGGATGTTAAATTGAGTTGCGTCGAATTCGGTCATGGAGGACTGTGGAATACGAAATACTCACGTGATGGTATGATTTCAATTGATATATCCGCGTGTTATCCCGGAAGTTTTCTCGGGTATGGGGAATGCGCTGAGTACTTCAAACGATTTGGACACCCCACGCATGAAATGACTCGTGTTGCGATTAATGGACCATTGCCTGATTTTGATTTAACCGGATTCGCTCGTGTGATATCATTTGAATTAGCGTCAGGATTACATCCGTGTAGTTATGTTTGGCTCGGTAGACACCTATCTGAAAAGGCCTGGATGCCAATAGTGCTATTGAGATATATGATTGATTGTGGTATGCTAATATCGTTGATTGTTTCCGACGCTATTATATGCTATCGAGCTCAGAAAGAAGTTTGGCTGCCACAACCCAATCTAGATAGATTAATCAACGAACTACGAAAACAGTTTCCAGATTTCAGTGAAGAAGAAATCATAAATTGGTCTAAGAAGTTATTTGAAATTAAAAAAGAACAAGCAAAAGATCTCGGAAGAAGAATAATCGGTAAATTTACCCAGGGTGGACGATACGACAACGCAAAATACTCTTCGCGGTTGATCATAGATGTCGCTGAATACGATTTTATTGTAGCGGATTTAATGAAACAGGGAAAACTTGTATCCCGTAAGGATGCTTTTCTATCCAATGGTGAGAAATTAGGTACGGTTGTTACCTACTGTGATGGATATAATTCCCAGTACACACATTTGAGAAGTTCAATGTTAGCCTATGCTTCTATTAATCTATTTTCGATGATAAATAGATTTCCTAATACCGCGGTTAGAGTGGCCACTGATTCGATGTATATACACAATAAGTAAAAATCAGCTGTAACGGCATTCACAGATCCCGAAGAAAATTGGGGGCGTTGGCGATTTAAAAAAGAGATGCTACATGAGTATTGTGAATCCGCAGACGTTGCCATGGATGATAAATATATTTGTTGTAACCGTATTGAAATTCAATCAGAACTTTCTAATGCACCACCGGTATCTGATCCAATCTGTAGATACAAGACAATTTATTTAAACGGTTGTGGTGGGTCAGGAAAGACAACTCGTGCAATTGAATTATTTCGTCGTGGAAACGCTAGCGTTTCTAACATGATTGTGCTAACACCGACTCACAGACTCGCCAGAGAGATGATACAACGAGGGGTAAATGCTTGCACTTATCACAGTTTTTTTCGATGGAAAGGTGACAAATGGACTCCTGAGCGTATGGGTGATAAATTCATTCCTGAAATCTTAATTTGGGATGAAATATGCACAGTGTCATTAGATGTATTAAAAACATTTCTTGAGTGGTTGTTAACCAAAAACACAAAAGTCGTCATGTGCGGGGATCACGGCCAACCACCACCATTTGTCGGTGCATCTCCACATGAATGGCTAAAGGGTTTTGTAGACTACTATGAAGAAATCACCACTGATTATAGATCACTTGATGAACGATTACGCGAGTTCAAAGCGCTAATTAGATTACAACCGGATAGAATCCAATGCGAAATAGCGCGTGAAGTGATTTCAGAAACTCCAATGAATGATTTCTGGGAAACATGGAGACCAAACGATTTGATCATTGCAAGTAGAAAAATAGTCAGGGACACACTTCAAATGAAGTTATTTGAATTGCATAAAGAAAAATTTGCAACGCTTCCAGTACCCCTTTGTTATAGGCCATCGGATACACGAAAACAGAATATTGAAGTTGATATTCCAGGACAGAATGAAAAACAAATTCTGGTATTAAATGATATTGTGCTGGTTGATATCAATGTCGTTGAAGATGCACTGCGTGCTAATAAATCCCCGTGGACGCTAGGATACGCAGCAACAATACACTCTTCACAGGGATTGACTATATCGAATACAATTGTTTGGATGGTGGATAATCACATCGAATGGTCGAATTTAGTCTATCTCGCAGTATCCAGAGTACGAAACATGAATCAACTTCGAAGAGTTGTCCTCGATGATAATGACACAACAATAAGTGATATTGATGTTAGCATCATTAATAAAAAAATCTCCGGTTACAAACAACAGGACAAAAAAAAACAACGAGAATTTGATATTGATGCTAAATTAATAATCACTTTGAAGAAACAACAGAATAATCACTGCGCGAGTTGCAATTGTATAATGCGTTGGCAGTATTCGGATAAGGATCCTCGCCAATTTACCGTAGACAGAAAAAATAACAATCTCGGTCATGTCAGAAATAATGTGATGTTGACTTGTCTTGAGTGCAATAGACGCAACGGTGCTAGTTAAGACCATGCGGTGGCAATTGAGTATCCTCGGGAATCACTTGTAGTTGTTGTCGAGTAAAACCCCGCTGAGGGGCAGTTGAATCCAGTTTATAGACTGGAGGTCTACCAGTTGATCGTGTTATACTAGATATCTTATGCGTAGTGACGCTCCAAATAGGATCAGTAGCCCTTTTTGTGCCACCTTCCAGCTCTCCTGGTTCGTATAAGTACCTCACAATGACACTACTACCAAGAATTGGTTCTTTGAAATCTTTTTGTGGTTGTACGGGTATTGACTTCTTTTTAATCGCGTTGATAGGTTTCATGTTGATTGTTCTAGTAATCTCGTTATTCAGTGCAGTAATCACAGATGGTAATCTTTTAACCCATTCACTGGATCGCTTTTCTTGAATGAATTCTTTTGCGTATTGATATCCAAATAACCGCTCAGCAATCGTCCGATTAAATCGTTCTACAATGGCCTGATCGCGATGTAGCGCAGTATGCCCTCGTCGTATGGTGACATTATGATGTTTCATTGTAGATAACACTGCACCCTGAAATTCCTTGCCAGGATCAACCTGCAATAGATTTGGCCAGTGCAGAGGACCTCGTCGATAAATCCTTTCAAATGCAGAAGCAACTTCAGTGGCTGATTTTGTTTTTAACGGTTCTGCTTCTTTGTATCGACTTGCAATATCAACTACGGTTAACGCATATTTGTAACCACGATCATGTGGCAGAAATAATATATCAGCCTGATGAACTTCATTAGGAGCGGTCACATCAAAATGCGAGAATTGAATTTGTTTAGGCGGTGGTAGATAAATTTGCCATAGTGCCTGTTTGGATAACCAATTAGCCGCAGTGGTTTTTTTCACTTTTGCAGCGCTAGCGAGTTTATTGATTGCAGCGTTACCCCTCCAGTATCCCCTCGGAGAATAATAAATTGATTCCATATTATTAATTACAGGCACCTAACATCAATTTACTTTTCATAGCCGATTTTATTAAAAATGAAGCCAATTTTTCTTTAAAAGATTTATCAGGAATAGCATTTAACGCATGAATTAATTTCACATCTGCTAGATGCCTGTGTTGCAGATTGCTGCTTTTATAAGCAACATCATGAAGGTGACAGGCCTTATCAATGGCGTTTATTGGTTCTTCACCGGGGTTGGGTTGATTTTGATTATTGAGTCTGATATCAAGTCTGGTTCCCGGTCCACAGTAGCTATATCCTGGAAGGTGCTTTTCTCCGGGGTATTTTGCCCATGGGGTTCCAGGGAGTTTTGCCAATTTGGCTGCGATATCACCTCCTCGTTTTTTTTTAAATCAGATCTCATAGACACAAATCTAAATTTCTTTGTACCACATTGCACGCATTTACCAGAAAGCGCTGATCGGTTATTTTTAGTTGTAATCGTCGTCAAGTCATCTGTGCCAGTACGCGTTTTACACTTCACACAATATAGATCCATAATTTATGTATAGAAATATGGATATAATTGATTTTTCAGCGACTAAAACAAGAGAACCAATTAAGCATCATGCAGCGCTACCAAACTCTATCCGGATGATTATAATCGGGCCATCTGGATCCGGTAAAACGCAATTGTTACTAAATTTAATAATGAGATGGATGAAGTGGGATAAGTTGTATTTAATTGCCCCTAGCGTAGATGATCAACGATGTTATGAAATGCTAAAGGATTTTAACGAGAATGCATCAGAAATTAAGGGTGAGAACGCCATTGATTTTATAACCGATATCGATGAAGCACCGAGCATTGATGATATTGATGGAGATATTAACAATTTAGTCGTATACGACGATATAATGTTGGATAAATAAAAAAATCCTGCTAGAATATTTTCCCGTGGGCGTCACAAAAACACTGACGTGATATATGTCACTCAAAGCTACACTCAGGTTCCAAAAGTGATCAGAGATAACTGCAATTTATTGTCTGTATTCAACGGAGTTGATACTCATACTCTTAGAAATATATGGCAGACATGGTGTTCTGATATGGACTTCAATCAATTTCGAGATTTCTTTAGTCATGCTCAGTCGACTCCGCACGGATTCACAACAATAAATCTACATGATCCTCGGACACGATATCGTATCGGACTTGATCAAATATTCGGTTAAAATCGTAAAAGAATTATTAACCCAGAACTGAAAACTTTAGCAGCAGAGAGGGTGGATGACCACATCGTTGCGAGCAAAATTGATTAAAAAATCGTAAAATCTCCGTTTTTGCAAAAATGGAGACTTTTTTTTTGGTTAAATGAGATTTCGTTGGAAGCCTTATATTTTGTTCGAAAACGTGGTCTGTAAGCCTTATTTTGCTCGAAAACATGATCTGTAAGCCTTATTTTTGCTTGAAAACGTGGTCTGTTCACCCTCTCTGCTGCTCAGAGACCGAAAAATCACGTGACAATACAATTATGGCTTCCTTTATGAAAACTGCATTTCTTCCACTTGACACAAGTTTTGTCTGCATAATTAAATCAGATACAGTTAGCAACACCAGAATAAATCATTATCAAATATTAACAAGTCATCACGTTAACAGAGATGTATGTACAAAGATGTAAATGACGTTTTTGAATGTAATTTCATTACGCATGACACCAATACCTGTTCGCATATCACACTTACGTCAAGATATAGAACTATTAACATATATTCAGTTGAAATAATTGTGTTAATATTACAAGAAGAACATTTAATGATTAATGTTACATTTAAACTAAGATATTAAATGCTTTGAAGTATATAGCTTTCAAACTATGTACATTACATATACTTCTCATAGAAATTTATTCCCCCCTCTGGAAAGGCCACCCGTCTTATAAGGCCATTTTCAAGGTACAGAAAGGATGGCTGTATAAGAGGGGGACTACTGTATATAAAAGATTAGTTTTACAAATGCTGTATGTGGTCCCAAGTGGTCTAAAGCGCTCTCCATTATTGTGGGATTGTAGTCTGAATTTAAGATTTACTTGCCTCCAAAATTGAAGAGCTTGACAACATGTCAATCTATGAACCTCCGAAACTAATGATTTGACAGCGGACATGCTCCGTACGGCATGAGCAATATTACTTTGTTTGTTTGGTTAGGATTTTTAATGTAGCTTTAAAAGAAATTCAAACATTTTGCTATGATGTCTGCAGTGAGGCAGTTTATAGTGATGTCACTGGGGCATGATGCCACAGACATGTCATGCTTCACAGTCACATTATCCTGACATCAGGCCAACCAGTCCTAACACTAACCTCTTAATGCTGAGCTTCAAGCAAGGCAGCTGTTAGTACCATTTGTATAAGTCTTTTTTATGACTCTGCCGGGGATCGAACCCACGACCTCCCACTTCCGCGGCGGACGCTCTAACCACAAGTTAAAACTAGATTATGTTATTGATAATGGGAATGGAATATTTTTGTTTACCTCGTGATATGGGAATGAAAACTGGTAGTATTATTGAATACAACAGCCATTTGACACGCTTACATACGGACCTGGTAAATACTACAATACCAGTGACTGAAAAGCAGTCAGTAACAATTAGTAAAGAAGAGAATGTGATTAGCAGTTATGATGACAAAAGGTTAAAAATGGTGCGAGATTGTAATTGGTCTATTCTTATCTCGACAAAAGGACAAACAGTGAGAGATTGTAATTGGTCTACAGTTAAAACAGCTGATGATTAAAAAACAGAACTAATTTACTTTATTCACGAAGCAAATAAACAAGTGTCTATGGTGATGTATGTGGTTGCGTGATCTGACTGAATTTACTTCTGAAAATAGTTTTTTTCTTACCCATATTATTATTTTGTGTTCATTCCTTTTGTTGCCAAATGTTAACATGAGTTTTGAATCGCATACAACAAGTTAATTAAGGCCAAAAATAATCAGAATGACATCATCAGTTAATTAAGGAACAAGTTGTCCAGCTTATTTTAAACGCCATCTCTTTTATGCTTTCAGAAATAAACAATCAGTGATGCTTGTGCTTTTAATCTAACTCGAACAAATAATGTCAGTATTTAGATCTCTTGGTTTACATTGTCAACTGGTGCCTATGTGTCACCAACTGGTGCTTATGTATCACCTTTACCCGTCCATTTCCTCCTATAAGACATTTTACCAAATTTATTATGTTTAGACCAAGGGTTTTCTGATGCCATGCAAAAAGATGTATTTGCTTGTTGCAGGTGTCACACCTTCTCGTTGAAAAATCGTTTTAACCTTTCGCCAAAAAGTAAATTTTGTTATGTTATTAAAAATTGGTATTTAAAAGTATGTTATAAATCTGTTAAATGTTTAGTTAAATGTTTTTTGTTTGTTTGTATTTTAACAGTCTGTAAAATGTATCACAATTAGTTTTTCTTAGTTTATAGTTTGGTTAGACTTCCTCACTTTAAATAATATGCGATATCAGGTTGTTTAATAAATATACTTGCTTGCTTTAAATAGTTAGGGATTGCAGACTGTTCAACAAATCCCACTGCATACTTTTGCTACTTTGCGATAACATGTTGTTGAATAAATATTCTTGCTTACTTTCAATACTTTGCGATTACATATTGTTTATTAAATACCATAGAAAACTTACGTTTCATCTTTGTTTTGTCCTAAAGACATATAGCTTACTTCTAAAACCACGGTATTTTTGTATTCAGCTAATTACACGATCCGAGTTATTTTCTTCTTCCTCATATGAGGAACACTAAAATATCATCTTTTTGTAGTTACGTGTATCATAAAACATGGTCATTTTAAAGTGTATCTGTTTCTACAGGTCTGCATTAATACAAAGAAATCTATATCTGCCATGAAAATATAATGCTCTTAATATGTTATGTTTTTTGGGCTTGCTGCAGTAGAAGACTTAATTGACTAACAAAAAGCTTACCTTTAAATGTTTTCTTTGGAAATGATATATCCTTTCGAAGTTTAATACATTTTTCTTTAGAGTACCAATCTTTGTACTTGCTTCCTGTTTTTAAATTGACCCACCAGTTAACTGTACACAACAATATTCATCAGTTTTAAGAAATATTTTTTTTCTTCAAAAGTTACATATTTATTTCTTTGCTTTAAAGTTGTATGGATTTCTGTGGATGATTTTAAACATTGTTCTTGAATATACTGTTCTATGTATCTATTTTAGTTTAAATCCTCACTGAACATAAAATTGGAATTCCGACAGTGGCTAACGAATGGACTTGGTTTTGTTTATGTTTTTGTGGTTTTTTAAGGTACTCGATAGATTAGGTGCTGAAGGCTTGGTACATTTTATCTTGTAATAATTTCATTTTGATTTGTGACAAGTCAACTGATTTAGGGAAGTGTTATTTTTCTTCTTCATCTTCTTCTTCTTCATCTTCTTCTTCTAGTGGAATGGATACTCTCTAAAATAGTAGTGCAAATGTGTCAGTCAGTGTCTGCGTGGGTTCGAGTCTCAGATTGGACCAATGAGGGTATGTGAGAAAGCTTTTCAGTAACTTCTCGTGGGTCAGTGGTTCTTTCCAGGGGTTTTCCCGGGTCTTTCCTCCACCATTAATAATGGCTGCCATGTATAGCATATCGTGTGCTAAAAATAGTATTATACCCTTCAACAACAACATATGCTTATAAGAGAAACTGGTGCCCAACCAAAATGTTGTTCCTCACATGCACCTGCAACTAATCTTGAAATTGTCTCACCATTTTCTCTGACCCTTGTTACCCCACTTTTGCTTTGGAATTTGTTTATTGTCCATGTCACGTGACTATATGGCCTAATTGACATGTAGCTGGCTAGATTTGTATAGTCATGTCATTGGGACAAAAATGGCCAGATCCAGGTCAAATTTCAGCAAGAACGCATTTTCATCTCGCCTGTCAGCAGATTAAAGACATGACGAATGCTATGTTCATGATTTTTGAGAAAATAAATAATTTTCCTATCGATTTCAAGCAGTTATATCTCAAGGAAAGGTCTCTAAAATTTGCTATTCCAGCTAGTAAGAGGCTACCCCATTTTGACACCAAATGGTGTCTGCTAATTTCAACTTTTTCGATAGGGAATGGACTTTGTCCCTGCGAACCCCCCCCCCCCCATAAAACTCCAAATATAAAAAAAATGGTGTGGCAAGGGACAGGGAACTCGGAATAGTAAAAGGAAATATATTACGCATACAGTGAAGTTTAGTTCGGAATATACCAAACACTTGCCATGCATTCATTTGTATCGACAAATATTCGCAGACTCTAGGATCACTTCATGAATTCATGTCAAAATTCACTAATTTTTATCACCATTTTCACAAAATTGTGAGTCTGGAGGGTTGGCAGCTATGCATACAGTGTAATATTCCTGAAAACAGAAGTTGCTATTCTACATTTCACGCAGCATTACAAAGTTTATCCTATCTGTAACTCTGTAAATTTTCAGGTCATTTGTGGCTAAAAGTATCCTATTTGTTTTAGATATTTGGTGTGAAACAAATTACCGGTAAGTTTTTTTTTAGCTACATTTAACTATGCTGACTGGTAAATTTGTGGAGTGACATCTAGGATAAAATTCATGTGTGTATCAAACAGTAGTGAAACAAAGTTGATGTATTGCTCTGGCCTTGTCTTATACTTGGCATCTACTTCTTTATGAAGGACAGAAACTAGCTAAGTTGACTTAAGCTTCACAGTGACTTATACTGTATACTAACCTATTATTTATGATAGTATCAAAACACAATCATGTATGTAAACGAAGAGTTGTTTTTTTCACTTTCCAGTTCTTAATATTTAATCTAAATTGCATTTCTCCATTTGACTTTTCTCTCTGTATTTTATCTCTTCTTTTTTATTTCCATTTGCCTTATAGACCACTCCGGTGGTTTAGTTGCAAGAGTGTCAGTCCTAGATTAAGGTGGGGGGTGCTGGTTTTAACCCAGGTCGAGTAATATACCAAAGGCATAAAAAAGGCAGCTTTTGCGATAGATGCTCAGCAGTACGAGTTTAATGTTGGCACTTCTTATCCTGGTGTTAGGATAATGTGTCTTGGTAGGACAGCAGCATGATACACAAGTGCTAGACATCACTATATACTGCAACGCTGCAGACCTTATAGTGATATGACTGAAGAATTGTTAAAGCTATGGTAAATATCTAAATCGCACACATGCACATAACTTAATTTGCATATCTTCTCGCTCTCCTCTTTCTGCAACACTCTCTTTATGAAATTGCACTTGACTTTCTCTTCAAATGATATCCATTAGTGATGCAAGCCAAATTTCAATACTGAACTAGATATGTAAATAGCTTAGAATGTACTAATGTGCCAACATTCTTCATGTCTGGGGGGGGGGGGGGGTTATAATCCAAACGTCTTAAATCAGTTCAGTACCATTCCAAAATAGTCATTTAATCTAATATGTAATAATAAGAACCTTGAAATTACAGTTCATAATTTAAAGAAATTAGTTTCTTAAATATTAACACATTAACCTCTGGTGACGACTTTACGGGGCAGAAGGTAGTAGCCTACTTCCAATGTTTGCAGGCTCATGGTCATGCATGATACACTAAAGTGGGTGGTATTATAGAAAGGTAGACAGATGTAGCTCTACAATGATAGCAAATAATCTGGACCTTTTAATTGCACTACAAAATACAGAGAGAAAAAAAATATAAGTTTTTGGACCCGGTATTTTTTTCTCACCCAAAATTTGCCCATGGTCGGATTCCGAATTTGTGTCCATGTTTTAGACTTTATGGCCACATATCTACGGCAGACAAATCTGAAGCGCACACAGACCGGTAAACCTGTGCAAAAAGTAGGATAAGGTGGACATTTTGAATAAAGAGTCTTTTCCATAAGAAAATTATGGGTCTGTTAAGCAAAAGAAAATATCCTTTTTTTTATCACCTTATGCCTACGCGCCAGCAAACTAACCAAAGAAAAACATTTTCTTTAGCACTTCTAGCCATTTGTCTTATGGAATATTGGTTGGAAGTCGATGTATTAGGATGTATTCAGAAAAAAGTCCCCAAAATGTGTTTCCAACTCGCATTGCATGCGAAAACAGCAAAAACCTCCAGGGGTTAATATGTTAATAACTAAAATGCAACCCAAATTGAGTCCTCAAAAACTGATGTTTTTAAGGCATGCAATAAGGAAGTTCTATTTCGTTTTCTTTAAATGCCTAAGCAATCAACCTAAACACTTGCAATTTAATCAATGTTTATTATCTATTGTATGATTGTTTACCTGCAAATTACAGAAGGCTGATAACTCTTTATTGTTTGAAAAAGAAGTAAATTAAAATAAGTGTACTTAACTCCTCCGAATTCAACTCGTCAGAGAGATTTTAAATGCATATCGCAGACTTCATGGTGACCAGATGATTATTTTTAAGCAAATGAATAAGCCAGTGTTCTGAAAACAATTAGTATTTAGAACAAAATTTTTTTCCTAAAGTCTAGCTTTCATTACTGCACATGTTGATATAGTAGCATATCATGGCGTATATAAGTGAATTTAATAACGGTTCCAAAAGCAAGTTAAATAAAGTCGTTAGAAGACAAAATATTTAATGTTTCAGTTCAATGTACTTTAACCCCCTTTCTATCTATACTCTCTCATTTGTAAATATTTAAAAACGATACCATATTTATGTATGTATATACAGTTGCATATATATGCATTCTAACCCTTCCTTTCCTTCTCACATACATATTTAATCTTCATTTATTACATACATTTATTGATAACTTTAATTATGGGCGTATGATTTTAAGGCATAAACAAAAAAATGAAGAAACAAATAACTGTAAAATTAATGGAACGCAATTTCCTTAACTTCCCGTTATATGCTGCATAATATTTAAACTTTTGTAGTGATATATTATCATATAATGAGTCAAGCGCAGATTTCCCAAAGGCAACTTCAGTTCCAGTGAATTTGCATTTTTATTAGTAGTTTTAATAGCATTCAATATATCACATGTGATCCAGTTTGGTTGATTTTGCTGCTTGACTCACTTGAAAATTAAAGGAGCATATATGCTCAGGATGTCTGTAAACATATCCATCCAGATGTCAAGAGTATCATATAGGTCATCAACACATTAAATTACTGACCAAGGGATATCTTTCAGTGCTTAAGGAATATTTGTAAATTTAATCTTTTCATAATTCAATACTTAATATATTTGTGGTGATAATTAGGAATTTTAAGTTCATCATCATGAAAATGTTCATGTAGGAAAGTTTCACTGGAATCAAAAATATCAATTACTGAAGTATTTACTGAAATAAGTAATAAGGTTTTATCAAATTTTGGAAAACATTATTGAATGTTATGATAGCAAATTTTAATACCTTTTTGCTTAAGCCACTGATTTTGAGAGACATCATCACTCAGTGGGGTATCAGCAGTTTGCTTTCTGTCATCAGAGTTAATTCCATGGACATCATCACTCAGTGGGGTATCAGATGTTTGCTTTCTGTGATCATAGGGGTAATTCCATGGATGTTTTCACTCAATGGGGTATCAGAAGCTTGCATTCTGTCATCGCAGAGGTAATTCTATGGGAATCATCACCCAGTAGGGTGTCAGAAGTTTGCTGTCTGTTATCACAGAGGTAATTGCATGCAATTCATCACTTAATGGGGTATCAGCAGTTTGTTTTCTGTCATCACAGAGGTAATTCCATGGACATCATCACCCAGTAGGGTGTCAGCAGTTTGCATTCTGTTCACACATCGAGAATTACATTTAGCAGATCTTATAGAACGTTTTGAAGTGTCAGGAAAAATGTGTTTGGTTGTTAAACGTTTGGTTAATGGTTAGAGCATCCGCCTTGGATGCGGGAGGTCATGGGTTCAATCTTTTGCTGAATCATACCAAAAACTTATAAAAATAGTAGTAACAGCTGCCTTGCTTGGCACTCAACATTGACAGGTTAGTGTTAGACATGGAATATATTATTACTCCTTGACATTTGGAATGAATACACCACCGCTGATGAGTAAGCCTCTTGAATATCTATAGAACAAAGGAATCACAATATGCCATATTGAATCTGGATGCTGGCTGAGCAAAGTTTTCACATCACAAGATAGTTCTATATAGCAGCATCATGTTCAAAGAGGAAAATAATGTCAAAGATTCATGACAAGAAGCTTGAAGTAGCCTTTTGATGAACGATATTTAATGGATGATGAATTAGACACACATATATTCAGGAATTAACTGTTACTGCAATTGAACTACTTCCCTATAAAGGGGTTTCCCACTTAGTTGATAATAATAGATATTATGCTGTGTAGTATAGTTATATATATATATATATATATATATATATATATATATATATATATATATATATATATATATATATATATATATATATATATATATATATATATAACCATTTTAAATTGCCTACATTTTCTACATTTTAGCCTATCAGAAGTTCAGTAACTGCTTCCTGTCTTTATTCTGTTATGTTTATACATGCCTAACAGTAGTAATGACACATCCTTTGCTTGAGGTTGCTTCACTTATTACATAGTGCAGTGTTGTAGATTCCATTAACCATGTTATAGTGAAGGAACTCCGTTTCATTTTACATTGAGCAGGCAACTTCCTAATGAAGACATACTTAAAGAGAAGTTGTACAAGAGAAATAAAATTGCACATGTTTAATATTATGGTGTGTGATAATCAATTTAAAATGTAGTAAATTTACATCTAAATATACCAGTTTCCATTCCATATGACAGTGCCATTTAGTATCATTTATCTGCAGACCTTAAATTCCCTGGAAATTGGCCAGTGCCTATGCACTCAGATTAGTGGTACAATTATTTTACATGTATAGTCTGTACATTTGTCAGTACTGAACTTTTGTATATGTCCAACTCCTAATAAATCATATATTAATCTAAAATATCTTCAAGGATGAACAATGGGTCATAGATTTCACTTATCTATCAGCACTAATGTTTCATTACTCACTGCACTGTAACTAGATTGCATATTGATAACCACACTAACGAATACACAATTCCATTTAAAGCTTTACCCAGAATACCTCAATCTAATTCATGCATCACCAACAAAATTAGAGAGGAAAAAGTGTTCTAAATTAGACCTGGACTACAATGAAGGGTACTGACATAGAAATAATAATTCTTACCAGAAACCATTTGCATGCAGAATTGTGCCTAGAGGGATATTGAAATTGGTATGTGGCTTGGACAAATTGGTAGCTGTCATACTTGTCACCCATCAGGTATTCGAATTCATAAAATGAAGTAGATAAATAATTTTTTATGGCAGAGTACTAAAAGTGGGAAGGAATAAAATGTTTCAGGAATATTGGCACCTTACATGACATGACATTTGACATGGAGATGGGTGAATGCCAGAGAAAGAATGCAAGCATGACCCTGGTTTGCAATTTCATGTACATGGTTGTTTAAACCAAACTGAAAAGTTGATATGAAAATGCGATCTGTGTATGAAATAAAGAGGGAAACAATTTTGCAACTGAGAAAGATTATATAAATATGAAGACATCAACACTAATGTTTGAGGGGGACGAAAAAACTGTTGACTGTTTACTAAGAACTCCATCATATGGTATGTTTTGAAAGCTTGTAGTAATTTCATGACTACCTGGTAAACAGCTCAGTAAAATATGGTATTCTCCTCTTCCTTTTGGGGAGGTAGGGAGCCAATGTGGAGTTACTCCTTATACCAGTTTGGATGCAGCTATACAACATTGTTTATAGTACTCAATATGTCTACCCTCATTATAAGTGGGTCACTAGTATACTGAGAGGGTTTTTAGTGAGTTGCCATTTTATAGTAGAACATATTTTTGATAACATGAAATTGATACATTTTTTGGTAGACAGTAAATTGAAAAGTCGTGGGTCTGATCAAAGTTTCTCCAGTACCAGCTCTGTCAGTGAGGAGGAGGATGCAGAGAAACCATCTTTTCAAGACCGTTGCTTTAATAATCAACAGAATTCAGCCCAACTACAACAAAATAGTGCTGGAAGTTTAGTGTATTACAGGAATGCTCATAGTTACAGACGTAGTCTTTCCCATGGGTCCAAGTCAGTGTTAACCAATTCTTACAAACTTCTGGACAATATTTCTTCCAGTTGTGACAAGGATCGAATAACACAAGAGTGTCGTAAACTTGGAGTCTCCATTCAAGCACTTTCTGCAGATTGTATTTGCCATGAAAAATCAGTATCTCAAGATTGCTTATGAATGGTCCCATTCTGAAGGAGATGGAATGAATTTCAATGAAACAAGCAGTAAGATTGATTACTCAGATCAAACGACAACACAGAACAAAAGTCTTTCCTCTATAAATTTGGCAAAAATATAAGAAACTCTAAGTGAAAGGTCTCTTTTAATTGAACATACTCAAGGGGCAAACTGCAATACTTCAAATGAGAAGTTTTCTTTTTCTAAGCTTAAGATTTAGATTTGAGAAACTTTGAAACACAGGGAGATGAAGTTTTTTATCCTGTGATGTCATCTCACTGTGGTATACCCAGAAAAATAATTAATTCATCCAAAAACAAAATTGTTCATTCCAAAAAGGATGAGGAGAATCACAGATTATCACTGTTTGAGATACTTAAGATGAAATTCGTGAAATATCGCGACGATGACTATGAGATTAAGGAAAACAAAATACAAAATAATATAGAGAAAACTTGCCAAAAGAAAGCAGAAAGATTAGAACTAAGAGATGATTCATGTTTATTTTCAGATCAGTTCCGCTTTGAAAATAGAGCAGCATTGTCAAATAATTTGTGTTCATTTCCAAATCCATTTAATTTTGCAGTCAGGGATTTCCAATGAGTAGCTGCCCATTGTACCGTCAAAGCTCTGTTCTTGACACGAGTGATGACTGTAGAGGCACAGAATATTTGAGTCCTATCAATGCATCATCGAACCAAGCTAGTCTGCAATGTGTGACTGAAGTTAAATGTCAGAGCCCCTTGTCAAATTTGAAGAACACGATTGATGAAGAGGAGAGACAGAACTGCAATATGGCAAGTTTCCTTCCAGTAAATAATCAGAACTTGGAACCAGTCAGTGGTATTCAGAATTTTGTAATTACAGGAGCCTTAAAGACATCAGCAGTCAAATATGGAAGGTAATAGTGATCAGAATGTAATAAATAACCGTAATCATAACAGCAAAGAAGTAACAAGTGACCACAATTATTCAAAAAAAGATAGTGTATAAGGTCATACTTTAGACTCTATATTCAAAATGGCGAGGGAGTGCCAAAGATTATTGAAACCAAAGTTCTACATCAGTCAAGAGGACATATTAGTACCCAACGATAAAGTTTCACTTGAGGAAGATTTTCAAACTTAATACTAGGAAGTATTAACTTGGCATTAGATGAAAATAATCCAGATGGTACTCATATAAAAAAGACCACTGCAAAATTATTCCTGCAGCTGATGTAGATATGAAATGGAATGGAAAAAGAATTTCTGAAAATAGAAATAATGGAAAGATTCATTCCTGGGGATCATATAATGAAGTAAAAAGATCAGTGAATGTAAGAAGTATGGAATATAACTGTCAATATCATTTACATTGTCAGCAGGCTGTCAAAAAAGTTCTCTTTACATCATCACTGTCTAATTCATTAGTAATGGATAAGAAAATAAGTGAAACTGGAAAAGACAATGGAACTATTAATTCAAGCGAGTCACTTGCTAGAAATAAAAACATTAAGAGTGAAAGCTTGCAGCAAGTGCCTGAGGGAGAAATGAAAAATGTAAAAATTAGTGAAAATCATCACAAAGAGAAAAAGCTTGATATTTCACATGTTTCGAAAGCAGAATACTTGGGGAATAAAACAAAATCAGAATCTTTTAGTTCTTGGAATCCACTTGTTGAAAAGCTTGATTTCATGTACAATCCTCCAGGTATTTCATATCCAGACAGTAGTAATTTACAAAGGAATGCCAAATGTACTAGTGAGAGTCCCTACATTAAAAATTCTCAGCACTTAAAAGGTCTAGATATGTGCAAGAAAGTAGAGGGTCCAGGTCCTTCTGATGCGACCAGGCAGGACCTCTGTCGATTTTATCATGTCTTCAAGAAAGGAGAGTTGGAGCAACTTGTTTCTGGACATATTGGAGACCAAAGCATAGTTCACAGTATCTTTGACCATTCACATTGGTGTGTTGTTGCTGAAAAAATGAAGTTCTAAAGACATGTACATTAATATTTTCATTTATAAATTTTAATGAACCCACACAAAGTATAAGTACACGAGTTGGTTATCCAGCATTGTTATGCCATGGTGCTTATTCCTGATCCTTTCATATTTATATTTAAGTCTCCTAGAATGCATTTAAGTTTTCAATGTAATGTAAATGTATTTAGTATTATAAGGGAATGTAAAATTCCATTCATGTTTTCAACCTCAAACAGTTAGTTAACCAACTCACTCATAAGCATGGTCACATTTTAGACTGGATTCTTCATAGATCTGATGATAATATTCTACATTTCTCCCTAGTGTCCCATGAACTCGCATCAGATAACTTCTGTATTATATGCCATCTTGACGCATCAGTCCCTAACCCTCTACCATTATTTGCTACTAAGAGAACCTTTGGTATGATAAAGAGAACAACTTGATAACTGCCTGCATTCATTGCTTAAAAAAACAATCCTCAGCAACCAAGCACAGATTATCATTTTAAAAGTGTTCTCCATGGTAAAGCAGTGTTATGAACCAGCTTCGAACTGCTAAAAGATAATGCCGTAACGCTGAGAGGCTATGGCTTTCCATCAGACTCGGTATTCATAAATAAATCTATGAAGCCGCTAAGAAGAATGTCACGTAGTCCATGCAGTGAAATCAGTCCATTATAATACTAAGATCATGGAAAATTTAAGCCATAAAGAGCTCTTTGAGATTACCAAAAAGCTAATGTCAAGGAACAAATGTACACCACTTCCATCTAATTTCAATTGACCTGTTATCCCCATACTGTTGCAGTACAGAATTTCAGTGGCAACTGTTATCAGCATTTGAACCTTTTTCTATGGATTTAGTATGTGCAGTCATGATGAAGAGTGCACCAAAGTCAAGTAAACTTAATCTGATTCCAACATCACTGCTGCTGAGTGCTTAGATCCAATATTGCCTTCACTAACTGATGTTATTAACAACTCTCTCTCACCCATTGAATTCCCATCATTTTTTTAAAGCTATCATTGTAAAGCCTCCGTTGAAGAAACCAAAACTCTACCATAACGATTTAAAGAAATACTGCCTAGTTTCTAATCTCTCTGTCATGTAAAAATCTTAGAAAAAGTTGTTCTATCCCAACTTGTATCTCATCTGAATTTAAACAGTCTTTTTAGCAATGTACAGTCTGCATAGCACTTTGCAACTATACTGAAACTACTTTTCTGAAAGTAGTGATTGACCTTCTCTCTACTTTGGATAGTGGAAAAATTACAGTCCTCACACTCCTTGACCTGCCTGTATCATTTGATACAATAGACCATACTTCACTGTCTCCATCATGTATTTGTGATTCCCAATACAGCCTTATAGTGATTCAAGTCGACAGGACACAAATTGTGTCTGCAAATAGAATACATTCCAGCCCAGTTGATCTATGTTGTGGTGTTCCACAGGGGTCTATTCTTGGATCTGTTCTCTTCATTCTATACACTCGTCACTCTTAAGTGTCATAGGTCATCATCCAGTGTCTCAAAAATTGTATGCTGAGGACACCCAAATATACAAATCTAGCCACCAGCTGAATTTGGTGCTACCATCCAGAGAGTAGAAAGGTGCATTTCTGATGTGAAATCATGGATGACATGTAACAAGCTGCAGATGAATGATGATAAAACTGTAACCATTCTGATTACACCACAAAGACTTTCTCATTCTTTACCTCAAACAGTAAATATCAGCAACACCAAAAGTAAATTCACACAGTCAGTATGAAACCAAGATGTTACTCACGACAGTACTCTCCCATTGCACCAACATGTCATGAACATATGGGGGCTGTATATTTTGATCTGCAATGCTTCAGCTCTGTTTGCAATTCTCTTTCAGTTGATGCCAGTAAAATGCTTGTGTGTTCCTGAGTACATTCAAAACTGGACTATTGTAACTCAAGTCTGTCTGGTTTGTCTCAATATCTACTCCAAGATCTTTATTAAGTTATAACACGGCTGATCGGATCATCCTTAGAACACCATGATCACACTTCCCCCTGCTCTGTACCCTACACTGACTATCCATTTGATCCAGTATCAAACACAAAATTTATTCCATGTGCTATGTTTCACCGATGGGCTCCAGTCCAACATACCTATCCGACCTAAACCATGTGTACACGCTACCAAGATACTTAATTATGTTCCTCTTCTGACAAATGTATACTCATTATTCCCATTATGAAAATGAAGTCATATGGACAACATTATTTTGCATACCAGGAACCAGCAGTGGGCAATTCATTCCAGGCTTAGACACAAAGAAAAACTCAACTATTTCAATTGCAAGAGCAGAATTAAAGACCTAATAATGTTTTATTACCTTAAATATTTTCATCTTGATTTTAGTTTTCTAATTTCATGCTGTTTTTTTTTTGTTATCATATCATTATATAGATGTTGTCCAAAGTTGTAAACAGCATAGATCTTTTAAAATTTAGGCATTATACCAAGGCCTCATTATTATTATTATTATTATTATTATTATTATTATTATTATTATAGTTGCCATATTTTAATTTCAGGTCTGTGTTTTCAAACAAAACATGTGATGTTGTAGCTCACTGTTTTTGATAAATTCAGTATTTCCATAAATGTTGGAGTTAATCTCTTTGAACACATGTATCAAGTTTCTTCTTTTTATTTATTCAGTTTGTTTGAGAAATATTTAAACCAGACATTACAAATATAGGATGTAGATGACACAGATTTTACTGAAATGGACTATTCTAGAAACCAGAAAAGGACAATGAGCAGCCTGTCTGCTTCTTTACATTGAGAGTTTTTATTTAGTTTGAAACATGAATAAGTTGACAGTGTTAATGACTCCTTGACAACAGTCAGGTTAGAAATCTTTAATTGATGAATAAAATGACTACGTTTTGTGTAAATTTGATATCACATGCTTTTTGTGGTGGGTACAAATGGTAGAGTGTGCAAATAATTAGTCATACTATAGTATTTTATACCATATGGCCTAGGTACTAAAATAGTCATTCTAAAGTGTTTTACACCACGTGGCCTAGGCACTAAACAGTTATTTTATAGTGTTTTATACATCATGGCTTCACTAAATAGTCATTCTACAATGTAGTATGCACCATTACATAGGCACTAAACAGTCATTCTATAGTATTTTGTACATCATGGCATAAGTACTAAATAGTCATTCTAAAGTGTTTGAAATACCATGGCCAAGCACTAAACAGTCATTCTATAGTGTTTTATACATCATGGCATAGTTACTAAATAGTCATTCTATTGTTTTTATACAGCATGGCCATGCACTAAATAGTCATTCTATTTTGTTTCATACATCATGGCCTAGGCACTAAACAGTCATTCTATATTGTTTTATTCATCATGGCCTAGGTACTAAATAGTCATTCTATATCATTTTATACATCATGGCCTTGGTATTAAACAATCATTGTAAAACGTTTTATACACCTTGGCCTAGGAACTAAACAGTTATACTACAGTGTTTTATACACAATGGCCTAGGAGCTAAACAGTCATTATATAGTGTTTTATTCATTATGGCCCAGGTACCAAATAGTCATTGTATAATGTTTTATACACCATGACCATTGCACTAATTAGTCATATTATTGTGCTTTGTAATCCCATGGTCTGGGCACTAAATAATCATTGTGAAGTATTATACATCATGGCCTTGATAATAAATAGTCATTCTATAGTGTTGTATACAGAATCGATTAGGCATTAAATAGTCATAATATTGTACTTCATACACCATGGCCTAGGCATTAAATAGTCATTCTGTTGTATTTTATAAACCATTGCCTAGGCAATCAATAGTCATACTATGGCATACTATTGTACGTTATACACCTTAGCCTTGGTGCAAAATAATCATTATGGTATTTCTTCAGTACTAAATAGTCATATAATGGTGTTTTACATCTCATTTCCACTTAATAGTCATCAAAAAAGGTACTAACAGGTGCCTCGCTAGGTGTTTAGCATTAAGAACTTAAGTGTTAGGACTGGTTGGCCTTGTGTCAGGATAATGTGACTGGGTGGAACATCATGCTGCAAATCTGCGGCATAATGCTCAAGTGCTAGACATCACTATAAACTGCCACGATGCAGACATCTTAGAGATATGACTGAAAAGAATGTTCAAGCTACATTAAAAATCGTAATCTCTCTCTCTCTCTCTCTCTCTCTCTCTCTCTCTCTCTCTCTCTCTCTCTCTCTTATATGGACAACGGTCGTGTGCACACCAGGACTCGGCGACGTGGAACGAATTGCCCACTGAAATTAGACACAAAAACACAGTGGTCCCTTTTAAGAGTGCTTTTAAGACTGCAGGGACAAGCTTAGCGACCTAATCATGTTTTGTATCTTATATGTTTTCAGCCTGTTTTTATGTTTTCCAATTTCATTGTTTTGTCATTTGTTGTTCTGTAGTGTAGTCATATCATTATTGATGGTGTAAAGCGCTTAGAGCTTCAAAAAATTAGGCGCTATACAAAGTCCTCATTATTATTATTATTATTATTATTATTATTATTATTATTATTATTATTATTGTCTTGGCCCTAAATAGTCATCCAATAATGTTTTATATCCCCTTGACTTGGCACTAAACAGTCACACTTTTAATATAATGAAGAATGAACTCTCAAATTTATCATGTCTCAAAGAATGGAAAGCTGGATCAGGTCTGGACATAGCAGTATTCCTAAGGAATAGTCCACAACATTTTTGACATTTTTGTTGCCAAATGTGTATCTAGGAATGAGCTGAGTTTATTTTCTTTCTCTGCGGTCCATGCCGTTTTTTTCCCTAAAAGACATTTGTCCAATACTTGTATCTGTTTTTAAAGCTATCTTTTAGTGCATTGCTGGTGATTTCAGCTGAATTTTATATGTGAGAATGCACTGATAATCTTTGCCAGAATTTGATTTGGGAAGCCATGTACAATTTGTCCATCACTCTTTACAAAATGATCTTTCTCCATTCACAGTTGTTTTAATTACTATAACTTTGTTACTCACCTAGTCAAAGAACAGCACCACTAACTAATAGATTGAGGAGTATTCAATTCAGCAAAAACATATACCACCAGACATGTAGAGAAGAACTGGATTTATTTCTTTTAGTGATATTGTAGTCTTGTATATTTGTTGTTGTAGACAATACTTCCTATGCAATTAAGAAAGTTATCTTTACAATATTTATACATATTTCAGAACTGTATTGGACATGTATTAATATGGAATTTAGCACATTTTCTCAGCTATCAGATTTATTCGATTTGTTGGTTTAAACAGATTTCAAATTTATGATAAAAAATTTGTGTAGGTCTGCTCTTAGGCAGTGTATCAAACTGTGACATTGTTCACCTGTCTGCTCATCTATTTATAGTTTTGCACAATAACTAGCTTTATAACTGAAAGGATATGGGTTCAAGTCCTACAATTGGATCAGCCATGGGTCACCTACCATGCTGTTTCCCTGGACAAATCCCTTTAGTTCAATTGTCTCAGGACTAAATAACCAACACGTGATGTTGTACCATAAAGCATTTAACCATACAAACCAAACAGTCTCAAAATCATATAGTTTCGCTAAATATGTTGATGATTTTCACAGTGATAGAAAGAAATATATTGATTTTGAAGTAAAAAGTAAGTAAAAAGGAAGTAAAAAGTTCAGAGGTCAAGGTCACTGACTAAAAGATGAAAGCAATATATTTTTTTCTTCTGAACTGCACATCATAATCTAGGCCGATAAATCAGCTCTTCACCCGTTACTATTTTGATGTTGGGTTTAACCCATCACCTGTTAACCCCAACATCAAAATCGTAACGGGTGAAGGGCTGATTTATCGACCTAATCATAATCAAACTTTGAAGGTAGTGGGCATGTGGAAGCGAAATAAAGTATGGATTATTGGGGTGAAAAGGTCAAAAGCCAATTTCTCTGTCTCAAAAGAGAACAATTATTTCTACATAATAATTGTGTTGTAGAAATCATAGTTCAATCTTGTTAATGGCTTTTTAGTAAGATGTGCATCAGTTACTGTTGATTTTGGTTTCAAAAAACAGATGGTCAAGGACAGTGACTTAAAGAAAAAAAAATTGATTACTTGAAATTAAAAAAATAATGATTACAGCATGTGTTCTTCCTTATCTATCAAAATATTTCATATTAAAGGTGTCCAACACTCATTTTGAGTCCCAGACTTTGTATTTTATGACACCATCCATGATCCATCCATTCAGTCCGTCTATATGTAAATCTGTTTTCCATCAAAACGGCCCGGTGGAAATTCATCAAACTTGGTTCATAGGTTGCCCCTGTTGTAAGTATCAGTGAGAGTCATACACTAGATGTATTTAAGCCCCATCACCTGTGTCCCATGGTTAGGGCAAAATGCACAATTTACAAATCTTAAGTTACAATAAATTTTAAAAATGACATCCACTAAGTAGAGCGAGTGATCGTCTTGGTTCTTTTCACTGCCAACAATAGATTCCGGCTCCCCGTCCAAACATACGTAATCTACATACGCACCAAGAGAGTAATGGTTTCCCACCATGTAATCACATTATTCAACTGTCCAGCCTGAGGAGCAATTAGTTTTCCCTGGGATCATAATAGAAGAGGATCGAGTGATTCGGCAAACAACACATGAAACATCATTGTTGAAAACTGTACTCAAGAAAGGATTGAAATCAGCGTAACGCCTTATCGTATATTTTGTACTTTATACATGTCTTTTAAGATCAAAATAAACAATACCGTCCTTATAATTATGCCATACTGGATCGTCTGGTTGACAAAAATGGTTTGTTCCACTTCCCGGGAGGTTGTATTATATCGATTTACTAATGCTATAAAACTACTTCCAATAGAAGAGAATCATGTTCTGATACTACTTTTGATACTAACGAGTGCTCTCTGAACTATTTTCTAATATTAAAAATGCATTTGATTGTCTTAAATTTAATAAATGACATTTCTAATGTTTTAAAATTAGAAATAATGTATCGTAATGTCAATCATCTTGTCGCAGAAAGTCATTTCCTTATATAAAAGACTTTACTATTAGCAACTATATTTTAATGCACAATTGCTTGCTATTCAGTTTACTTCTGTATATATCAACTCGGTGCCATTTCCAGGACAAAGGGTTTTTCCCCTATCTGATAAAAGTCGCACCATCGGATGGAAATAGAAAAGATAATACCTTACTGAAACAGATTTTCGGCCGTTCGGCCCAAGTTCAAAATTTATCTACCTTTATCCTGTCATAATGATTTTGTTTTGTTTTTATAGTTTAACGCCATTTTTCAGCACAATATATAGGCTGTGTGTTAATCCTCTGGAGTTGTGGCTAAAAAACAAACCTGCCCAGATAGTGGGGTGGGGTGCGCATTATTTCAATCCAGCCACTCACAAATACTCTGAATTGTCGGTGTTGCTATTAAATTAGTTTGGTTCCAGAAACCCATTAGACATGATAGAACTAATATATGGCACACACACACACACACACACACACACACACACACACACACACACACATATCATATCATATCATATAATTTAGTATTAAAAGATGTAAAAGCGACACTGTACAAAATACTGATTAAAATGTATGCAAAGAATAGATACAATTCACAGCCGTTGTGTATCGCTTTCCATTGGTACGAGATTCAGACCGTATTGTGTTGCTGATTATATATGAATAATCGTGATTGTGAACTACTTGGTTTTGATACACTTTGTACGGACGACAGTTCTCTTTCTTACGCTACTAGAAGTATGCAAGATATCAAATACATTATCAACGCTACCTTAGAAACTCGGAATGACTGGTCAGATCAATGGCTAATAAGCTTTAATCCAAGAAAAACTAAAGTCATGCTTTTTTAAGCCAAAAAGGATTATTCACTCTTCCAACACAAATCATCCGATTTTGTTCACAATCATACACATTTGCGATTCACATGTATTATACATGCACCGGGAGTCGGTATATTGAAAATAATTCTTAAAAAGCATCCTTAATTTTTTTGTAAAAACTTTAAGTAGAAAATTCTTAGACATAATTTTCTTGTCATATATTAGTCTAATTTAAATGCAGACTCAAATAGATTAGAGTGACTACATTTAGAGGATGTCGGGATAGCTACATGATGTTATTTTGTTCCACTCTCTCAGAAAGAAGAAAATCCTACAAAGTCTGTATTTTTCTTAAAGGTATTTATAATAAGTACACAAGTTTTTGAAATAAGTCCTTTTTGTCTTTATTAGCAGAAACAACAATATATAATTTACGTAATCGACACAATCTACTCTAGATTAAATGCCAGATATGAACATGCACAGAAACTGTCCTTAATTCTTGTATTCTCATATGGAATATCCTACGGGAAAATGACAGAAGGAAGGCGACCTCGGATCATGCAAAAATACCTTAGTGCAGAAAACAATAACGTTCCTTTTATTGTTATCTTTCTGGTGATCATAAAACCTTTATTATTCATTCCAGCATCATACATTGATCTGTATAACAATCACCTGTTATATCAATCATTTAGCGAATATTGCGTAGAAGCAGAAAATTGATATCATGTGGTATTTTATGCATTCTTTTTCATTTTGTTTTATCTTGTTGATTTTGCTTTTGCATTCTTTCACATTTTGGTTTTGCAAATATCCTCGTTTATCAAATTTGTTGGTACCATTATCCAAATCATGAAGATCTATTACATCATTTGTATATGTTAATATTATAACATCTAACTAAACCTAATTGTTAAAATTCTTAATTTTGGTATTTGTCACATCAATTATCTTTTGATAATGATTCATAACGACATTTAATTTTTAACGCTGTCCTTTCTTAGTATATACATCTATATCATGATAAGTCATAACAATACAAATGTGGTTCTCTGAACATATATACAAATTTGTATATTCCGAGCCACTAATTTTGTATATTACCAATCGGGAAAAAATGTATCTTGCTTTAATACACAACTTTAAACTCGTTTAGAATATATCATACCATCTACTGTTTCATGTTTAAATATTTGTATTATTTTGTTCACAGAATTAATCCTCTTCAGCAGATTCCACTGCTATTTAAATATTAATTCTGGGTTCTTTTCTTATCTTCTCCAATTTGCGAATACTCTACCATTTATCGTTTAAAAAACTTAAAATAATAAATTTATCTCATTCTAATATTATAAATATTATTTGAAAAAAGATTTCTTACCTTTTTTATCTGCACTAAACATTTGGATTATTATATCTGACATACATTATTTTAAATCAAACATTTCTAATTTGTTTCATTTTATTATTTTAAGTATAAAGATTCTGACAATATCTTCTCTCCTATTGGTAGTGGTTATAGTTTAAAATCTTTTTTTTAAATAAAGATTTATGTGAACAAGTTGGTGCTTTCTTTACTACTTAGTTAAGCAGAAGTCATTTTGATACTTTTATGTATAGAAATGTTACAATACTTTGTATTTTCTGTTAATATATAAAGATGAATTTTGCAAAATCTGCAGTAAAATATGGTGAATCATGTATAAATGACTGATTTCTCGGTATTTAAAGTGGAATACTCTTCGTTAGCATCTAATAATTATTCAACAGGTTGGAGGTTAGTTTTATGACTCTAATCAGTTCAAACTTTTCGGGTTTTTTAACCTGATTTAATGACATTCTTTTAAAGAAATGCTTGGTTATATCTTGTTTTCTTTTTTTTTAAAAACTCGTAACAGGTATACTCGAAATGTATTTATTAAATGTCATATAATAATATTTATAACCATCATTTTCCTTGCCAATTATTTGAGACCAAGTAAATTCGCTCGCCAAAAGTTATATCAATCCTATCAAATATAGGACTTTGAGTAATTTCTCTGCGAATTGAGAAGACCCATTTTTGGCATATTTTTATATATATTCAACATATTCACCTAATGAAACAAATGGCAGATAACTCCAAATAATCTCATTATACAAGCGTTTATCAAAATTATCTCTCTAATTTTCTAATTATAATACAAATGTCTGTAACCCAGAACGAATATTGCATAAACCGATCAAAATGCAAAGTCGTAAAACCAACTTGTTCTAAAACTATTCAACATGATCTCCGAATCAATGATTGGATAAAAAAAATCAAAATATCTGTAAGAGGAAATACATGTGTATGTCAGGCAAATAATAATTGAACTGAATATCTTGTTCCTACGAATTTCTCAATTATTAACCAGAAGCTTACAACAGGTATGAAAACTGATAAAAATATATACAAGCATGTTAATATACAATATAACAAAATGATAGGAAAACCCAGACAAAAGTGAAAATGTTGAAAATACAATAAAATGTTAAAGAAATATCCGTCTGTTTTTTTAATTTTATTTTATACTGAAGTTCATTTCGAATCTTTAGATGTTTTATATCGAATGCAATCAGATACATTAATATCAATTATCCATTTTTAAATAAAAGATAGAGTTACCTTATAAAGAAATGGAAATAATAGCGCCCAAAATTAATATTTTAAATTAATTTTAATCAATTATATTAATCTTATAATAATTAAACAAATTCAACCAGAATGTTGTCACTTAATGAAACTGAAAGAATTATTTATAGGTCATAATATATTAACATAATACAGCATGAAATGAGAAATTGAATTAGTCCTGAAACTTTCATATAAGTTGGAAGAGAATTAAATAATATCATTAAAAAAGCATTACCAACTGAATTTGTTTTCATGAATTTTTAATTTATTAAAAACACTAAGAAATATTATGCTAAGGTGAATCCAAGCTCATGTTCTAAATAATAAATGCTGAAAAAAATCTCATATTTTCACATTTACAGCATGATTAAAATTATCATCAATTACTGGCTCTTTTTAAAACTTGAGCAGAATTATTATCTTTTTTGGTTTTTTTTTTCCTTTAATTTCACTAGAGTACATGCAATCGTATGGAAAAGTTGCTTTTATTCCAAATGAACTAAAATCTTAATCATGATTATCACAAAAGTACTTTGTAACCTTAAAATCTTCATCTTTTGAAACATTTTTCCAAGAATGCTTGAAATAATTTGAAAACAATCAATACATTCTAACTGTCCTATTTGCAATTATCATTCCATAGTTTTGCAATATACAACATTCTGTTCTTAGAATCGTTTGATATTTCCTTTTTTATTATATGACCGTTATATCCTCTAAGATTCCAAATTACTGCCGGTATTTTATTTTTAAATATAATTATTATTAATTTAACTGTAGTGAGGTATTAAGTGAGATATTGCCTTGTAATTCCTTGTCATGTGACAATAACCTCACATTTTATCTAAACCAAACTTTTTCTTCCACATTCCGTTGTTTCGTTATTTGAATATTAAATTGGCCATCATCCACGTACATCTTAACAAAAAACATTTTTCGTCCAATAGTTTTTGCATGCTAAAAAAAATGTAAACGGTATACATAGACAATTTTGTATTTATTTCGCTTGCAAAGAATAAAAATTTTTTTTTAAACGTATCTAATCTAAGCCATTTAAAGAATATATGTTGGTCTATATTTTGCACAAAACGATACATTTTACAAATTGGTTATCTACCTTTATACAATGAAATATACATTTTCTGATTTATTCAGCTGTTATTGTGTTTCAATTTCATTATTTGGTTTCTGCTTTAATACTTCCATTTCGTCTTCGTCTCTTTTTTTCTCTCAAACTAGATTTATTTAAGTCAATACCTTATTTAGCTTCCTTATCTAGGTGAGATTTTTTTCAAAGTTTAAGAAAGGCAGAATGTTTCTTTTGATTTTATTTCTTTGTGCGATTTTCTGTTTATTCCAATTGACTATAAATCTCTTAAATCTTGTTATGTCTCTTTTGTCGTATAAACGATTAAACAATATTTTTTTACTAATATCACTTGCCATATTAGTCCTCAAAATATTTCTGAATAAACGTCTACACCTGGTGTATGTTGTTTATTTGAGATTATTGGGATCTCACTGAAATTTCAAATCATATTATGATTGGATAATTTACTTGCTACTTTTCTACACATTTTACATGCGTCTTAGAATTAGATTGTTTTTCTTTTGGTCAATTTTTTTTCTTTCTTTTAACTTTCAGTTTTCATTTGGTACATTTCACATTTCTGTATGTATTGCCAGCATTATATCTTATTTTGGAGTTTGGGTGTATGACTGCATACTAAAAATGTTTGAAGAATATCACATCATAAAACGGTGGATGATACGGAAAAGTCTGTCTGGAAGCATCAGCTGATGCCATTAAAACAAAACTCTATTAGATCAGTCGATAATATAAATTACTTAATAAAAGTAAATACACAACCTATTTTTTCTTTGTACCTAGTCTTCCATCGGAAATTACTTACTTTATCAAATATGTCCGTCTGTGTGTAACTGCGTTCTTGATATGATCTGTCTTGTATATACTTGCATGAAATGTCATCAAAAAAATAATATTAAAGGTCTACGTTGTCTTCATTGTCAATAACGGAAAGAATTAAAAAATATTGTCCGTAAATTGCCAATTGCTTAGTTTGTTAAAAGTACTTGTAATGTATGTATGTATGTATGTATGTATGTATGTATGTATGTATGTATGTATGTATGTATGTATGTATGTATGTATTGTTACCTGTAATTGATTTAAGTCATTTATTTTTGTTTTAATTGTTTGTCAGATTTAAATTTGACATATTAAGTTGAAAATTCATTCATTGGGAGATTTGTTTTTTAGAAAAGTGGGATGACCTGTACTCTACAAATAAACACCAGATGTTGACCTCATTTCTGACCTTGCTTCAGAGTTTGTAAACAAGTTTTTAAAATGATTGGCTGATTCCAAGGATATTATGGAGCTTTGTTGTAAACATCTTTCTATTTTTAGTTCTTGAGAGTAAAAATAACTGATTCTCATTTGGGTCATACGGTGTGCACGAGATTTTATGAACGTAAATTTGTTCTAAAGATTCTAAAAGATTATGTGACCCCCTTCCTTGTTTACGTAAAAACAGGTATATAAATTATGTTTTAGAGCGAACTATTCAGCAGAAGATGGGCTGTTATAATACTAAGTTGTGTTGTTTTGAGTTATTTTAAATTACCTTTGACTGCAAAATATTTCAGTTCGTTTGGATCAAGAGGATTTATTTTGTTATTTATCTGGAAAACATTGAATTTCCTTAGACCAGAACAGACTTCATCACATGACATCGTCTTACATGTTGGATGCTTCACTAAGATTCGAACTGGGAATTGTTAGGACATTGTATTACCAGGACTTTTGCAATTTCACTAGTGGATTATATTTGAATTATTTTTGGATTAATTTTGGAATTAATTCTTAAAACTGCAAGTTTATTTTTCTTTTCTGGAAAATATTTGTGCTCAATAAATTGTTTATTAAGTTTTTACAAGCTTGTTATTTTCACTCTTTCTATGTTACTGTTTATTCGAGCCTAAGCACGTAACAGTATGTATGTATGTATGTATGTATGTATGTATGTATGTATGTATGTATGTATGTATGTATGTATGTATGTATCTTTTATAAGTATCATATGATACAAATGGCTAGAGACAAGTTCCAAACGGAAGATGTAATAAATACATATCACAGAAAAAAGCTTGGGTACTTGTTAAAAGAAGCAAGCAAACAAAAATAAACAATTGTTGTTCCTTTCGCTGATGTTGTTGCTATTTTTATTAATAGTTCTTGGCTTTTTTCTATCAGAAGTAGCATTGCTTCTAAATAACTTCTTCACTTGTACGGTATTAGTACCTGCAAATTCAGTTGGGTGTTAGTTATCGTGCCCTTCATCTAGCGTACAGTGTTGGGTGGGTACTGAATGTACGTCTGTAAAATCTATTCATAATTAGCCAACAATTCGTTTAATTTCTTAATCATTCTGTTTCTGATCAAAGTTTTACTAAATTTTCTAGAATTCGCCGCACTTTTTGCATGTTATGTATCATTACATTAGTGCACTTTTAGTGTTGTCATGCCCAGTGACCTCGGTCTACTCAGCGTAAGTATGTGCCAGAGAGAGAGAGAGAGAGAGAGAGAGAGAGAGAGAGAGAGAGAGAGAGAGAGAGAGAGACAGAGACAGAGAGAGAGAGAGAGAGAGAGAGAGAGAGACAGAGACAGAGACAGAGACATTACTAGTTTAGTTGTTGCGACAGACAGCACCTTGTCTAAATCACATCCTATTAGATTATTCTTAAAAGTTGTAGGTTAGACTTTGCGGAGAAAGGCTGTCGTTTGTCAATGAGCACATGGACGTATTTTAAGTCATTCGTTCAAATTTATTATTTGATAGTGATATACAGTGAAAACATAATTGTATTATTTTGTAATTAAATGTGATTTAAAAGGTCTTTTAAGACGTGCGTTACAGATGTAAAAACTATTGCTTTTCAAACGCTATTAAATGTGTATGTGATGTGTTCCTCGCTGGACACATTTCGCACTTTCTACTATGAAGCGGGTAAATGTTTCTTACAATAATAGATCTTATGTTTGTAAGAAGTTATGATAGGGACCGTAGAGCGCAGGAAATGATCATGTCACCAACGTCCGAGTTTTGCTTTGAAAGAGAGTATTCATTTAGAAATAAATTCGTTATACTAATACTATATGATAGTTATATAAATTTTTCGCTTTGAATGTTACTGGTTTTTGCCTACGGATTTAAGTCGGAAATAACATTATTATTATTATTATTATTATTATTATTATTGTTATTATTATTATTATTATTATTATTATTATTATTTATTGGATGTTACTGATTAATTTAAATGGAGACTTTTTGTTGCCACAAATAATTCAATTTGCAGAAACTCCATAGGATTAGTCTTGGTAGAAATGATTAAAATATGCATTATTTCACCACTGAAGAACACAAAATGCCCAGTGAGTACTGTGAAACTCTTTGGAGTAGATATTGTCTCCACAATGACTTTAGCCTTCATATGTATATCATCTGTCAGAAAACAGTACAATAAATAATGATCCGGATATAAATCAATCGTTATGTTTCCATTATTACTACGTTACTAATTCACAAATGCTTTATTAGGGTACAATAATTATTCCTCCATTTTTGGCCTTTGTGCATTAAATAAACTTCATACAAAAGGGAGAAAAAGGACAGTACAATGCATTATAATTCGCTTTTAATGATTTTAATAACATATATAATTTGCTATTTAGAAACGAATACATTCTTACTCGACATATTATTAGCTTAGGTCAGATGGAAGCTAAAGAATAGAATATAAGTTCACAAAAAATATATAATTACCTGAAGCATTTGGTCATAATCAAAGAATTCAATTTCTTTTTTTGGTCGCATTAATAATGTTATAGATTACAAAGTATGGTAAGATAAGGTTAGTTTTCCACTAAATGTGAGTAGCCCAGAGGACGGAACAGACTGCCCAGCGACGAAAGAATAAATATAATTTCAAAAAATTCGGCAGAAAAATTCAGAATATTGTAAGGGTGGTAATGTAAATGTACTTTGTGTTTTTATCTGGAAGCTAGCAGCAATTTGCTTTGGGTTTATCATGTTTTAACTGATAATTTATTTTATTGTCTTTCTTACCCAAAAGTTTATTTGAATGACTTCTATGACGTGTCATGTATGTACATACATTTTATTTATTTTAAAAAGTGTCTCCATGTTTTTTAATAAAGCGTTAGTCTAGTGTGGATTGGAAAATGTCACAACAGAATTTGTTTTTAGGTCCAGCAGTATGAAATCTATCTGAACATATCACAGTTAAATTGTTCATATATATATATATATATATATATATATATATATATATATATATATATATATATATATATATATATATATATATATATATATATAATATATATATGATACGTTTCTGGAATGTTCGACAGACAATATCATAGGTCGGTATGTGGTCGAAATAAAACAGTTGTATATCACCTGACGGGGCATAATGACGCCGGTCATTTCTCAAATCGAAAAAGTCGATCTAGGATATTGTGTCCAGTACAATCTTGAATCAGATCAGGTATAAGCAAAGGTGATATATTTCTGAAGATCAGATCATGCCGAATCTAACCCAGTCACATTATCCTGACACCAGGTGACAAGTTTTAACACTAACCTCCTAATGCTAAGTCCTAGCGACACAGCTGTAAAATTATATATATATATATATATATATATATATATATATGTATATATATATATATATATATATATATATATATATATAGAGAGAGAGAGAGAGAGAGAGAGAGAGAGAGAGAGAGAGATATAAAGATATATAAAGATATATATAGAGAGATATAGAGAGATATATAAAGATATATATATATATATATATATATATATATATATATATATATATATATATATATATATATATATATATATATATATATATATATATATATATATATATATATCTTTGTTATGACTCAGCCTGGCTACGAATGAGCTACCTCTCTCATCTAAGGCATACTCTCTAACCACATAGGCCACCAAAGCGAACAGAACCAGTACTAAAGAAAAGAAACTTTATGTTTTGACGAAACAAATTATTTGTTATTATGACGAAAAAGACTAATTAAACTGTATAATGAAGAACAGAATTGTTCTAAAAGCAGACATTTCATGTAGATGTAATAACACTTCACATATATACACGGCTACAATTCCTTGCGGTTCGTAATCGAGTTCCTAATGCAGAATAGAATGAAGCCATAACTATAGAATTACTTACCGTGTCCTTTGACTTCATTACAGTCATTATAAAGTGGACAATGAAGAAATTATGTCAAATACTGGCAAGATCAAATCATTATTAACAAATGATTCGGAAATGAAATCCACAAACCAACCTCAATTCGTTTGAAATTATATAAGTGAAAGCATGAAAAGATCATTTAAGTTCATTTTAACTACAAGGTTACCGGTTAGAAAGGTTATTTTAAGAATGGAACGATTTGTACGTAATATTGATCCATGCTGACATCACTTTTTATGGAGGATCTCAAATAGGTTGTGATGTAATATTTATTTTTATAAAATGAAATAATTGAATAATGTTTAGCTATTCAAGCCATCAGGAAATTATTCAACGAGTTTCGGAAATGTAATATTAAATCATTTCTCATTTATGGCATAGTTATTTTAAAACAGAAACAATTGATAGGAACGGAAATAATAATTTCATTTATTTTGGCTTTAATATTGTACCTTTCAGTTCTTGGTCGTAAGAGAGTACCAAACGCTAGTTTAATTAACAATGAGAGGTAACTTCCCAAAGTAGATATTTGTAATAATTCAAAAAGCAAGTCTCCTTCCAAATCAGTAGAACATTTAACAAATACATAATTTATCCCAATCAATAGAACATTTGACAAACATATTACTTGACACATACATCAACACTGGATTACAGAGGGGAATTCATGTGTGACTGTCATTGTTCACTCGGTTTTGTGACGTGCCATATTATTGGATTTGGAACAATGCTGTGGTTGAATAACATTCTATTCGTTGGGAAACAGTATTTGTCGGAATCCTTTTTGAAACATGCGAGTTTATTTACTCATGCAGATTAACATTTAAACCACAGTTTTTAACGGGTTGGGGTGCTAATACCAGATTAAGGTCCAACAGATCCATATCCATTCACCAAAACCCTTAATTTTATTTACCAGTTGGCTACATTGGTTATATTTCTACAGCTTTAACATTTAATCCAAATGCCCCATGGTCTATCGTTTCAAAACACGGCCGCCTAAATGTTGATGGTATTACTAACAGGAACCATTTGCAGAAGGCCGGGTAAAGAAATTACTCATAGTCACGGCTAATCAGTAAAACTAATACTACACAAGACTTTCATTGGCTTATTTCGACCAATCAGATTTACATTAATTTATATGTTAACGTGCTGATCTATCGAAAACATTAAATTGTACACATTGTTTGTAATGTTGACATCTATGTTAAAAATAGCACTGACACATCGCAATATAAATACTGATTATTCACGTGATTGACGTTGCACAGGTTCATCAAGTTGGAATTACAATAAAATTCACATATCAAAGTTTGGTGACAAATACTTTGTGCAATATATATATATATATATATATATATATATATATATACTCTCGGCTCGATCATTCGATGAATCACACGATATCACCAAAAAGACCCCGGTGTCCAAAGAGCTGACATAATATTGGTTCTATAAACGTTAAACTTCACCTTTAAGTTGTAAACCGATTCATCATTCAAGATTAGAAACGTGTGGCTGTACCTAGGCAAATGTCTTCTCTTTTGTACATTATTTTTTCTCATTTTCTTTATTATATATGTATATGTTTCTTACGTTGTGATTTGAATTTTATGTCTTGGAGAAATGTAATTTTGAATCGTTTTCATAAATCCGCAAGTGTTGGTAAGATTAATGTTATATTTGCATATTTTGGCGACAACCTAAACGAGATAATTGCAGTATGCAACTCAGTATTGTTTAATTAAATGACAATAAAATAAAAGAAACCTAACACCTGCGCTCATCATCTAGTGACCTGAGCAAGGGAAATAACGTTTCACGGCTAATTACAGTAGAAGCAAAGAATCCGATTGGTTATTTGGAGCAGGCGACACATGCGAGTTCCCGCCCGTTCACATATGGTGGATATCGCAACGCACCGCATATGACATCCACTAGGTATATCACGTGACCATTTATGTTGGCTATACCACCATCGATAGATTCTGGGTTTCCGTCCAAACACACGTACTCCATAGGTGAAGCAATGCCGTAATACGATGAAACGAGGTAACCCGAATATTCAACCGTCCATCCTGAGTAGCAGTTTGTTCTCCCTGGGATCATTATAGAAGATGAACGAGTGGTTCGACAAACAGCACATGGAACATCATTCTCATAAAGGCCAGGTGAGAAAGGCATAAAGGTACCGCTATTTCCTATCTCATATTCTGTACCATATACACGAGCTATGTAGTCACCGTTGAAAATTCCGTCTTGATATTTTGCCCATGTTGGATCTTCTGGAAGGCAAAGATTATTTGGACCGTTTCCCGTCTGAGTGTATTCGGAGCCATACATATATCCTGAAAATTTATTTAAATCATAACATGAAGCAGAAGTAAGTAATCACACTTATCTGTTACTAGATGATGTGGGTGAACTATATGATTTCTAAACTTTCCAAACTTTCGACAGTATACTATGCGCCCTCTGCTGAGTAGAGTCTGATTGAGTTATAATCTTAAATCCCGATTAAGTACGCACTCAGATTAATATTGGAATAGTGTTCGGATGCCCCTACTTCGCTACGGACACTTTCACATTATGTTATGTCTTTCAGGGTAGCTAGATCTGTACATAAAGGTGAAGTTAAAATGGCGTCACTGCGGTCCTAAACGATTTAATTGACTGAGGGACATGACTCCAGAAAATTGCAGTAAGCAGAGTTTTAAAAAAACTGACATGAATCTTTGTTTTAAAAAGCATGTTTGACATTATGTCCTAAAATACTGACTGACCAAAAGACAAAGGAATTATTTACCACTTCTTAATGGTCAGTTTGCACATGCTGCAGACAACTAAATGGTATACCAAATATGGGAACAATGATGTAATAACAGCAGATGTTTTGGTTTTCTTGTACGTATGAATCTGACATTACCTTAACCAGGTGCAAATTATATCAATTTTCTAATATTACAAACTTACTTTAATTCATTACAAAACCAATTCTACTAGTAGACAGTTATTGTCTAGTCGTTCTCTAAACTGTGTTCTAGTACTAGAAGCTGCGTCTTATTGTCTTATTATTTTTTTTTAAACACACCAATGTTTCTAATGTTAGAAAATTAGATTAATTTAATAATATTAAACAATAACAATTATCTAGTAGAAATCATTTCCTCGTATAAAACAATATACATTTCCTTTACAACTGCTTTCCGTATATTTTACCTTTATATACCAACCCTGTGCCATTTTCAGGACAAGCTGTTCTGCCCCATCTGACGTAAGTCGTACCGCCACATGGAACCGTCGAACTACCAGCTGAAAACGAAAATGAAACAAATTGAAGCCATTATAATACTGCATGTTAAAAGTGTATATAGGATGAACATTGGGTATCTGTCTGAGCACATGAGAAATACAGCATTTTATGACTGTATGGGGAAAATCGGAAATATATACTTTATGGGAAAATAACACTGAGACAGTTTGAATTATATTTATTACAAAAATGACAACTCATGTCTGTGCTAAATTTAGTCCTTAACATGGCCACCAATGCAAACATTTTAGACTGGGTCTCGATGTGACCTACAATGTTAAACTTCTGAATGTTTTAACATTAAATTACATTCGTTCCGTTCTTTGCCCACCACATTGTGATTCTGTTTGAAAATTGTGAATAAGAAAATCAATTTTGACATAGTGTTCTTGAATTTATTTGTTGAATATTTTGACGAAGAAAGTGATATGAACTCCAAGAACATTCTAAACTTGAGACGGATAAATGATTAAATGATTTGTAAGAAAACTACTTCCCAGATAATAGTAATTTGGCCGTGAAAACAAAACATAATATGCTTTTAGGAAACACACCCACAGTACAGTCACATGGTAATGTTAACTAAAATTGATTATACATAGTTCGATAGTGCATCTCTTTAAGAATTCATTCTGTGTCAAGGGATTCCTTTCCAATGAGATTCTTTAGGTTGACTGATGTAACTGAAAAGGGTTTTGAGTGTCATTGGTGGGACACTTACATCTATTGTCACTGTTTTTATATTTTAATGATGGATTTCGAAGAAGCTTACAACCAATATGAAAGCTGAGTAAGGTAGTCTTCAGTTATCCCCTTGTTACTCGTGCAAATGCAATATTGTTTTAACTCTTCTCCATTCATATTTCCCAATAATTAGATATGTTATTGGCAGAAGAAATAATTGCTGAAGAACAGATAGGATTCCGGAGTGGAAGAAACACAACAGAACAAATATTCAATCTTAGGGTTCTGTGTGAAAAAGTACTCACAACTTCAACAAGACATCTATCATGTGTTCATAGATTTCAAAAAGGCTTTTGACATAGTGTGGCATGAGGCATGGTGGGCCACAATGAAGAAGTACAACATGGGTCAAAGGTTCACCAACACCATCAAGCAGCTGTACGCTAAGGCCACCACTGCAGTAATTGCTCAAGGTTATGTGGGGGACTGGTTCAAGTCTACAGTTGGAGTACGGCAAGCAAGGCTTTCTCTTGTCACCCACACTTTTCAACATCTTAGAGCGCATCATGATCGAAGCCCTGGAAAACCACTGTGGGACAGTCAGCACTGGAGGACGTAACATCACCAACCTCCGCGTCGCAGACAATATTCATGGCTGGCAGGCAATGAAGATGAGCTTGCCACCTTAGTGAAGAACCTGGATGAAACATCTTCCACATTTGACATGGAGATAAGTACCGAGAAGACAAAGCTGATGACAAATAGTGGCAAATAAATCCCAACCAAGATTAAAGTCAGAGGACAGTCATGGTTCCATAATCACGGAAGAGGGACCAAGAGCAGAACTTTTGTCACGAGCAGCACAAACAACGGCAGCTATGTCAAAGCTAAGACCCATCTGGAGAGACAAGAATATCTGTCTGGAAACTAAAATCAGACTATTGAGAGCACTAGTCATTTCAATCTTTCTGCATTCATGTGATGTCTGGACCCTGACAGCAAAATTACAATGAAGAATTCAGGCACTTGAAATGAGATGCTACAGAACCATCGTTGGCATCTCTTATATGGACCACATCACAAATGAAGAAGTGCCTAACACCATCAGACACAAAGTAGGCCATTATGAAGACCTTCTCACCATCATCAAAACGATAAAGCTGAAATGCTATGGCCATGTCACTAGAGCCAACAGTCTATCCACAACAGTACTGCAGGGTAGTGTCCAAGGTGGTAGAAGGAGAGGTAGACAGAGTAAAAAGTGGAGTGACAACATTACAAAATGGACCAGGAAAAGTTTTGCTGAGACACAGGCATTGGCACATGATCGAGACAAGTGGAGGGATCTGGTCAGAGAGATGTTCAGCATCACAGTGCCTCAACTACTACACTAGGTCAAGAGACTGATGATGATGATGATGATGATGATGGTCAACACCCACCCTTGAGTTGAAGTCACCCATTAATGTCAAGTCATGAGTTAATTCATCGTAGAACTCATCCTTGGCATCTGCGGTGAAGCACTAGTGCTGGAGCGTAAACGCTGGTCAGGTTGACATGCCAGTTTGTAGTGTAGAAGCAGAGGGATAACAGTCTTTTGTTTCTTTGCTAGCAGGGTTCTATCATCCTCAGCAAGAGTTCCTGACGGCTAATCCAAGACCAAACTCTCTGGCTGCGAAAGCGCTCTTTTCTTGCCAGAAGAACGTGTAGTTCTCCTCGCTGAGGGATCCATAATCTGGTAGCCGTGTCTTGATGTGGTGCGATGTTGACCCGGACTCTTGCAAAGTCGTCATTGATGATTGAAGTCTTTCGATCATCGCTGATTTACTGGAGATCATCTGAGAGTCTAGTCAGAAAGATCCGTATTTTCCAGATACCTAGTTTGATGATCTGAGCTTTCCTTCTTGGTTTTCCTTTGTTGTTTATTGGTGCATTAGCTGCAGTTTGTCAGATACTCGCGTACCTTAAGTCATACGCACCCAGTTAGGCATACAAACTGTAGCGGGATGGCATCTTATTGTCATGGGGCTACCCAGCTTGAGGCGGACGTGGCTGTCCAGTGAGAATTGTTGGTCTCACCCAGCGCCGGATTGCAACCCCTGGCTTCTGACTATACGCCAATCGAGCGATGACTTATAACCGGTAAACTGCTGGTTCCCGTGTTGTGTCGACGCTGTGAGTCGAAGCTGGAGTGTCCTCTTTAGGGCGCAAGCCTGGGCCGGATGATATGCAAAATTAGTTGTTGCCAAAGCAGCAGATTCCCCCTCTCCACGCAGCTGATGGATCCAATGGAAAGGACAAGCCGATACGTTATGGCATCAGCGGTGTCGCAGATGTTACTGTGATCACACTGGAAACAATGCCAAATCGCTTTATGGATTCCGTTACCGGCTTTTCTGTTATGGTTAACTCCCTCTGCCTTTCCTATGAGAGGGTAAAGTGGCCTGACATCGAATGTTTCAAGTCCGAGTTTACTTTCTTCTTGATGAGCGACCACTGAAGGTTAACGAGCCCCATTTGCCTGAAGCGTCTGGTTTTTTTGTCGCCATTAACTCGCCTTTCGTCCAATTCTAGTCGGCTCAAACAGTTTCCGCCGTGTTTAGTTAAATCACACGTGAAGGCTGGAGATGGATTTGGTTGTCAGATGCTAATAATGCATGTTGATATATTTGTAGATTGGAAATGATTAGAAAGTAAATATGGTCATAAAAACAGAAAGGTTTGAAATAGCAAGACTTTTGAGCAAAGGGAGACGAAGAGAGAGAGAGAGAGAGAGAGAGAGAGAGAGATAGAGAGATAGAGAGAGAGTGAGAGACAGATTGCTTAGGGAATATAGCTTGTAGAAACTTTATTATTTCCACATATACTCATTATTTCATGACGATTGCAACGTCATTGCACGTTTTGTTTTATAATACTGGTTGAATGGAATGTTATGCACGTTTTGTAGTTTAATACTGGTTGAATGGAACGTCATGCACGTTTTGTAGTATCATACTGGTTGAATGGAACGTCATGCACGTTTTGTAGTATAATACTGGTTGAATGGAACGTCATGCACGTTTTGTAGTATAATACTTGTTGAATGGAACGTTATGCACATTTTTGTAGTATAATACTGATTGAATGGAACTTCATGCACGTTTTTGTAGTATAATACTGGTTTAAAACAGCGTAATCTAAAACTATAAACTTTATCTACTACATCAGATATTGTCAAAGCCATGCTGTTTCTAACGTTATAAGTATACTCAAGACTGAAGGATTTATAAATATGATATATCATCAAAATATTTGACAAGCCGACGCTTGAAAACGAGAATACTTATTATAATACTTTTAATTTGTTTGCCAAGCAGGAAGTATATATCCTGCAATTATCTCGTTGGATAAGTCCTCCTGGTGATTAATTGTAAGAGATGGGTGCTTTTGTTTTTAAGCACGCCTTTCAAAGAAATCTCACTAGCTAATTTACAACTGGCACCTACACGCCTTAAAATCGTCATGTGACAAAATACTGTTTGACAAGCCTATTTTTTAGAATGCGCAAGCTCACAATCTGCTCGAGACTAGCATTACTATTAATATGTAAATGATAAGTTGCAATATGACAAATTATTCTTTAATTGTCAAAACTTTCTTTAAATAGTAAAGATTTTCATTACGATACCTGCGCGAGAAAATGCAAGACAGAACTTGAAAATGACTACTAAACAGGCAGATGAAAGCTGAAAAGGTGACTATTAGAAAGGATTTAGAATCTTGTATATTTGTCCGATGTGCCGTAAAATTTGTTTGGCCTCTGTCTCAATGTCTCTCGCTCTAACCGTCTGTCTGTCTGTCTGTCCCGCTCTCTCTCTCTCTCTCTCACACACACACACACACATATATATATATATATATATATATATATATATATATATATATATATATATATATATATATATATATATATATATATATATATATTAGGTGTTCGGTTTTAAACGAAAACATACATGAATATACAGTTTAATAAGGAGAAGGAAACAAACAAATCCAAATAAACGAAAAGGGACAGAGTTGGTCGGAGACTGTGACATAAAAAAGCTACACATACATACACACAACCTTGGAAAGAAAAAAAGAAGAGATTATTACCATTTGTGTCCCTTTGATCAAATCTTCTCTTCAGTGTCTTAAATTTCAGCATCATTACCTCAAGGTCTTTCTGTAATTGAAGTCTCTTGGTCTTCTCCTCCTCAAGTTGGATACGAATAACTTCCAGATCTGTTCGACCCACATTTTCCAAGATATCTGTCCCTACATGGGTTATTTAAACAATTAAAAGCAGACGTATGGCTCATAGTATTTTCACTGTAGTGGCTTTAAAAATAAGAAAAGTCAAAAATATTATCTCGTACGGGGCAACTAGTGATTTATTTATGATGCATACATGACACCAATGTTTTCTGAACGCGTTCAAATAACAGTTCCAACAGACTTAAAGCTTAAAGAGGGCTCCATTAAAAATATATGCAGGACATCAGACCTTCCTTGCAGTCCCGCTCATTTTTCTTCTTTTTATTTTGTAATTTAGTTTATTTTTATGATTTGTCTAGTTAAAGAAAAACATTCAAAGCTGATTTTTTTTTTATATATTCATGAACAAAAGCTCTTACCTCCATCGTTGCCAAATGTCGCAAATAATGATTTCAAGTGCTGCAAAGACAATTGAATGAGACTTACCTGGTTTTTAATGGTACTGACTGTTTTGAGTCTTACAAGGTTTGACTTTATATTTCGTGCTAAAATGATTTATAAATTGGATAGCAGATGATGATGGGGATTCATAAACATCACTTGGTTATCAGATGACACCAGTGAATATATACGGGTCTAGATCAGTAGAGAATGTCATTTTAATCAGGTTCTTTTAGCTGGTAAAACATTTTGCATGATGCTGTTGTTATTTCTACCCACACTTCAATCAAAATTTTATTTTACTTTATATAATATTTACTCTTGTGTGTCCTATGAGTCCATGATGTAATATATTGTATATAGTTGAATAAAGATACTTGTTTAAACATAATGTTGAGAGTTTAATTTGAATTTATTGGTAGAAACATTAAAAAAATCTTTCAAACATTTTGCATTCATTTCCTTGCTTAAACCTTTTCAATCGCGTAATTTCCACAATTTTATGTTCTAACATATAACATAAGTAAGTAAGTAAGTAAGTAAGTAAGTAAGTAAGTAAGTATGTATGTATGTATGTATGTATGTATGTATGTATGTATGTATGTATGAATGTATGTATGTATGTATGTATGTATGTATATTTGTTAGACTATGAGACGTGCAAAGAGATTTTACATCCGAATTTTTCGATGTAAAATATAAGAACGTAATTAGTATTTTATTTCATACATTTTTTAATAATCTGGTCTAAACATTAAATCCACTCCTAAAATGTAAATTAAAATAATTAAATTGAAAAATAAATAAAAATTGAATTTTTTAAAAAAAATATATATATATAAATAAATAAAAAAATTAACATTAATTTAAAAGAGATAATTCTATTTTTTAATACAAATAATATTTTTTTTATATAAAAATAAATAAATATGAACTGACATTAAGGGAAAAAGTGTACCCCTGTCCATTCCTGTTCCAAATTCTCAAATGTATGAAGGTGTATGGGGTGGTAGAACTTTTAATGAAAAATACTGAAAGGTAAAGCAGAAGATGAAAAGGTATGAACAATTTCATACATTAGTACAGAATGTTTAGTAGAAGTAATAAGATTGACATTTTCTCTAAACTGTATTAAAGTAAATTTTTCACTAATATTATTGAAGAGATTTTCTACTAAAATATATTAAGATTAATTTTTGTTTATTTCTATATCACAACTATATAATATTTTAAAAAAGCTAAGCCCTTACAGGCTCAGGCAAAATTCGCTTTCATCGTACATTACTCTATTGCTGACTCAGAGAGAAATATACTCTCAGCAAGCCACATAGATTAAAAGACTATACATTGGCAGAATTCCAATGCAGTAAAGTAAACTGCTAATGCAGAGAACATTCTGTCGAATGACGTAAAAGCAACATGGACGTTCTTGTGTAATGGAAATGATAGCATCTTTCTGGCTAGGATGAAGTGTACACCGGTATATCGAGGGTGATCATATTTGATCGCGTGGTTGAGCCCAGAAACACATACAAAGCGCTGCAAAACGCACACCAGTGGTCTCTTCATTCTGAAGCTAGAAAGACTCGCCTCACTCATTACAGAATCTGTACTTCATTCCCCAGATGTAGCTGTGTCTCATCATCGTAGCGCGACACCTCTTTCAAGAGAGCCTGAACTCTCTCTCTCTCTCTCTCTCTCTCTCTCTCTCTCTCTCTCTCTCTCTCTCTCTCTCTCTCTCTCTCTCTCTCTCTCTCTTTCTCTCTCTCTCTCTCTCTCTCTCTCTCTCTCTCTCTCTCTCTCTCTCTCTCTCTCTGAGATTTTTTTTAAAATGAATAACTTTTAAAAAAATATCTTGAAATAAAATAGGTATAACGTGGGACAATATTCCCTTGTCTGCCTCCCCAGAAAGGTGGAAACACTGCATCCCCGTAATCACTTTTAACTGATAAAGAATAGTAAAGAAGAACAGGAATCGATTTTTTAAAAAACGTTCAACACATATTGAATATATGTTAAATGCCTGTGACGTATGTTAGGCTTCAAAGAAATGAATATCTGGGAATTTCGTTTTTACGAATACAGAGTTCGTTCATAAATTAAAAGAATAAACTAGTTTGTGTCAAATATAAATTCAAGCCTCTATCAGCAACGCTGAGAACATTCATCGGCCAGGAACCCATTGGTTTTCTGTCTACCTTCCCGACGACAACGTGATGAAACACTTTGATTGGTTTCATCCCCAGCCCCATCCCCAACCCTACCACCACCCCGATACAACCATTACAGATTTTAAAAGAATAATTGATGTTTCGACTAAAACATTGTGTGTTAATTTTTCATTAACGATGTTTTGTATACCCTTGAGAACATTTACTATTTTAATTTCTCATTTCTGTGGAAATTATGTAAAGAAAGAAGAATGCTCTTCATGGTCATTATTGTCATCTTTATCTCCTTAGGTCATAAATATAGTGTCCATCGACGACCAACAATCCTACATAAATGGAATCCAAATCTTAAAATTAAATGTTGTCAACCGTGCCAATACGGTCGTGTTTTAAATTTTTATATGTATTGATCTTAGCATAAAAAAATGTGTTATATGACGAGACTGTCCTAATATCCAATGTTTAAATTTAAGAAGGTTTTGTGATCGTTTTAAAGTGCTCTACATTTGTGTTTAAATTTGTTTTATTTTGTTTCATTTTATTTTCAACTCCAAGATCTCAAGAAATAAAATTGTCAAGTGATGTGAAGGGTGTATGACGATAAAAACTAATCATATGCCATTTGACATTGTTGGAACAATCATAATAAGAAGAAAATAAAGAAGAGATAACAATTATATCATTTATCTATTTTTCATGTATAAATTACCCAATCCATTTCTAACTTAATTTTACCAAATCGCCGAAATATTTAGAGGATATCGAATGAATTAAGTGGTATTTATATTGCCGATTTACTGTTTAAAACCAAGTATAATTCGTATACGAACATGTTTTTCTAATGCAATATCTCTTTTAATAAACAGTGTGTTCAAAAGTGTGTAACTAAAACAAATAAAGAAGCAATACGAAGAATATAGACTCGGTTGAAAAATGGCGAAATACCGACCATTATCAAAAAGTTTGGAAGGAGATAAAGTATAGATAATATTACCAGTATTGTCTTTTTGATAGTATTTTCTATTCAGCTAATCAGCTTGTAGCAGAATTAACTTACCTCGTAGAGTCAGTAAATCAAAGTTATTATTCAAAAACTCCTCCTGGGCTTCTCCAGTCCAATACGATCAGCTTCCAGATCGGTTCGACCAACATCTTCCAAAATGACTGTCCCTACACAGACAGTTAAAACAACTAAGAGAATAAGCCCGGCTGCGAGCATACTCACGCTGTTGCCTGTTCCATTAAGTAATGTCAAAAATACTGACTCAAGGACGGTAACTTGTTCTCTATTTATACATAAGGAAGATAAAGGCTTGAGTTAAGCAGTTCATATATCAGTTACAAGAAATTAGATACGTGCCGACATAAAGTGCTTATTATTCTCTGTGTGTTTTGTGTGTTTCTTTTCAAAGACATATATGACATGTAAAATATTTAAATATATATACACACACAATAATCATAATAAGAATATTATTATAAAAAAAAAAAACAACCGCTCCTGTGGCCTAGTGGTTAGAACGTCCGCCGCAGAAGCGGGAGGTCGTGGTTTCGATCCCCGGCCGAGTCATACTAAAGACTTACAAAACTGGTACTAACAGCTGCCTCGCTTGGCGCTCCGCATTAGGAGGTTAGTGTTAAGACTGGTCGGCCTGGTGTCAGGATAATGCAACTGGGTGGGACATCGTGCTACATGTTTGCGGCATGATGCTCCAGTGCTAGACATCATTATAAAATGCCTTACTGCAGACATTGTAGCGAGATGACTGAAAACTTGTTAATGCTACGTTAAAAATCCTAATCACCCCCCTCCCCATTATTAATAATAATAATAAAATAAATTCTCAGATAAATTGGATGGACAATGGGTGAAGGAAGGTAATGTGCGGAGGGACAGTAGTAAGTGTGTGTTTTGCTATACTTGCGAGGACTCGAGTTGGGTTGCACACCAACATCTCGAGGACTGTACTACATTTCGAGGACTTACATACTAGTCCTCGAAATGATATATCGGAAAATGGTTGAGAATGATCATATGAGATGAACCACGTGTTTTTGTAAAAGTCCTCATTCCTGCAAGGATTAGCCTATATATAATACACTACAGTAAATTCTTGGAAGATGGCAGGACATGCTGAGTCAAACTGGTAAGTAACAAAACAATTCCTTTTTTTAACTGTATTCCTCCGAAATAGCTACTAGGTTTTATTTGTTACGATGTCGTAGCCTCAACTTGATTTTTTGTGGTTCAGAGTCCACGACGTAGGAGTAAGGGTACAACTAGTTTTTATATTATTATAATTATTATTTGTGACAACTTGGTTTTATCCCATTTTCAGCAATGAACATATATTTATGTCAGTACAGCTCGCGTATATTATCGGAATTCCACGCAATGCAGTGGTGGGTGGTGCAGAGAGAGAGAGAGAGAGAGTGAGAGGGTTGGGTTGGGGGTGGCCATCTCTCCATCATTGTAGTCATTCAGGATGACACCACCGCAGAGTGGATGTGAGTTAATGTCACAGGCACTTGATTCTGGGTAAATTAATGTATACACTAACCATATAATATGGTGAGTGTATACATTAATTTACCCAGAATCAAGTGTCTTCTGTGGTTAATGTGCATGACCAGAGAAAGAGAGAGAGAGAGAGAGAGAGAGAGAGAGAGAGAGAGAGAGAGAGAGAGAGAGAGAGAGACTAATCTATCTGCATCGTTATCAGATGAGTATACACATTTTCTAATTCTAATGAACGCCATTTATTAGATATGCCAAATCAAATTGTAAATAATGCTTAGAGAATGTCTCGAAAACAACTACACCACTACTGCACTTTTTTCATTTAGAAAAAGCATTATGAACACATTTCGCAACGGTGCATAGAAACACCAGAACGCAATAGAAACACTGAAACGCAATATTGCTGAATATTGTGAAATTTGCGACATTTTAAAAAACAAATAACATTTACTATTAACAGTGTCTAATACGATTGTTACATAATTTTAATGCTTGATCTATTACTAATAAATGCATATTCGTAATGATTTATTAATAATTGTTCTCTTCACTCATAACATTTTATCTATCATCGTTTACACTTTTATTTCAAATTCATGTATATTTTCATGAACTATTCTTATTTACCATTTTCTGATATTTTGAGTAACATCTACATGGATAATTTATACATCTTTAAAATTATTGTTTGTACCGAAACGTATTCACATGTCATCTAAAGAATATATTGAATATAAATACCTTTGATTATGTACTTATATGATGAACTCTTGGCCATATTGTTTCAACTTAAATAATTGGTGTCTAAACCATTACACATGTTTAAATGTTTGTGGCACAGAGAAAATGTATTCTGATGAATGCGTATTATTCATAGATCTCGAATTAGGGGCCATCCATTTAGTATGTATGCAAGGATCTGGTGAATCTTTGCATTTAGACCATTATCGTGTGTAATTTAAGATAGTTACACTCAAACTATACAGCTGTTTCGCATGCTTCCTTGCACAAATCTCACACTTCATGGAACAAAACATAATAAGACAAATGTAATAATTAATAACAACAACATAATAACCAACTTTAGAAATCAATATTAAATCAATAGTAATATGTTTTTATAATTAATAGCTAAAGCATTAAACTTGTGTATAAATTGCTATACAGGCTGTTAATATCAGATTTTGTTACTGTACGAACTGTCGCCAATATGCGTTTTCCAGCTTCTTTTTAGTTTGATGTTGCATCACTTGCAGAAAAGAAACTACATATTAATTTATTACGTAGCTAATATTATGTCACAGATATGAATAATACTTTCACAACCAATATACACTATGGTATATAAGATATTACTGATGTGCGTTCTGGTGTTTCTAAGCACCCATTTTGCAACGATTTTATTATTTAAAATCTTAACAAACGTACGCACAGACGTCGAGACCATGTTGGTCTTATTTTGAACAGTCCAGGTATGAACGATACAATTCTCAATTACAGCCGGTTGTTTTTTTTAAAACAAACAACCCCAAAAATGCCCCAATAAACAACCTCAATTTACATTTAATGCAACCACCTGTTCAGTCCTTGAAAAGTAATGACTCACAAGGTTGAATATACATGTACACAATTATAAACCTTCTCTCAATTCTGACTGTATTTTTACTGTATGCGACTTCTTAGATATGGTTGTTTCCAACTGGAGCATTTTTTTATTTTCTCATACATGACAAGATAAAATTGGTTTAGATTATATAACCCTTCGGAATTTAAATGGTATCTCCTATTATAGAATTAGATTGAGACAATGTTTTACATAATAACGATAGTAACCATTGTACACAGTTATAAAACTAGCATTAGAAAACAATGTCAATTTTAGCATGGGAAAAGTGCATTTCTAACAGTCAAAGCTATTCAATTTGATGTGTTGTAGTTTACAGCTCAAATTTAGTTTCCGTCATTAGCAGCAGAAATTTGGGAATTGTTTCTGACTAATCTGAACTTATTGTTGAAATTAATAATAATGTGGAAAATTGTCAAATCTTAAATGTTCACCAAATTTAAACAATTATGTGTGGTTTAATCCACATGTTTTAATAATTAGTGGTTCTTATAAGGAAAATATAAAAACAATTTTTATAATTATTAATAAAAAACAAGAAAAAATACTTAGCGGTCATGGAAATTCATCAACAACCTAATCATAATATAGAACTAAGACATTTAAGTACATGTATTTCCATACAGCTTCCTGTTTGTGACTATTTGGGCATTTGGCTATTGAGACCAAGAAAGAAATACCGGTACATATAAAACATGAAAATCAGATTCTTTCAATAGTATATAGTCGATTTGTCTATTTTTGATATACTTCTTTGTAACTACAAAGGATTCAATGGAAAATATCTCTCATTCGATCGATCAGCATTATGGTTGGTGTCAAGTTGGCAGTTGTCTAACATGGCTTTACAAAATTAAAAGACAGATTAGTGCCAGTAATACCACGTTTGGTCTCTACATGTATCTCCAATTGGTTTAGTGCTTGTTAATTCTTATTACAGAATCCTGTTCTTGACATGAAACTAAAAATTAAGAAAGTGCAAATGGACCAATTTTGTGTACATTTGGTGCAATGAAGCTTATTGTTTTTAAGAAATCTTTCAGTACTATGTTATCGGAATATACAGACATCCATTTCATTATTTTTTTTGGAAATCATACAATAAACTTTGTAAAGTATCATGTGAAAATCAGTAGTGAAAATAACAATTACGAACAATAGACATCATACAGTTTACAACAAATCGCATTTGTATTTGATGCAAAACTACTGCAAAAGTTCTGATAGTTACCCCATGCACGAACACAGCAAGATCAGATCAAGGGTTGGGAACGGGTTTTCCAAAATTTCAAAACTTGTGTGTCTCTTTACCTGAAGTGCATATTATCTAATTAACATGAGCAAGAAAAAGACTAGTCAAATTTCAAGTGACAAGTAGCTACGTTTGCTTTTGGTCTTTTTTGGCTATGGGCAATGTTGGTAGATGCCCAGATAAGTTCTTGGTAATATTATGTACTATTTCTTTCGAAATCCAATCATAGTATTATTGAGGTGTGATATTTGAGTTTTGTATTATAAAAATCAACCTTGTCATTATTTTCTTATTTTAAATAATTTATCTTATGATGAATTTAATAACGAAGAAAAAATATCTAGGTAGTAAAAGCACAATCTTGCACCATTGAACGGCCAGTCCTGTGTGGTACAGATAGTTACTATTGAACAAGTATGCATGTTCAGCCTCATGATGTAAGTCATTATGTGATTTGAAAATTAAGAATGGGCTTTCTTTTTTACTTTTTTTTTTTAAAACGGATTCAACTGGAATTCAGTTGTCTACACCTTACGGTGTTACACCTTACGGTGTGTAAGTTGATCCATATTTTCTTTGAATAAACTAAAAGTATACATATTGCAAAATAAAATAAATCTTCTCTAAATGTTCCGAATAGGTGAGACATTTTTCTTTTATATTATAATTGACATTAAGATCACTTGATTCTTGAAATGGTATCTGATGGTAAATCATATTTGACGTTTTGGTCTTTCCTGGGATGGTCCTCGTCCATCAATCATTCAAATTTAAATCAGTAAAACATCTGTATTATTGACTGCACCACAACATGAGCTAGATTTACCTGGAATAATTCCAAGCTATTCCCAAGCTGACAGTGACATTATATGTACTTTAAAAAGCTATTAATATTTCAAGGTGTTACCTATTGGATCAAGAGAAAGTAGAAAAAACTAACCACCTGACAATTTATTATTGCTGTTGATATTTTTGCCCTTTGCTCTTCTTGTATACAAATTTCTGGTGAACCTAGAGGAATATCTTTGCAATTGTTTAATTGATTCCAATATTTTGTTTTAGGGGACAGACAAAACTGCCACAAACTGAAATAGACAAAGCATCAGAATCATGCAAGGTCGGCATAGACCCAGCTGGATTTGTAATGCAAAATATAGATGATTCTATGGGTAGGTAATTATCATAGGTTTACAACATTTAACAAATGGTTTTATTATTGTTATGTTTAGTCTGTACATTTGAGCTGTTTAAAACTTTTTTTGTATTACAACTCTAACATCTTTTTGAGGCCTGTTATTTGTTAATTTGGGGTTACTAGAAACACATAAATACGCTTGTATTTTTTGGGTTTCCACACACAAATTTTGGTTTGTTTTTATTTGAATAATAAAAAAAAAGAAAAAGAAAATATGATTTATGTTACTTTGCTAAGAATGATTTACTTTTTCCTAGTTGCAGCACACAACAATTGGTCGTACTTTATTGGACTGGTTGATCATTCCATAACAGAGGTGGTATGATAACAACTGATCATACCGGTATGGATAGTGTAAGTCATTACACACACACACACACACACACGCATATATATATATATATATATATATATATATATATATATATATATATGCCAACTATTTTGGAAATCTTTTAAATAAATATTAAATTAATTGTTATTTAACTAAAAACTATATTATTAAAAGTTGTAGTAAATATATAATATATTATGTCTGCAAATACTTTTGATACTTCGACACTTTTTTTCCCTTTCTATTCGTATGTATTACTACAATTCAGCATGTATCATGTCTGTCAAATCAAGTATGACCTAGTGACATCATTACATGAATTGTGCAATAAATGGGTGAAAAAAGTAAATAATTCATATCCAAATCACAAATCATATTTTATTTCTCTTTATATTCTTATTCAAATTATTTCAGCATATTTCGGTTTTTCTAGTAACCGGTTAATTTGCGTTATTTGTTAACTTTCTTGATGATTTTATTTTGTGTAATTGTATTTTGTGATTGATTTTGTAAACTACATTATACATAGTTAATACTTTTCAGTTAATATGGATTAAATATTAGACTTAATATAAATAAAGGTATAACAAAAACTCAGTCTATGACATTGGCTTTTAACTTGGAAACTCGCTTGTTTGCAAGTTTAATGTTTCCAAAAGAAACTGACCTACATTCTGGCTCAATTACTGTGTCTTAGCTGTACATATTGTTACGTGAGTAGGCTCGAATAAGCAGCAAGACAGAAAGAAGTGAAAATAACAAGCTTGTAAAACTTAACAATCAATGTATTAAGTACAAATGTTTTCATAATAGAAAATACATAAACTTACCGTTTTAGAGAATCAAGTCCAAAAGTAATCCAATATAGAATTCACAATAATAATCCACTAATGTAATTGCAAGAGTCCTGATAAATAAATGTCCTAATACTTTCCGGTTCGAATCTTTACGATGTAATCCAATATGGACGACGATGTCACGTGATTTAATCAATTCTTGTTTTTATAATATAATGAAAGTATATGAGCACATATTCTTTTCCAGATAAATAAAATAATTCCTCTTGCTCCAACGAATTGACACAATTTCCCGTACACGGTAATTAAAAATAACTAAAAAAGAAGACACAACTTAATATTCCAATGCCCAGACTAACTACTGAATAGGTCTCTCCTAAAACAATGTTTCTATCTCTGTTTTTTACGTTAACAAGGGATCACGTGATTTTCTGGAAGGTCATAGAACAAACGTACGATCATTTAAACACGTACGCACGGAAGGATCCAGATAAGAATCAGCCACTCCTCACCCCCCCAGAACTAAAAATAAAAAGATGTCCTTGGAAAACAACCAATCATTTCTAAGACCTATTTATCACTCTGAAGCAAGGTCAGAGAATGATGCCAACACTTGTTATTTACAAGAAAAGCAAACGTCATAGAGATTTTCTAGAATAATATTCCAATTAATGAATTTTAAACCTAAAATGACAAATTTGGATCTGAAAATTAAAAATAAATGATTTAAATCAAATATATGTAACACCTTCCCCCATAAAATAAAAATAAAGGTTTATATGATAAACCAATTTACATCTGAGGTTAAAATAACTAGTATAAATTACACAGTATAATAAATTGTTACACACGGGAAAGAGCGTCTGCAATCATATTATCTTTTCCCTTTATGTGCCGGATGTCAAGATTATATTCCTGCAATAACAAACTCCATATTAGTAATCTTTGATTTTTGTTTTTCATCTTGCCGATGAAAGTAAGGGGTTGTGGTCACTAAAAACTATAATCGAAGAAGGACCTGAATTTAGATAAACTTCAAAATATTGCAAAGCCAAAATCAATGCCAAACATTCCTTCGCGATAGTTGAATAGTTTCTCTGCAGCGTATTCAATTTCTTCGAACAATAACACACTGGATGTTCAATTACATTTTTGTCCTCTTGAATTAAAAGTGCTCCAACCCCAACATCACTTGCATCGACAGAAAATTTGAAAGAATGACGAAAATTTGGAGCTGCAAGAACTGGTGCCGTTTCAAGTATGGCTTTCAACTTATCAAAAGCCTCCTGACATTTTTCAGTCCAACAGAACTTGTTCTTCTTTTTCAATAAATTTGTCAGGGGTTCTGCAATTATAGAAAAATTTGAACAAAATTTACGATAATAGCCATACCTAAAAACCGCATCAGTTGTGTTCTATTTTCAGGCACAGGGAATTTAAAAATAGCCTCAACCTTAGCATATATTGGTTTAACCTCTCCATGTCCCACAATATGTCCAATGAAAGTCACACTAGCACGGCAGAACTCACTTTTAGATAAATTTATTGTCAAACATGCATCAGTGAGTCTGTCAAAGAATTTTAGAATTGTTGCTAGATGTTCTATCCAGGTGTCGTTGTAGATGATGACGTCGTCTATATAGGCATCACAGTTTTCTAGACCAGAGGTTATCATATTTATGAGACGTTGAAATGTACTTGGTGACCCTTTTGTCCCGAATGGCATTACTTTATAATGGTAAAGTACATCTGGAGTCACAAATGCCGAGATTTCCTTTGCTCTTTCCGTTAGTGGAATTTGCCAAAATCTTTTAAGAAGGTCAAATTTGGTGACATACATTGCATTCCCGATTTTATCAATACAATCGTCAATTTTTGGTAATGGGAATGAATCAGTTTTTGTCACACTGGTCACCTTCCTATAATCAGTGCACATACGGAAAGTTTTATCTGGTTTTGGAACAAGTATGCATGGTGAACTCCAATCACTTTTACTGGGCTTGATAAAATCATTCTCCAGCAAATATTGAATTTCCTTTTTTAAGTATTCCTGTTTGAGTGGATTCATCCTGTATGATGTTGTTTAACAGGTTTGGAATTTTCAATTTCAACGTCATGAAAAATTTTGTTTGTCCTTGTAGTAATTCCTGGAAATAAGTGCTCATATTCAATTAATCATTGTTTCAATTCATTTCTTTCTTGCACTTGCAAATGTGAAAGTTTCTGGTCTAGATTTTTAATAATTTCTCAATTGCAAAGATTCGTCATTTCAATATCAGTCATCATTTCAATACCAGTATAATCTGATGATATTCCTTCACTGAGTGGGACAGGCACAACTAAATTAATTACATGTTTAACATGTCTATGTCTTTCAATATACTCTATTAGCATGTTTATATGGCAAAGTTGTTTTTGTTTGCGCCTCCCAGGAGTATTTATGATGTAATTTAAATCATTAATTTTTTTGTCAACTGTGTAGGGACCATAATATATGGACTGAAGAGGATTTGTGGCATTGGCAGGAGACCTAGGACTCTATCACCAGGCTGAAAACTCCTTTCCATCGAATTTTAACTTATCTTGATTTCATTTTAGATTGAGCAGAGTGCATATTTTGCTCTTGCGACCTCACAAGCCTTTGACAACTTATATATAAAATCAGAAACATAATCAAGAAGATTGATTTCAGTATCTTCATTAGAAAGAAGTTTCTTTTTCAATAACTTGAATGGTCCACGCACAGTATGCCCAAAAAACAGTTCAAAGGGACTGAAGCCTAGAGATTCTTGCACTGATTCTCTAACAGCAAACAATAGTAAATGAATGCATTCATCCCAGTCTTTATTTGTATCAAAACCATATGATCGAATCATAATTTTCAAAGTCTGATGAAATCTTTCTAATGTCCCTTGGCTCTCAGGATGATAGGCAGAAGATTTGAATTGCTGAATGCCTAATTCATACATAACTTGCTGGAAAATTCCAGACATGAAGTTTGAACCTTGACCAGTCTGAAGAGATTTGGGAAGGCCATACTGAGAAAAAACTTTATCAAAGCTTTTACTATTGTTTTAGATTTTATATTCCTCAACGGAACAGCCTCTGGAAACCTTGTTGACGCACACATAATGGTCAACAGGTTTTGGTTACCTGACTTGGTCTTAGGTAAGGGACCTACACAATCTACCATAATTTTACTAAATGGTTCGTCAAACGCAGGAATAGGTTGCAGATGAGCCTTAGGTATCTTCTGATTGGGTTTTCCTACCATTTGACTAGTATGACAAGATTTACAGTATTTGGCAACATCACTTTTGATTTTTGGCCAATAGAAGTGAATCAAGATCTTGTGATACGTTTTATTAATCCCTAAATGACCAGCCAAAGGAGCTTCATGGGCCAGATTAGGTATATCCTGTCTGTAAGGTTTTGGAACTACTATTTGATAGTTCACTGACCACTCATCACCAGGAGGTACCTCGGGAGGTCTCCATTTTCTCATAAGAATTCCATTTTTAATGAAATAACAGACAGGAACTTCAGTGGCTTCAGTCTCATTTATGGCCCTTTAAAACAAACAGGAAATCTCAGGATCTTTTTTCTGTTCGACGACAAGTGACTGTCGTTTATCACCCTGTTTAAAATAAAGAGAATGAATTGTTAAAAGAGGATCACCATGATCAATACTTTCTGATTGATCCAAACAAGGAGTAAAAGTGACCTCATCAAAATCCTGACCTATACACGTGTCAGCTAAAGGAAAACTGACTACTTCAACTTCATTCTCAATAGCGTTTTTTGCCATAGCTCTGGTAACTGCACAAACTTGAAATATCTCAGGGAATTCTTATTCAATTGGATCAACTTTTTGATCCAAATTCGGCTTGTCAGTTTAACTACAACCTTGTCCCCAGCTAAGTCGTTGCTTAGCAATAAATGGATGATCTCAACGGATAAAACCGAGACTGTTTCAATTGTCACAGGTCCTGACACTAAGTCTGATGACAAATTTACACAATGGAGAGGAACATTAACAAAGCAGCACTCTACTCCCTAAATAAGAACACTTTCTTTAGAAGAAGACTTCTCAGAATAAGGCAAAGTACCTAATAATAAAAGACTCTGAGAAGCTCCTGTGTCCCTTAAAATTAAATAGGGGTGGGATTGGCTGAATCACCCAAGAGTGATATAGAACCCTTCGATATGAATGGTTCATAATTCTCCATAATAAAATCAGACTGTGATTTATTAAACCCAACAAATGTAATGCTTTCAATATATGACCGTGACCTTGACCTCTTAGAAATAAGAGCATTTGAAACAGGTCTGTCTTGATTCTGATGCCTATTTTTCAATTTGTAGCAATTAGAAACAACGGGTCCTTTATTATTGCAATAGGTACACATCGGAAAAGACAAGGATTTAGAATCAAACTTGTCTGAAGTTTGATTTTTTGAAAGTTGTATTAGTTTGAGTTTTAAAAGGGCTTGAAGTAGGCGGAAATACTTTTCTGCCAGAAGATTGTTGAGTAGAAGTCTTGTTAACAAAAGGAACTTTATGTGTCAAAGAATATTTGTCAGCAGCTCGAGCAGCATTTTCCAAGGTTTCAATCCTATGCTCATCGACATAAGTTTTAAGGTCACTATGGACACAGTTTTTGAACTCTTCAATTAATATCATTTGCTTGAGATTTTGATAATCTTGTTCGACTTTCTTGGCTAAGCACCATCTATCAAACAACTGCTCTTTTTGTCTAGCAAATTCGACATGAGTTTGTCCAGCTTCTTTTCTGTATTTTCTGAATTTGTGTCGATAAGCTTCAGGAACTAACTCATAACCGCTTAAAATGCATTCGTTAACCACATCATAGTCACCACTTTGCTGAACAGACAGTGAAGTGTAAATCTCACTAGCCCTACCAGTGAGTACACATTGCAATAACTGATTCCAATGCTACCTTGGACACTTTAAATTTTCAACAACTTTTCAAAATGAATGAAGTATTTGTCTACTTCTTTTTCTCTGAAAGGGGGCACTAATCTAATATTCCTTGCTAAATCAAAATTTAAATTTGGATTTGAAGTATGATGGTGATTTTCACTTGCCAGCTCTATTTCTTTCATTTTAATTTGATATTCCCTTTCTTCCTTCCCTCTCTCTCTCAATTCGCATCTGCTCTCTTTCTCTCTCTCTCTCTCTCATTCCGCATCTGCACTTTTTCTAATTCAATTTGGCTTTCTTTCTCCTCGTTCTCTCTATCATATTGTAATTGTCTTTCTTGAAATTCCAGCTTCTTCAACTCTAATTCCATCTGGAATTTTATTCTAATTCCTTTAGTTTAATGTCAGAGTCTGATGTAGACTTACTGACCGAAATCAAAGTACTTTGTTCCAAAACATCCTCTTCTACCAAATAATGCACCAAAATCATTTTGATATCTTGTTTCGTTAAAGAAGCTTTGACTTCAGAAAGATCATATTTTCTGGCAAGCTGAATCAATTCATCCTTTTTGAAAAGATCTAATTGCTCCTGGGTAGGATAAGAAAGAAATTTTTCTACTTTAGATGTCATTTTAATACATGCCTGGCAGTCTCACTAAAGATTTACAATTTTCAAAAACTAGGGGCATTCAAATTTAAAACAAAAGTTTTCTGAGAAATATTCTAGCCAAATTACAATTTATCTCAATCCCGGACGCTAGCTCCCGGCTCCCAATTTTTATGGTACGTGCTTAGGCTCGAATAAACAGCAAGACAGAAAGAAGTAAAAATAACAAGCTTGTAAAATGTAATAATCAATTTATTAAGTACAAATGTTTTCATAAGAGAAAATACATAAACGTACCGTTTTAGAGAATCAAGTCCAAAAGTAATCCAATATAGAATTCACAATAATAATCCACTAATGTAATTGCAAGAGTCCTGATAAAAAAATGTCCTAATACTTCCCGGTTCGAATCTTGACGATGTAATCCAATATGGACGATGTTGTCACGTGATTTAGTCAATTCTTGTTTTTATAATAATCCAAATGAAAATCTATGAGCACATATTCTTTACCAGATAAATAAATAATTCCTCTTGCTCCAACGAATTGACACAATTTCCCTTACACGGTAATTAAAAATAACTCAAAAAGAAGACACAACATAATATTCCAATGCCCAGACTAACTACTGAATAGCTCTCTTATAAAACATGGTTTATATCTCTGTTTTATACGTCAACAAGGGATCACGTGATTTTCTGGAAAGTCATAGAACAAACGTACGATCATTTAAACACGTACGCATGGAAAGATCCAGATAGGAATCAGCCCGTCCTCACCCCCAGAACTAAAAATAAAAAGATGTCCTTGGAAAACAACTAATCATTTCTAAGGCCTGTTTATCACTCTGAAGCATGGTCAGAGAATGAGGCCAACACTTGTTATTTACAAGAAAAGCAAAGGTCATAGAGATTTTCTAGAATAGTCTCCCTATTAATTAATTTTAAACCCAAAATGACAAAATTTGGATCTGACAATTAAAACTAAATGATTTAAATCAAATATACGTAACAATATCAATGTTGGTTATTTAAAAAATTACTCATTCCTATTTTAGTATCTATGGTGGAATCAGTCTTATTGTGATGTTCTGTTTTTAGTTTGGTGCAAGTAACTATTTCAACTATTTACTGGCATTACAAAGTGTTAAATAATCTTGGTCTGAAACATTAATTTGTAGTTATAGTGAATTAAGTGAAGGATATCTTGGATTATTTTATTACTGGCACATCAGTCAGTTTGAGATTATAGGAATTCAATTAGAACTTTATTATTTAGGACTTTTTTGAGAATTAATTTGTTTTAAATTTACAAAAGTTGTTTTGATCATGTCTGTTAGTTTAAGACCATCAAGCCATTACTAAACATTATTACTGATCTCAAAGCTCTTGTCTTCCTTACTTCATTCGAGAATTTGTTTTTGAATTGTTTTATTTGTTTTTATTGTGCTTACAACCCACCTACAAAAAGGTTCTGAATTCATTTACTTTTCTTCTAGATCACGAGAATTTGTGTGGAGATATCAATTCTTGGTCAATGGAAGATGATATCCCAAAAGCAAATAGGTCATTTCTAAACTGAATTTAAAAATATTATTTATTGAGTACCATTTTTGTATGTCACATTTTGAAAATGCATGTAATACTATATTTAGTAATTGTGTGATCTTTTACTTTCATCTAGTCCCCCAGTATTTCTTTGTGCAGTTATTTTTATCTGTTTTTTATATTGGAATGATCCAATCATGAGTTTATCTGGGACTAACATACAAAATTGACTGGAAGGTCAACACGGCCCCAAAAATTTATATCCTTTCTTTTCCCTACTATGCATAGAAGGTTGCCAATGGCCTGCGTAATTCAGTGATCAGAAGATGAAAAACTCTTGTGCATTCTAAGTACCTCAGAAACATTTATAACCATAGAACAACCTACTTGAACATTTTAGTTGCCATTTCAAAGTTTACATTGCTAAGCCCAGTACTTTGGATGCCATGTAAATTAAAAACAAAAGAATGTGTAGTTTATAGTGGAAATTGACTTTGGAATTTAGTTGAGGTAAGTTAGAGGATAATTAAAAAATGCAAACAATTTTGATACTTTTTATAGTGCATTACATACAACTGTCTTCAGCCTCAGTAATAATCTACTCTAGTCTCAGGCAAGTCAATGGGTTCACTTGGAACATCACTATATACATGGCCTCCAATTCACATCATTTTCTTCAGATGATAAATCAGTCCTGGGCACATTTTTATAATTTGCTGGACAGCAATTGTACTGCCAACTGACTTGTTTTTTTTCATTTATTTGGTTCTATCTCTGCATTATGTTCAGTGCTATTCACAGTATCATAATGGACTGTGCAGTTATTTAAAAAAATTATTAAGCATTTCATTAGAGCTGCACCGATTAATCGCCCGTACTCATAATCAGAACAATCGGTATCGGCAGAAATAATCGTTGCCAATGCAAATAAATTTTCAAAATATAATTTCAATTATAACATTCATCTTGACATGGCTTGAATTTTAAACAGAATTAAATAGTCGAAACTAAAGAAGAAACATTTTATTTGGGGTTTAATTGAAATATATTATATTTTTCAATGTAACTACTGTTCTAACACACTTGCTGTAAAGCACCGCTGATTTTTGCTGAGAACTCCCAATTATTACATTATGTCCTCGATTTTCATTTTCTTCCAAACAAGAAAAGTCCTACATGTTGTGTTGCATCACCTGTGAATTATTGTTGTGACAAAATAATTACTTTTCTATAAAGAATTCGCATCTTCACTAAATAGAATGTCACACTACGAATGCTTAACTCCAATGCCATTCCCACGAAAGAAACTTACACGAGTTAACATCTGGCATCTTTAGACCGTATATACCAATGTTAATTACCATCGTTAAATGTTGTTGTTGTAGCTGTTGTTGTAGAGTTTAACGCCATTTTTCAGCACACAATAGACTATACATGGCGGTCAGTATTATTGGTGGAGGAAGAATCCTGGAACGTTTAAATGAATCTTGTCCCCGGGCTCCAAACACTCTAGCTACGCCTCTGCATCAATGTACTGGTATAGTTAGCGTTCAAAAAATTCCTCTTGTCACAAGCCAGTTTCAGGCATTTTAATGATTAACTGGCTTGTACTGCTGTCGCAAAACTATAGAGAAATTCACCGACTATCATCAAAGGAGACACCGAAACATCAAGCTTTTCATTGTGTGGAAAGGTATGATATTTGTTCAGCCAAAAGACAAAACTAAACGTGATTGAACTTGATCTTAGTCGATCTATATGAGAATTTCAGCTTTTATTATTACCTCTCTTCGTGAGCATGTAAATTATGATGGTTATGTGCCTTGTACAATCAAACGTGCGTACCTTTTTAAACATATTGCCTCAATTTGTAGGATCGCTTTTATCATTGAAAATGAATAACTCTTGAAACATTCAATGTAAATGAAACAGCTTTTAAGGACTATCTGAAATGTTATCTAGAAGAATGCAATTTGGTCGAAACGATGAATAAAGTAAAATCTGCATCCAATATGGTTTGAATAAATATGGATTTAAGTGACGCTATGCACGCTTTGCACTGTGTAAGTACTGTACATTATAGTACATGGTCTCTCCGGCCCACAAATTATGAAGTCTGTATTTACCTTTATTAAGAACATGTTGGAGAAATCAGAAAATATGCACATGCAAAATAATAACAGAATCAATTATAGTATTTTATTACAGTTTAATAATTGTCGGGTCACCGAAAGTTACTTTTTTAACATGCCTATGTCTTAAGACACGGAAAATATTATTGTTTCATGTTCCAAGATTACAGCCGTTACAGTAGTAAACAAAAAGACCTAAAACGCTAAAGTTTAGACATTGGCCCACGGAAAAGCCAACACACACACCCTTCTTCCAGGCAATTTTTTTCTCCCTAAATTATTAAGCTTATACGCGAGTATTTATACTGTGATAATCGCAAAATCGGTATCGGCAATTTTAATAATCGGTCTTATACGGTATCGGCATAATTGGCAAAAGTGACATCGGTACAGCTCTACGTTTCATCTGACAGTTTGACTTTGTTAGTGGCCATGATTTGCCTTTATTAACTGAGACATGAACAACATTCTCTATATTGCATGACATGGTGTATTTGCTGGAAAAAGCGTGAAGAAGAAAAAAATGATTACATTTTACAATATCAGGGAGAACTGATATTGTACAAAGAAGGTAGCCAGAGGGAAAAGTAATACAGGGAAAAACTAGTTGCAAGTTTCCTTTTTTTTTACGATACGGTATTTGTACTTTATGGTGCATTATGTAATCAAAATGGCAAGTACACCACTCCCTCGAAAACTTGCAAACACTCTTATAACGCGGTGTACAGCATGGATCCTGATTTGTTTCAGGAAAATATCTTTTAAATATCTTTTAAATATACTGAAAATGAGGACAAAGTCTAGACGAGATACAGATTGATAATGATGGTAGGTCAATGTGAATTTTTATCAAGTGTGAATAGTTGTATACTACATTAATTCAGTGACCAAAACTTTGCAAAATATGTAAAGAAATTCTTTCATTCTTCTGAACATAACTTATCAGGGATATTTCTGTCACATGATATTGCGAGTAATTCATATGAAGGACTTTGGTAGTTTTGGGGCTTTTTATAAAGCTTCTCAATCCTGATGCTTAGTAAAATTGCGAATGGATTGTTGAAAGAACCAAATACTGATTATCATGACTCCTCTCAACATTGGATTTGACAAATTGTCCTCAAAATAAAGAAACGACGTAAAGCACAAAGTTTACGTATAGATGACATTCAGCGAGTTAAATTTTCAGATAACTGGTTTAAATGTAATCTCTTTGATTTTACTGACCTCTTGTAGCTTAAGAATCATTCATTTTCGGTTTCTTGTGCAATCCAGTATCTGTCATTATCATTACAAACATCATCATTATCCAAAGTCTTTCCTATTATTCTGCAGTGTTGCTTGTCAATTGATTTGTCCTTTTGTTGATATTTAACCCAGATATGTATCATAGCTAGACGATATGTCATGTGAAGCGAACATTTTCTGTGTAATTTGTTCTATGTATTTGATATGTAGCTTTTGTAACTTCAGGACATATGATGAAAGCATTCGCAAATAAAAATGATAGTGTGGACATCATATTTGATAGTCAGGTTCCAGTTTTAAATTTCGGAAGATAGTTTGGTTACCTTGTTATAATAATATTTTAATAATGAAAACAATTGGCAATTATCCAGTTCATACATTTTATGTAATATAAAATAAATTTGAACAGTATCTTTACAGATATTATTGAAGACCTTCAATATGGTTGTTTAGTGAAGGAAGAAGAATAAAATACATAATTTTATGAAGGTAATGTATTACAGTTGATGCTTTTGAAGATTAGCACCGGAAATAAATTGATGTGCAATGCTTGCCAAAATAAAAGATACTGATATGATCCTGACAAACCACTAAGACTATGAATTCACTATCTTTATGGTTGTCACAAACCATGACTTTCCAGATCCTATGAGTATTCATACCGGGAAATAAAAGATGCTTGCATATTAAGTATATGCACTTATGTAATATCTATAAGTTGAAACACGAGTGTAACATGTTATGTAAGTGTATCATACCGCAGTGTTTAAACTCGTTGCTGTATGCTTATAACTATATTTCAGAGCATAAGAGCACTGATAGAAATATATTTTTACAAAACCACACGATTTTTACATTATAATGAAAGAAATTACTGTCAATTACTAACATCTGTACTTTAAAGATTGTTTAATAAAATCAGTGATCCCAAAAATTTTAACTTTATTTTATTTCATAACTAATTGTTTCAGTAAATTTAATTAATATATTGTTAATGTCACAGTAATCCTTTTGTGATTTGATGTGTACCTAGAGAATGTTAACAACTGAACTTGTTTCTTTCTTTCACTGGCTAGATTTCACATACTATATGGTCGTAATGCAGAGGTTAAACGTTTTACCTAATGTTTACTGTGTTTGTAGATGATATTCATTTGTAGTTGTTGATGTTAAATCAAACTAAATAGTATGGTAAACTAATATAGTTGTTAGTGTGAACCCAAGATCCTAATTTCAATGTTTCCTATTGGCAGTATTGGTTTCTTCATATTTCTTAAATGGTAAACAGTTGAATAATATGTAGTTAAAACAGTATCAATGTTTGGTGAATATATCATCCAAAATGAAGAGGGATTATTTGTTTTGTAGGTAAAATTTGCAAATCAATTGTTAAGGCAGAGAAGAAGAAAAGAGCAAAAGTATCATGGCTAAAGATGGATAAGGCAGCTGTAGAAAGACAACCTGGACAATTAATCAGAACAGATTCACTACTAGGAATAGCAGCATGCGAAGAGGCAAAGAGAAAGATGCCTATTGTGGCAAGACGTCCATGGACCCAGATCAAATATTTTATAAAATATTCAAAATATGAACCTTCTATGTTAAAGCTAAAGAACTAAAACAGTTGCCTAAGAATTTCACAGAGGTAATACATATTTGCTGGCATATAAGTCCATAATGTTGGATCGTAAAGTCTGGGCTTTGTCTTATACTCTTCATCAAGCTGTATATGAAGTTTTCCATTCAAAAGAATTTTTTCACTCATTTTTCATTCAAAACGTTAGAACTCGATGATATTAGAAGGATTTCAAAATATATACATGATTTTCAGTATTAAATTTAAGTGCATCATATGTAATTGTGCGAAAACAGCATGTACTAGTAATTTGATTACATAGATTAAATAAGTTAGAAAATGAATATCCATGACAAAGACAGGTATTCAATACATTTTTATTTTTGGACCTTGTGATATAATATGGCCTGATATGATAGGTTTCCGGAGAATTGTAGCCTGCATTAAATTTACATGACAATAGTGATCATACTCCTTGTACAAAGGCAATGCACCGTTCCATTATCAATTGATATCACTGTCAACAATTCCATCTAGTCTAACTTATGGTATCCATCGTCTCAAAAACAAAATCGTTTGCAGTGTTAATTATATGCTCATTAAATATAGTAATGATTTAGTAAGGTCATTCTTGTCAAAACCGGTGTGAGCTTAATGTTTGGCAGACCAGATCAGATTGGAAAATTAGGCTACCCATAGGATATTGTGAATATGTTACCATGTAATGCCAGGTACTTAATGGTGTTGGTTTCTCAACCAGTGATGCATTTTGTACAGACGTGTCATTTAGAGCAACAACTAACATGAGCAAATATAGAAACCACGTGCATTCTAACTACAGCAAGTGCAAATACTCTTATGCGTTCGGCATAGAGAGGTTATTATGCATAAAAATAAAATTACACAATGTGACCAAATGGTCATTTCAGAATTCAAATTGATTCTTTATGGATATAAATATTGTGATTACTTAAACTTAGAAACTGAAAAATTCTGGTTTGTATTTAAGTTTATATTGGCAATTTAGTTTATTACTGTTATAAAATACCCTCTCTCATCAAAACAGAACTCTGGAAAATATATTTTAGCATTAGTGATACAATTTCCCTATTGCAATAATCTGAAATAAATACACATAGCTGCCAACCCTTTTTCACTGATTCACAAATTAACGCCACATGCAAAAAATTCATTAATTACCTAATTTTCAATTATTTAAAATATTTTTAAAAATAACTGATTTCTCATTAAACGCTAGTTATGATATCAGAAACATTTGTTTTGTATCTTATATGTTTTCAGCATGTTTTTTATGTTTTCCAATTTCATTGTTTTTCTGTAGTTTAGTAATATCATTATAGATGGTGTAAGGTGCTTAGAGCTTCGAAAGATTAGGCGCTATACAAAGTCCTCATTATTATTATTATTTATTATATCAGCAGCTGCTGAAACTGCCCGGTACAACTGGTCGTGGTATAAGTGAACTATAACTGATAGGTACTGTTTTTACCCCGGTAGCAAAGGTATTTTATCTTGAACGGCCCTCCATGATCAGTAGCCACCCGCTTCTTACGGGCAGAATCCCTTGGCACCAACGAGTTTGTATTCAAAAGCAACCCTCAAGAATAGCCTATTCTCTAACGCAGCCAGCAGTTTAGTACAAAATATATAAAATGTCCCCCACATGAGCGGCCACTTCTGTTTCTTCAAATGTATCCAGAACCAATTATTAATTCAAATCTTGACGTAAGGTAAGCAATTGATTATCTCTATCATCGATACATGTCTCCCAGTGTCAAGTTTCCGTTAGAAGTGTTGACTAAAGATTAATAGTACATGTTCATTATCAATTAAAGGCTTTGTTTACACAAAATTGGCTCATTAATGTTTTGATAGAGTTTGGGGCTTAACACATATGTAGAATTCTTCTCTGATAATTATAACTAGTTGTAATTGCTAAGATCATAACAGGGTCAGCATAGGCTATAAATAGATTTTGTGCATTGGCACAAACATAAAGCTTTGAAGAAAACAGGGTACCATACAGAGACCGAAAAATCACGTGACAATACAATTATTGCTTCCTGTATAAAAACTGCATTTCTTCCACTTGACACAAGTTTTGTCTGCATAATTAGATCACATACAGTCAGAAACAACAGAATAAATCATTATCAAATATTAACAAGTCATCATGTTAACAGAGATGTATGTAAAAAAATGTAAATGACGTTTTCAATGTGCATGACACCAATACCCGCTCGCATATCACACTTACGTCAAGATATAGAACTATTAACATATATTCAGTTGAAATAAAGTTGTTATTATAACAAGAAGAACATTTCATAATTAATGTTACTTTTAAACTAAGATATTAAATGCTTTGAAGTATATAGCTTTCAAACTATAACAGCTTCCGATTTCACTTGAGCTTTTGCATTTACTCAAATCAGGCCTCTCCCGTGGGCTAAAATCTCTTAACCTAAAGTGGAAGAGGCACATAATGAGACTCTTGGATGCGCTTTTGATCAATATATGGTCTATCACTATAGCTTGACTGTCTGTTGGAGGAGCTAGGCAGGTTTTAAATTAGCCAACATTTGGCTAATTCTTACAAAGCTGTTCTTCACACCCTTAGATGGGAACCAAATTTTGGATAAATGTATGATTAGTCAAAATTTGGCTAGTGTCTTTTAGTATAACCCTTATGTATGGCTGCAAAAGACCAAACTCTAGGTAACTATGATTAGACAAACTTTGGCTAACTGCAATATTGTCCCTTTCCATAATGCATTGTATGACCTTTAGGCAGAAACCAAATTTGGGATAAATGTCTCCTTAGCCAAAATTTGGCAAAGGATTCCTGTTGCCATGCTTAGTGAGGCTGGTGCACAGATAATGTCCTTTTAGCAAAATTTGGCTAGTGTCAGGAACAGCTTTTCAAAACAGCTACATGTATGGCTGTTAGAATTTAAAAGCTCAATAATTATCCATATTTGGCCATCCTCCTCAGTGTTTTATTCCATACTGTTGTGTAAATATAAGCTTATAACATTGTTGGTCATTGCCTGCAATGTTTTCTTTTGTATAACCTATAGTAATAACTCTTAGAAATACAAATTTGGCAACATGTATGGTTAAATCATTCATAGGGAGTAAATGCGGTATTGTTAAATATGTGCTTAAACAAAGTTTGGGAAATGCATGTAGGTTCACTGGTCATGATCACCATGGATGGCTTCCAAAAAGAATTCTAGTATACTATATTTGTATGATCACAAGAGTTTTGAAATATGACCAAATGCAAAAATTCATTTTTGTTAAACAAATATCACAGCTAAACCAGAGCAAAGTAAATTAAACTGACACATTTCAAAACAATGTTTTATATTACTTACTACTAAATTGTAGTAGTAATGAAGACTGTTTTTTCGGACTCTGTTGGTAAATATTTGATAAATACTTTGACGGCAAACTACAAAAGCTCCTAAACAGATTTCTTTCCCTTCATATTGCTCTTCCTATTGTCTGAATATACATCCCCGATTATTTGTACTCTCAATCAAATATTTTAAAATCAACCATAACTTAAATTAAAACATTAAGAACTTGGTCACTTAATATATTGATTTATAATTTCAAACGTATTAAGACCAGGGGGACTGCATGCTTCATCTCAAACTGACATTTTCAGTGTAAAATACTAAACGTTTTGCAAAAACTTTAAACCTAAATGTTATACCAAGTATTTAACAAGAAAGATGGACCAATAGGACGATGGATGCATAGAAAATCAAGAGAACAGCAAAATATTAAAACAAATGATTAAATTACACAAAATATTTATTATATGTATCATATGACTGAAATGGTATAAATTGGACATAAAAAATGTTTATAATAGAATATGCATATAAAAAACATCAGAAAAATTTGTAGTGCCCAATGGGTGTTTTCTTTTAATGTAAAATTAAAATTTCTTTTCTACTTTATTTAAAATTTAAAAGAACAATGCCTGTAGAATGTTTCTTTGTTTATAAAACAAGTTTTACTATAGCATAAAAGATCTTTTTAAAATATAAATCTTGTTATGGCTAATGGCAATCGATCTTCTTGAAGAAGGAAGTTCAAAGTCCCAGGTATAATATTATTGACTGATGTCCTCGGTTGTTTAAACGATGTAACTGACACCTTATATTACTTTGCATAGTATATTCCAAGTGTAACCTTAGTGGTCGCCACTTCATAGATCTGACTGATTTGTATGATTGTTTCATCTATGAGACATACAGCATATTTCCCAACTTTATATTTTCTTCTGTCTGCATGACCAGCTTGATGTCCGCTTGATGCATGTTGGGTTGTGTATACCTTAAAAAGTTTGGTCAGTTACAAAGTTTTGAATGAAATTTATTTATTCTAAACTGAATTAAGCAAGTCTGAATTATTTTACTGTCACAATAGAAGAAATTAATATTGAAAATAATAATGTTCAAATTACAATGCAATTTAGTTGGAAAATTAACAATCAAGATTCTTTACTTAACTTGAACTACCATGTTGTATCACTTTTACAAGTCTTTGGTAGACTGCTCTGGTGGCCCAGTGGTTATAGCATCCATCTCAGATGTGGAAGGTTGTGGGTTTGATCCCCGGCATGGTCATACCAAAGACTTATAAAAATGGTACTGCCTGGCACTGATCATGAAGAGGTTAGTGTTAGGACTTGTCGGCCTATTGTCAGAATAATGTTAATATTTGTGACATGATGGCCCAGTGTTAGGCATCACAATAAACTGACACACGGCAGATGTAAGAGTTAAAATCTTAAAGCTTTACATTAGATCTTCATTAATTCTTTAAAGTCAACTTTCAAAACTAACTGACTAAACACTGATTTTAAAAAAGTGAACTTTTAATATTTAAAGTTGAAGTTATTTACAGCAATACAAACTATGATATTTTCAATATTTCTTTCTTGAATAAATATATGGGACTCTTTTACATATAATTTACATTTTGAAACTTTGTCTAGATTCAACTTTAATACTTTTCACATCCTGTGTGTAATTTTTGCACACATTATAGAAACTTTCATTAACTCATCATATACCAGTACATTTTACTGGTACATTTTAGTTTAAACATTAACTCTTTGTATCTGCATTGTTACAATACAATTGTTTCAGTATAAGAATATGCGCTGGTGTTTTTTATAACTGGTAGTTTCAAGTTGAACATGACCTTATTGAAAAAAAGAGAAGTTGAACAAAATTATGTATTTGATTCTTATAAAATATCAAAAAGAAAATATGTTTTCCTGAAACCAGGTTTCATGTGGAACAAATTCCCAATAAATTTGGCTGTAATGTTTCATAATTAATACCTTAGTAAACAGATTTTTGTTTGAATAAAATGAATGTCTTCAGTGGTCACCAGACAGGGATCTTGTGAAGAATACTAAAAATGGTATTGCATTTATTTTTTTTTAAAAATCTTTGCAGTCAACTGTAAGATAAATAACCCTCTTGTTAATAGCATTTTCCATCAGAATCTGAATCTGAATCTAATTAGTGTTCAAAACTTGCTGTTTTATTTTACATGTATTAAGCAGAGAGAACATGTAGAAACCAATACAGTTCAGTCCCTTGTAACAACATTTTTGAGATAAAAAATCTAATGGTTTAGGAGTGAATCTACTAATCAAAATATGTAAATCTACTGGTCTGAAATCCATTATCACATGTAATGCTAAAAACATATATCTTGAGAAGATTTTACATTACATTTGATAACATGTAATAGAAGCTCATAGGGTCAAGTTTAGAAGATTATTGTACAAAACTATGCCTAATTCATACTGAGTATACTCCTTGAGTAGATGTGGGCTATCTTTACTGAATAAAATATCTGAATACTTAGGGAATATCTCAGTAAAAGTGCCTAATACTAGTAGATAATTTAACATAATATAACTATGTACTCTTATTAATATTCTGTATTTTTAAACCTATTGATTTCTTTTATATAAAAAGAAAATAATTTTAAATCAATACACACCTTTCTTGAACTCATTTTCAGAACTTTTCTGCATTAATTGCTGTCCTTTGCTTCTCTTCATACTTTGGAAATATCAGCTGAATGTCTCTGGTAGCAAGAAATTTGACATTATGCATACTGATCTAAATGTTGAATGCCTCTTATGTCTCTATTAAGGCTATTAGGCGCCCAGCAGTAAACTTTCAGTGATGAGCTAAACTTTGCACTCACACATGGTTCCATTATCAAAGATTTCATATCAAACAATATTTTCATGTCATTGCTTCAAGGGCAATTGTCAAAAATAATTAAGAAAGTTGTATACATGTGATATGTACGCATGACATAACAGCAATACGTGAATCCGTATTTTATTTTATTATGAAGCAGTGTTAATTCCTGAAAGTGAAAATGTTCACGAACGGTAAGTGTGGAGTAACCTGTTTTGCGTGTGAAAAATTATATTGTGTGAAAATATGGATACAAGACACAGTAAAACAATCAAAACAAACAATGCGATAAATAATAGATAACCAATTAATCAGACTGCTATGGCACATGATACAAAATGTGTATATGATTAAAATATGATATATTTGTTTATATTTTCTGTTCATATTTTCGATATAAACGAAATAATTCAAATTTTAAATATTTCTACACCCCCACCCCAACTTTGTTATCTGTATATATGTATTATGTCGAGCACAGAATACCTTTCATGTGGCCTAAGTAGCCCTAAACCCTTTGAACAATCCGTACTTATTTTTTTTTATTGATCATACAAATTTAGAAAACTATAATAAATGATGAAGATTTTATTACTAGCTAGAATAACAACTATATAATGTGGAATTTTACCAGTGCAGGCAACAGCAAGAAATATGATTAAAATGTCCTTGTTAAATAAAAACAAGATATAAATCACAGCACACCCAATATTTCGAGCAGGGCAAATTTAAAGGGATGATAATATTACGGTTTTGAAGCAATATTGTAAATCATACGGATCGTAACACCGAATAAATCTTTAAGTTATAAGGGTCCTTTCAACATAGTATTCAGTAAACATGTACATGGTAAATATGGGCCCTGATAAGTCTCACGAGTACCATTGAGACACGCAATAAACCAGTATGTCCTGTGTGACAACCGATTTACGATACCTTGGGGGCAATAATTTTGAGAGAGAGAGAGAGAGAGAGAGACTCGTTGGTTCATTGTTCAATTAAAGACAGAGAAGATAAAGTTATTTTTAAAGTCTTAACCTTGTTGTTATGGAAATAGTAGATGAAATTTAGAAACATGAATTAAAACGGTTAACAATCAATTTGTGTCATTTAGAAATGGGGCAAAATGCATGCTCATGAATATTTTATATCCGAATTGGCACACCTATACCTTGTTTCTTCGAACATTCCATTGAAAGAGTAAATTGCTATTTTTATCAATATTGCAAAATATATTGTATTAGCTATGAAAAGTTCTTAAACTTAGAGATCTAATATCCAGTGCCCAATACCAAACATATTTGAAAGATTAAATATACGTTTTTGTTGCGAGAAAATCTTGTTTGTTCAAAATCAACTTTGAGTTGATACTTTTCCTTTCAACAGCTTCGAGGATCCCGAACAATTCAACCGTACCAAGCACAAATGTTCTGTCCGTTCGAAATGACAACTCAGACATTTGTGATTGGAGTAATTATTACAACACATTATACAAAAACATCGGCTTTGCCATACACCGACCTACTATCTTCAATAAATTGTATCAAAAATAATGTCATCAAATGTATTCGTATATCTCTTTTGGTCAACTGTAACACATTGAATTTGCACTTTGAGTGTCAAAGTTTACACTTTAATTATGCTGTATTAAATCCAAAGGTCATGATAGCTACCATGTTAGTTTCGGAATAATGTTATTAAGTGAGTGATAAATTGGCCTCTTTAAATGATTAATTTGATGATTCGATATATCATAGATTGAAGATACGTGTTGCGGAACATGTTTGTCTTTCACATTTGCATAAAAAAACAGCTCATTTTTATGAAATCAATACACTGTCTGGTAGTATAACAATATTTATGTCTTTAGTCACATGTAATAACATAAGTTTAATGCGTAGGACTGTACTTAATGAGAGGAATGTTCAGAGAACAGAATGGAAGATCGATTAAACGGATATAATAATGATTGCCATTTTTCGGCATGCACATGCTTCAGTTTTTTGTGAAAACTATATCCAAAGTACCAAAGGTATATATATATATATATATATATATATATATATATATATATATATATATATATATATATATATATATACTTCTCATAGAAATTTATTCTCCACCCTGGAAAAGCCACCCGTCTTATAAGGCCATTTTCAAGGTACAGAAGGGATGGCTGTATAAGAGGGGGACTACTGTATATAAAAGATTAGTTTTACAAATGCTTTAGGTGGTCCTGAGTGGTCTAAAGCGCTCTCCATTATGGATCACTGCCATCTCACCTCTGTATGCGTGGGTTCGAGTCTCAGATTCAGACAATGTGGGTATGTGAGAAAGCTTGCCAGTAGCTTCTCGTTGGTCGGTGGTTCTTTTGGGGGATTTCCCCGTTTTTTCCTCCACCATTAATACTGGCCGCCATGTATAGCCTATGGTGTGGTGAAAATTGGCGTTAAACACAACAACAACAACACCAGCAACAACAATCTGACGAAAATCAGATATCCATTGTTCTATATAAAGATATGACCGCGCACGGGTCATGTTTATTTGACCTGTGAATCAGCCATTGGAAATGCAGTTTTCAGAAAACTGAAAGCAAACATATTTTGAAAACTGATCACCAGACGTCTTATGTTCCAGTTTTTCTCAAAACCGATCACTTACTGCATGGTATTGTAGGATTTTGGTCTGCATACAAGATTTACTTGCCTCCAAAATTGAAGAGCTTGACAACATGTCAATCTATGAACCTCCGAAACTAAGGATTTGACAACGGACGTGCTCCGTAAAGCATGAGCAATATTACTTTTTTTCTTTGTTTGTTTGTTTAGGATTTTTAATGTAGCTTTAAAAAAAAATTCATTCATTTCGCTACGATATCTGCAGTGAGGCAGTTTATAGTGATGTCACTGGGGCATCATGCCGCAGACATGTAGCATCATGTTTCACACAGTCACATTATCCTGACACCAGGCCAACCAGTCCTAACACTAACCTCTTAATGCTGAGCGTCAAGCGAGGCAGCTGTTAGTACCATTTGTATAAGTCTTTTTATGACTCTGCCGGGGATTGAACCCACGACCTCCCACTTCCGCGGCGGACGCTTTAACAACTTTTTAAAACTAGATTATGTTATTGATGATGGGAATGGAATATTTTTGTTTACCTCGTGATATGGGAATGAAAACTGGTAGTATTATTGAATACAACAGTCATTTGACACGCTTATATACGGACCTGGTAAATAATACAATACCAGCGACTGAAAAGCAGTCAGTAACAATTCGTAAAGAAAAGAATGTGATTAACAGTTATGATGACAAAAGGTAAAAAATGGTTGGTCATTGGTCTACAGTTAAAACAGCTGATGATTAAAAAACAGAACTAATTTACTTTATTCACGAAGCAAATAAACAAGCGTCTATGGTTACGTATGTGATTGCGTGATCTGACTGAATTTACTTCTGAAAATAGCTTTTATCTTTTTTCTTACACATATTATTATTTTGTGTACATTCCTTTTGTTGCCAAATGTTAACATGAGTTTTGAATCGCATACTTCAAGTTAATTACGGCCAAAAATAATCAGAATGACATCGTCAGTTAATTAAGGAACAAGTTGCCCAGCTTATATTAAACGCCATCCTTTTACGCTTTCAGAAATAAATGATCAGTAATGCTTGTGCTTTTAATCTAACTCGAACAAATAATGTCAGTGTTTAGATCTCTTGGTTTACATTGTCAACTGGTGCCTATGTGTCACCAACTGGTGCTTATGTGTCACCTGTACCCGTCCATTTCCTCCTATAAGACATTTTACCAAATTTATTATGTTTAGACCAAGGATTTTCTGATGCCATACAAAAAGATGTATTTGCTTGTTTTAGGTGTCACACCTTCTCGTTGAAAAATCATTTTCACCTTTCGTCAAAAAGTAAATTTTTTTATGTTATTGAAAATTTGTATATAAAAGTATTTTCTAAATCTGTTAAATGTTCAGTTAAATTTTTTTGTTTGTATTTTAACAGTCCGTAAAATGTATCGCAATTAGCTTTTCTTATTTCCTCTGCTTCGCTGCTGATGTGTTTGATATGTTTTCTATATTTTGGTTTTGCAATATTTCATCAGATTTCACTAATGCCATTTTGGTTTAACTGTAACAAGTTCATTAGTCTCTACTTGTTGCAGATTTATAGTTTGGTTAAATAGACGATATGTTGTACCTCCTCACTTTAAATAATATGCGATATCAGGTTGTTTAATAAATATACTTGCTGACTTTAAATATTTAGCGATTACAGACTGTTCAATAAATCCCACTGCATACCTTTGCTACTTTACGATAACAGGTTGTTGAATAAATATTCTTGCTTACTTTCAATACTTTGCGATTACAGATTGTTTATTAAATACCATATAATACTTACTTCATCTTTGTTTTGTCCTAAAGGCATATAGCTTATTTCTAAAACCACGGTAGTTTTGTATTCAGCTAATTACACGATCCGAATATCTTTTTTTCATATGAGTAACACCAAAAAATTATCTTTTTGTAGTTACGTGTATCATAAAACATGGTCATTTTAAAGTGTATCTGTTTCTACAGGTCTGCATTAATACAAAGGAATCTATATCTGCCATAAAAATATAATTCTCTTAATATGTTATGGTTTTTGGGCTTGATGCAGTAAAAGACTTAATTGACTAATACAATGTTTACCTGTAAATGTTTTCTTTGGAAATGATATATCCTTTCGAAGTTTAATACATTTTTCTTTAGAGTACCAATCTTTGTATTTGCTTCCTGTTTTTAAATTGACCCACCAGTTAACCGTACACAAAAATATTCATCAGTTTTAAGAAATACATTTTTTTCTTCAAAAGATACATATTGTTTTCTTTGCTTTAAAGTTATATTTAATTATGTGGATGATTTCAATTTTGTTCTTGAATATACTGTTCTATGTATCTATTTTAGTTTAAATCTTCACTGAACATAAAATTGGAATTCCGACAGTGGCTAACGTATGGACTTGGTTTTGTTTATGTTTTTGTGGTTTTTTAAGATACTCGATAATTTAGGTGTTGAAGGCTTGGTACATTTTATCTTCTAATAATTTCATTTTGATTTGTGACAAGTCAACCGATTTAGGGAAGTGTTATTTTTCTTCATCATCATCATCATCATCATCATCATCATCTTCTTCTTCTTCTTCTTCTTCTTCTTGTTCTTGTTCCTCTTCTTCTTCTTCTTCTTCTTCTTCTTCTTCTTCTTCTTCTTCTTCTTCTTCTAGTGGAATGGATACTCTCTAAAATAGTAGCGCAAATGTGTCAGTCAGTGTCTACGTGGCTTCGAGTGTCTGATTGAACCAATGTGGATATGTAAGAAAGCTTGCTAGTAGCTTCTCGTTGGTCAGTGATTCTTTCCAGGGGTTTTCTCCGGGTTCTTCCTTCACTATTAATAATGGATGTCATGTATAGCATATCGTGTGCTGAAAAATAGTAGTATACCCTTCAACAACAACAAATTCTTTTAAATGGAACTGGTGCCCAACCAAACTGTTGTTCCTCGCATGCACCTGCAACTAATCTTGAAAATGTCTTCACCATTTTCTCTGACCCTTGTTACCCCACTTTTACTTTGGAAATTAGTTTATTGTCCATGTCACGTGACTATATGACCTAATTGGCATGTAGGTGGCGAGATTTGTATAGTCATGTCGTATAGTCATGTCATTGGGACAAAAATGGCCAGATCCAGGTCAAATTTCAGCAGGAACGCATTTTCATCTCGCCTGTCAGCAGATTAAAGATCTGACGAATGCTATGTTCATGATTTTTGAGAAAATAAATAATTTTCCTATCGATTTCAAGCAGGTATATCTCAAGGAAAGGTCTTTCAAGTTTTCTGTGCCAGCTGGTAAGAGGCTAGCCCCATTTTTGACACCAATTGGTGTCGTCTGGAGAGTTGGCAGCTATGCATACTGTGTAATATTCCTGAAAACAGAAGTTGATATTCTATATTTCACGCAGCATTTCAAATTTTTTCCTATCGGTCACTCTGTAAATTTTCAGGTCATTTGTGGCTAAAAGTATCCTATTTGTTTTAGATATTTGGGGTGAAACAAATTACCGGTAAGTTTTGTTTAGCTATATTTAACTATGCTGACTGGTAAATTTGTGGAGTTACAGCTAGGATAAAATTAATGTATGTATCAAACAGTACTGAAACAGACAAAGTTGAGGTATTGCACTGGCATTGTCTTATACTTGGCATCTAGTTGTTTATGAATGAAGGACAAAAAATGGCTAAGTTGACTTAAGCTTCACAGTGACTTATAGGCCAACAAATAGGGTAGATTCTCCAGCTGTGTTTATGATGTGTTCTTAGATTTCAGTTTGGTCATTTGATTAATTTGCATCCAAGCCATGAAAGTTTAAATTAATGTACAGATATATAGTTTTGTTATTTGCTTTTTCTAAATATTTTTCTTAAGCAAATATATTTTCGAGGCAGTGAAGTTCTTTGATTTGTGTCACTCATTAAAAAACATTGAAATATTGCCATGTTTCAAAAATATAAATTTGAATATTGCCCAGAAAATAGTGTAGTCTCTGACATCATGATTACTTCAGTATAATAATTATTGATTGTGGTTTCTTAACATGATGTTTAAATTGTGTTGTTTTCAAAATAATAAAAAATATTACAATTATGTTCTTCCTGTATATATTTTTCGTATTAGTTTGTTTTTTAATTTCTTTTCTCATAGTATATTGAGACATGTTTACTTTGGTAAGAAATAAATGCAGTTTTGAAATGGAATATTGCATCTTGTAAATGCATGTACAGTAAAATGTCTTTTCTCCAAATTAAGTTTGTCTGAATTTTCTGAATGCAAAACTTAACATCTTTCAGATGAATTTTTTAGGTTACAGTTGTATTTGTCATATGTTTAAAATGTCAACCAATTATATTATGCCACATCTACATTTTTTACTTGCATTTTAGCACCAGTTTTGAATGTATTCAAAGGTCTGCTAGCCATTTCTCATTTGTTATTAATATTCTGCAGTTTGGACTCAAGGGGACAATCTAACTGGAATTATGGTACAGCTAACTTAAATTATGTTTGCTTCTTTCATTGAATAAGTAAAGATGAAATTATTTGAATTACTAAAATGCATTTACACTTTACGAAGAAAATTGTCTTGCTTCCTGATGTTCCTTCCAAAAACAAATTGACAGTGTGACGTTTCATCAAGGTATTAGATAGGTGGTCATAGCAGCTCAGTAGGTATACTATATTTTGTAATCCAATGGTCATTGGCTCAGGACACTGTTTCTTTTATGTTGCTTATTTTTCAATTGTTAGCAGTCAGAAATAGCATGCACTTTCTTGTTGTAACATAGATTTATCCAGTTTCCATTTTGAAATTTCCTAATGTGTTGATATACGTCAGGTACCAGCAGTAAGAGTTTAATATATGCATTTCTTATCCTGGTGTTAGGATAATGTGTCTTGGTAGGACAGCAGCATGATAGACAAGTGCTAGACATCACTATATACTGCCACGCTGCAGACCTTACTGTTAAAGCTATGATAAATATCCAAATCGCACACATGCACATAAATCAATTGGCATATTTTCTCGCTCTCCTCTTTCTGCAACACTCTCTTTATGAAATTGCAGTTGAATTTCTCTTCAAATGATATTCATTAGTGATGCAAGCCAAATTCCAATACTGAATTAGATATGTAAATAGCTTAGAATCCGCTAATGTGCCACCATTCTCCATGTCTCGGGGGGGGGGGGGGATATAATCAAAACGTCTTAAATTAGTTCAGTACCATTCCAAAATAGTAATTTAGTCTAATATGTAATAATAAGAACATTGAAATTCCAGTTCATAATTTAAAGAAATTAATTTCTTAAATATTAACACATTAACCTCTAGTGACGACTTTACGGAGCAGAAGGTGGTAGCCTACTTCCAATGTCTGCAGTGTCAACGTCATGCATGATACACTAAAGTGGGGGGTATTATAGAAAGGTAGACAGATGTAGCTCTACAATGATAGCAAATAATCTGGACCTTTTTATTGCACTACAAAAGACGTAGAAAAAAAACTAAGTTTTTGGACCCGGTTTTCTTTTTCTCTCCCCAAATTCGTCCATGGTCGGATTTAGAATATGTGTCCATGTTTTAGACTCTATGGCCACAGATCTATGGCAGACAAATCTGTAGTCTGGTTCCCTGCTTAGTATGCTCCCATGCGTTGCACTCCGCTATACTAAGTCAGGCGAACGCCGACGCCATATTGTCACGTGATCAAAACAAATGGCCTCACCTAGAGAGATATCGGTAATCTAACCGTGGCACATTTATTGCTTTAATATTCTGTTTGTTAGTGACACAATGCGAATTTTACTAATACTTTCGATTTGAAATATAACAGGCGCTATCTTGTGTTAAAGCTTAACCAGCAAATCGGCTACATAGGTATTTTACAAATATTTATACAATTAGGCGACGACGAAGTATAGGGATACACACAACAATTTTTGTTAAATATTGCACCTTTCCCACTGGATCATCTCAAAAATTATATTTCCAATCGATTCCTTGATAAATTTACGTCGAAATTGATATGAGGTTTTGTACGGCGGCTTTATTTTTTCCCAAGATTAAGACGAAAGTATCTTCACATTTTACCAGGGGTGAGGGTAACGATTGTTTCGCAAATAACGCACATTGGTCCTGCAATACAGTAAATGTAAGTGTTACACTGTGTTTGATATATGCCTATAATAATAGCAAAGTAAACATTTATATAATTATAAATACTTTTTATTATGGGTCTGTTAAGCAAAAAAAAATAATCCATTTTTTCACCTTCTGCCTATGCGCCAGCAAACTAACCAAACAAAAACATTTTCTTTAGCACAACTAGCCATTTGTCGTATGGAATATTGCTAGACCAGCTAACTTGGTCTCTAAGCCTTTTTTATATTTTGAATTGACGGCTCAGAGACCAGCCATACTCTACATTACCACTAAATGGTACATTTCCGCCTCGCCAAAACTGCGTACGATCGGATGCACGATATTAATTATGTGTGTGTGTGTGTGTGTCTGTCTATCTGTCTGTCTGTGTGTGTCAACTTTCCGTTTATACCATTGCAAATGTTATTAAATATGATAGAAAGCGCTACCGATAGTAATGATAATAAATTTACATTATTATTGTTCTTCTTGTGTAGCATATTTTCACATCTGAATACAGTGTGGTCTTTATACAATTTATTTATCATTCACTCTATTTCTGATATGCCGTAACGACACAGCTCCCACCCAAGCATTAGTCAGTTCCCAATGTATCTACCATTTATCGTTTAAAAAACTTAAAATAATAAATATGTCTTATTCTAATATTATAAATATTCTTTGTAAAATATTTCTTAACTATTTTAATCTGAACTAAACATTTGAATTATTATATCTGACATACATTATTTTATTCAAACATTTCTAATTTGTTTCATTTTATTATTTTAAGTTTAAAGATTCTGACGATATCTTCACTCTTATTGGTGGTGGTTATAGTTTAAAATCTTTTTTTAAAATAAAGATTTATGTGAACAAGTTGGTGCTTTCTTTACTACTTAGTGAAGCAGAAATAATTTCTTAAAAATGTTACAGTACTTTGTATTTTCTGTTAATAAATAAAGATAAATTTTGCAAAATCTGCAGTAAAATATTTAGAAATTTGTTTCAAGTAGAGATATGGTGAATCATGCATAAATGACTTATTTCTCGGTATTTAAAGTGGAATGCACGTCGTTAGTATCTACTAATTATTCAAAAGGTTGCATGTTAGTTTTATTACTCTAATCAGTTCAAACGTTTTCGGGTTTTTCAACCTGATTTAATGACATTACTTAAAAGAAATGCTTGGTAATATCTTGTTTTTTTTTAAAACACTAAACATGCAGACTACAGATTTATTTATTAAATGTCATATAATAATATTTATAACCATCATTTTCCTTGCCAATTATTTGAGACCAAGTAAATTCGCTCGCCAAAAGTTATATCAATACTATCAAATATAGGACTTTGAGTAATTTCTCTGCGAATTGAGAAGACCCATTTTTGGCATATTTTTTTATATTCAACATATTCACCTGATTAAACAAATGGCAGTTAACTCAAAATAATCTGATTATACAAGCGTTTATTAAAATTATCTCTCTAATTTTCTAATTATAATACAAATGTCTGTAACCCAGAACGAATATTTCATAAACGGATAAAAAAGTCGTAAAACCCACTTGTTCTGAAACTATTCAACATGATCTCCGAATCAATGATTGGATAAAAAATCAAAATATTTATAAGAGGAAATACAGGTGTATGTCAGGCAAATAATAAATGAACTGGATACCTTGTTCCTACGAATTTGTCAATTATTAACCAGAAGCTTACAACAGGTATGAAAACTGATTAAAAATATATACAAGCATGTTAATATACAATATAACAAAATGATAGGAAAACCCAGACAAAAGTGAAAATGTTGAAAGTACAATAAAATGTTAAAGAAATATCCATCTGTTTTTTAATTTTATTTTATACTGAAGTTCATTTCGAATCTTTAGATGTTTTATATCGAATGCAATCAGATACATTAATATCAATTATCCATTGTTAAATAAAAGATAGAGTTACCTTATAAAGAAATGGAAATAATAGCGCCCAAAATTAATATTTTAAATTAATTTTGATAAATTATATTAATCTTATAATAAGTAAACAAATTCACCCAGAATGTTGTCACTTAATGAAGCTGAAAGAATTATTTATAGGTCATAATATATTAACATAATACAGCATGAAGTGAGAAATGGAATTAGTCCTGATTACTGCAATTATTCCTACATTTTTGGCCTTTGTGCATTAAATAAACTTCACACGAAAGGGTGAAAAAGAACAGGACAATGCATTATCATTGGATTTTAATGATTTTAATAACATATATGATTTACTGTGAGTCTCCCAGAAGGCGGAACAGCCTGCCCAGCGAATAAAGAAAACATATAATTTCAAAATTTCAGAATATTGTACGGGTGTTAATGTAAATGTACGTCGTGTTTTTATCTTGGAGCTAGCAGCAATTTGCTTTGGGTTTATCATGTTTTAACTGATAATTTATTTTATTGTCTTTCTTACCCAAAATTCTTATTTGAATGACTTCTGTGACGTGTCATGTATGTACATACATTTAATTTATTTTAAATAGTGTCTCCATGTTTCTTAATAAAGCTTTGGTCTAGTGAGGATGGGAAAGTGTTGCAACAGAAAGAAAGTTTAGGTCCAGCAGTATATAATCTATCTGAACATATCATATTTAAATTGTTGTTTTTTATTTAATGTCTTATATATATATATATATATATATATATATATATATATATATATATATATATATATATATATATATATATATATATACATCTGATGTGTTTCTGGAATGTTCGACAGAAAATATTTTAGGTCGGTATGTGATCGAAATAAAACAGTTGTATTTCACTGACGGGGCATAATGTAGCCGGTCATTTCTCAAGTCTAAAAAGTCGATTTAGGATATTGTGTCCAGTACATTCTTGAATTGGATGAGGTAATAGCAAAGGTGAAATATTTCTGTAGATCAGATCATGCTGAACCTAACCCAGTCACATTATCCTGACACCAGGTGAAACGTTTTAACACTAAACTTCTAATGCTAAGTCCAATCGACACAGCTGTTAAGAAAAGAGATAATTTTTTAAATTATAAATCTTTGGTATGACTCGGCATGTCTACGAACCCGCGACCTCCCGGGGCTGAGACAGACTCTCTAACCACATAGGCCACCGAAGCTTTCACAATTAGTACAAACAAAAAGAAACTTTATGTTTTGACGAAACAATTTTTTTGTTATTATGACGAAAAAGACTAATAAAACTATACAATGAAGAACTGAATTGTTCTAAAAGCAGACATTTTATGTAGATGTAATAGCAATTCACATATAAAACACGACTACAATACCTTGCGGTTCGTAATCGAGTTCCTAATGCAGAATACAATGAAGCCATAACTATAGAATTACTTATGGTGTCCTTTGACTTCATTACAGTCATTAGAAACTGGCCAATGACGAAATTATATCAAATACTGGCAAGATCAAATCATTATTTTAAAGCTGAACAAATGATTCGGAAACGATATCCACAATTCGTTTGAAATTATATAAGTGAAAGCATGAAAAGATCATTCATTTTAACCACAAGGTTACAGGTTAGAAAGGTTATTTTAAGAATGGAACGATTCGTACTTAATATTGATCCATGCTGATATCCTTTTTATGGAGGATCTCAAATAGGTTGTGATTTAATATCTATTTTGTATGAATTGAAAATAATGAATAATGTTTAGCTATTCCAGCCATCGGGAAATTATTCAACGAGTTTCGTAAATGTAATTTTAAATCATAACTCATTTGATATCCTGTTTCTCGAAGAGTTCTTTTTATAAAAAAAAACAGAAAGAATTTATCTAATAGGAAATAATAATTTCGTTTATTATGGGTCGTTTATTATGGGTCAAACATTGAACCTTTCAGTTATTGCTCGTAAGAGAGTCCCAAACGCTAGTTTTATTAATAATGAGCGCTAACCTCCAAAAGTAGATATTTGTAATAATTAAAAAAACAATTATCCTTCCAAATCAGTAGAACATTTGATATAATACATAATTTATCCCAACCAATAGAACATTTGACAAACATATTACTTGACACATATATCAACACTGGATTACACGTGTGACTGTCATTGTTCACTCGCTTTTGTGACGCGCCATATTATTGGATTTGGAAAAATGCTATGGGTGAATAACATTCTATGCGTTGGGAGACAGTAGAGGCAAATATTCCGATTTGTTATTTAGAGCAGACGACACATGCGAGTTCCCGCCCGTTGACATATGGTGGACATAGCAACGAGCCGCATATGACATCCACCAGGTATATCAGGTGACCATTCTCGTTGGCTACACCTCCATCGATAGATTCTGGGTTACCGTCCAAACACACGTACTCCATCGGTGAAGGATGGCCGTGATACGATGAAACGAGGTAACCCGAATATTCAACCGTCCATCCTGAGTAGCAGTTTGTTCTCCCTGGGATCATTATAGAAGATGAACGAGTTGTTCGACAAACAGCACATGGAGCATCATTGTTTAGAAGGTCAGGCGAGAAAGGCGTATAGAAACCCGTAACTCCCATATCATATTCTGCACCATATACATGAGATCTATGGTCACCGTTAACAGTTCCGTCTTGATATTTCGCCCATGTTGGATCTTCTGGAAGGCAAAGATTATTTGGACCGTTTCCAATCTGATTGTAGTCGGATCCAGCTATATATCCTGAAAATTTATTTAGACTATAACATGAAACAGAAGTCAGTAATCACACTTATCTGTTACTAGATGATGTGGGTGTACTATAAGATTTCGTCCTAAACGATTTAACTGACTGAGGGACATGACTCCAGAAACTTGAAGTAAAAGCAGAGTTTAAAAAACTGACATGAATCTTTGTCTTAAAAAGCATGTTTGACATTATGTACTAAAATAATGACTGACCATAAGATAGAAAGAAATTGTTCACTACTTCTTAATGGGCAGTTTGCACATGCTGCAGACAACTAAATGGTATACCAAATATGGGAACAATGATGTAATAACAGCAGATGTTTTGGTTTTCTTGTACGTATGAGTCTGATATTACTTCAGCCAGGTGCAAATGATCTCAATTTTCTAATATTACAAACTTGAATTCATTACAAAACCAATTCTACTAGTAGACAGTTATTGTCTAATACAACTAGTCGTTCTCTAATCTGTGTTCTAGTATTAGAAGCTGCGTCTTATTGTCTTATATTTTAAAAAAAAATAATAAACCAATGTTTCTAATGTTAGAAAATCAGATTAATTTAATAATAATAAACAATAACAATTATCTAGCAGAAATCATTTCCTCGTATTAAAAAAATATACTTTTCCTTTACAACTGCTTTCCGTATATTGTACCTTTATATACCAACTCTGTGCCATTTTCAGAACAAGCTGTTCTGCCCCATCTGACGTAAGTCGTACAGCCACCTGGAACCGTCGCACTACTAGCTGAAAACGAAAATGAAACAAATTGAAACCATTATAATACTGCATGCTAAAAGTGTATATAGGATGAACATTGGGTATCTGTCTGAGCACATGATAAATACAGCATTGTATGACTGTATGGGGAAAATCGGAAATATATACTTTATGTGGAAAATAACACTTGGAGACACTTTGAGTGATGTTTATTACTAACACGACAAATCATGTCTGTGCTAAATTTCGTCCTTAAAATGGCCACCAATGCAAGCATTTTAAACTGGGTCTCGATGTGACCTACAATGTTAAACTTCTGAATGTTTTAACATTAAATTACATTCGTCCCATTCTTTGCCCACCATATGGTGATTCTGTTTGAAATTTGTAAATAAGAAAATCAGTTTTGTTCTTGAATTTATTTTTTAATATTTCAACGAAGAAAGTGGTATGAACTCAAAGTACATTCTAAACTTGAGACGGATAAATGATTAAATGATTTCTAAGAAAACTACTTCTCGATTAATAGTAATTTGGCCGTGAAAAAAAAACATAATATCCTTTTAGGAAACACACCCACAGTACAGTCACATGGTAATGTTAACTAAGGAGATTCTAGAGGTTGACATGTAACTGGAAAAGGTTCTGAGTGGCCTTGGTGGGACATCTACATCTATTGTCACTGTTGTTATATTTTAATGATGGATTTTGAAGATGCTTACAACCAATATGAATGCTGAGTAAGGTAGTCTGCAATTATCCCCTTGTTACTCGGGCAAATACAATATTCTTTTAACTCTTCTCCATTCGTATTTTCCAATAATTAGATATGTTATTGGCTTCCGTTAGTCTCGAGAGACGATGGAAGTGCGCCCATGAGAGATGTCCCGGTTGATGGTTGTGCAGCGTCTGTAGTGGCTATGTAGTCCAACTTGGGAGTGGCATTCGTTGCTGCACTTGAAAGTTGTGTTTGCTTTGTGTTGGAGATGCTTCCTCTTCCTCCAAATAGCTTTCCATCAGCAAGCATGCATAGCTTATCCTCGCCGTCATTCAAACGAGTGATCAAAGCATGTCGCCAGCTGGGCCTGTCTAGAACAAACTCTTTCCATGCGACGTTCGCAGAGGAGTGTGACCATGCTGTGAATCTTGGCACGTTCAAGCACCTCGTTGTCTGTTACTTCATCACTCCAAGTGATACCGAGTATGCGTCGGAGACATTGCATCTGAAAGGTTCTCAGTCTTTTCTCTTGTGAGGCGTAGAGAGTCCAGGTTTCACTGGCAGACAGGAGAGTGCTTAGCATGCAGTCACGGTACATGGATATCTTAGTGTTCAGGGTCAGCATACTGTTGTGCTGCTCTTTGCGACAATCTGGAGAGAGCTGCTGATGCCTTTCCAATACGTTTGTTTAGCTCAGCATCGAGCGATAGGTTGTTTGTGATAGTAGAGCCGAAGTACGTGAACTGACTGCCTATCTCAAGTTCGTAGTTGTTGATGCTTGGTGATCCCTGTTCTAAGCCATCACGTTTATTTTCTTTAGACTGGTGGTCAGCTCAAACTCACCAAATGCTTTAGCAAAGCGGTCCGCCAGGAGCTGTAACTCACCATCTGTGTGAGCGGATAGGGCAGCATCGTCTACAAAGTGCATGTCCCTGATAATTGCTTCATGCACTTTGCCCTTAACTTAGTCGTACCAGGTTGAACAGTTTGCCGCCTGATCGCATGTGTAGGTAGAACCTTTCTGGGTACATCCCAAAGGCATGCTTGAGCAGAACAGCGAAGAAGATGTTAAAGAGCGTGGGGGCTATGACATAACCATGTGAAAGGGGTCGGACGTTGAGCCGTCCTACTACACTGTGTCTTTCATGTCATCGTGGAGTGTGAAGAGTCCGCCTCTGCTGTCCAGATAGAACGCCTTGGTGAGGTCTATACAAGCCAGGAACTGGTTTTGCGCTGCTCTCTGCATTTCTCATGCAGTTGCCTGACGGAGAAGACCATGTCGATTGTGGATCTCTGCGCGGAACCCGCACTGCGACTCAATATAATCTCTGTCAGCAAGCATCTGCAGTCTGTTCAGACGCGTTTGAAGACTTTACCCACGATGCTGAGAAGGGATATGCCCTAGAGTAGTTGCAGTCACTTATGTTGCCATTGTTCTTGTACGGGGTTACGATTTTGGCGTCTTTCATGTCCTTTTTCTCTGCACCCTCATTCCAACACTGTCAGAGGAGGTTCTTCAGATGTATAAGCTGCACGCTGCAGCCGCACTTGTTGACTTCTGATGAGATGCCATCCTTCCCTGTGGCTTTACCTAAGGACAGATCCTTTAAGGTATTTTTAGTTCTGCCACAGTATGTTTCTTGTCCCGTTCGGACATGATCGGGAGGTTTTCAATGGCATTGAACCCATCGTTGGTTACTTGGTTCTCTCTGAAGTACAGTTTAGAGTAGTACTCCACCCAATGGTCCATCTGATTCCCCTTGTCGTGGATGGTATCGTATGCCTCAGACTTCAGTGGAGCTATCACTTTCTTCGTTGGATACATTGATTTCTTTAATGTCGTCGTACATTCCTCTGATGTATCCGGTATCTGCTACTGACTGAGTGCTCTGAGAGAGAGAGAGAGAGAGAAAGAGAGAGAGAGAGAGAGAGAGAGAAAGAGAGAGAGAGAGAGAGATTGAGAGAGAGAGAGAGAGAAAGAGAGAGAGAGAGAGAGAGAGAGAGAGAGATGAAGCTAGTATTCACTGGATGACTGCCGTGTTAATCTCTGCACTTTGCTTCTGGTATACCTGTATGCCTATAGAGTCATCTAGAAAGCGGGATCGTTTGTATTCCAGGTCAGTACTTTGATGCTCTGCAATGGCTGGCGTTAGTGTGGCGGAGTTAGCCTCAAACCAGTCGTTCTTCGTTCACTGCATTTCCCACAAAGATCCCTGTGGATATCCTGTACACAGTCTCTCTGATATGATCCCATCATTCTTTGGCGTTGCCGTTCGAAGGTTCTGAATCAAACGACTTGAGAGTGGATTCCTCAGCCTTGTCTGGATATGACGTCTTGGTCACGTCAATGCGTTGTTTACCCTCCGGCCTAGAGAAGTGTATCTTCTTTGGCTGAAGCTTTCTCTTTTTCAGCAGCACATCTTTGCAGCACACCAGTGAGTGGTCAGTGTCGCAGTCAGCGCTGTGGAAGGTACGGGTAACAAGCACACTCTTCATGGCAGACCGTCTCGTAATGATCAAGTCCAAGTATTGCCATTGTTTGGATCTTGGATACCTCCAATACACTTTATGCTGAGAAAGTGTCTGAAACAATGAATTAGGTGAAGTTGAGGTCGTGGTACTAACACATCACTAGTAGTCGCTGACCGTTCTCATTAATCTTCCCAATGGAAACTTGACAAGACAGAAATTCCAAGAGTCATGGTCAGCAGAAGAAATAATCGCTGATGAACAGGTAGGGTGGAAGAAGCACAAGATAACAAATATTCAATCTTAGGGTTTTGTGTAAAAAGTACTCACAACATCAACAAGACATCTATCATGTGTTCATAGATTTCAAAAATGTTTTTGACAGAGTACGGCATGAGGCATTGTGGGACCCAATGAATAAGTACAATATGGATCAAATATTGACCAACACCATCAATCAGCTGTACGCCAAGGCTACCTGTGCAGTAATTGCTCAAGGTTCTGTGAGGGACTGGTTCGCGATTACAGTTGGAGTACGACAAAGGCTGTATCATGTCACCCACACTTTTCAAGCGCATCATGAGCGAAGCCCTGGAAAACCAATGTGGGACAGTCAGCATTGGAAGACGTAACATCACCAACCTCCGCTTTGCAGATGACATTGATATGCTGTCAAGCAGTGAAGATGAGCTTGCCAACTTAGTGAAGAACCTGGACGAAACATATTCCAGATTTGTTATTGAGAACAGTGCCGCGAAGACAAAACTGATGACGAATAGTGGAAAACAAGTCTCAGCCAAGATTAAAGTCAGAGGACAGGAACTGGAAAAGGTAGGCCAATTCAAATATCATGGTTCCATAATCTCGGAAGAGGGATCAAGAGTAGAGAGCTTGTCAAGAGCAGGACAAACAACGGCAGATATGTCAAAGCTAAGACCTATCTAGAGAGACAAGAAAATCTGTCTGTAAACTGAAATCAGACTATTGAGAGCTCTAGTCATCTCAATCTTTCTGTATTAATGTGAGGCCTCGACCCTTACAGCAGAATTACAACGAAGAGTCCAGGCACTTAAAATGAGATGCTACAGAACTATCCTTGGCATCACTTACATGGACCACATCACAAATGAAGAAGTACTTAACACCATCAGGCACAAAGTAGGCCATTATGAAGACCTCCTCGCCATCGTCAAAATGATAACGCTGAAATGGTATGGCCATGTCACTAGAGCCAATAGTCTTTCCACAATAGTACTGCAGGGTAGTGTCCAAGGTGGTAGATGGAGAGGAAGACAGAGAAAAGTGGAGTGACAACATCACAGAATGGACCAGGAAAAAGTTTCACAGAGACACGGGCATTGGCACATGATCGAGACAAGTAGATGGAACTGGTCAGATGTTTAGCAGCAGTGCTTAAACGACCATACTAGGCCAAGAGACTGATGATGATGATGATGATGATGATGATGATGATGATGATGATGGTCAACACCCAGCCTTGAGTTGAAGTCACCCATTAATATCAAGTCATGAGTTAATTCATCGTAGAACTCATCCTTGACATCTGCGATGGAGCACTAGTGTGGGAGCGTAAACGCTGATCAGGTTGACATGCCAGGTTGTAGTGTGGAAGCAGAGGGATAACAGTCTTTTGTTTCTTTGCTAGCAGGGTTCTATCATGCTCAGCGAAAGTTCCTGACGGCTAATCCAATACCAAACTCTCAGCCTGCGTCAGCGCTCTTTTCTTGCCTGAAGAACGTGTAGTTATCTTCGCTGAAGGATCCATAATCTGGTCACGTGTCTTATTGTGGGGCGATGTTAACCCCGACTCTTGCAAGTTCGTCATTGATGACTGAAGTCTTTCGAACATCACTGATTTACTGGAGATCATCTGAGAGTCTAGTCAGGAAGGTCAGTATATTCCAGATACCTAGTTTAATGATCTGAGCTTTCCTTTTTAGTTTTCCTTTGTTGTTTATTGGTGCATTAGCTGCAGTTTGTCAGATACTCGCGTACCTTAAGTCCTACGCACCCACAAACTGTGGAGGGACGGTATCTTATTGTCATGAGGCGGGCGTGGCTGTCCACTGAGAATTGTTGGGCTCACCCAGCGCCGGATTGCAACCCCTGGCTTCTGACTATACGCCAATCGAGCGATGACTTATAACCGCTAAACTGCTGGCTCCCGTGTTGTGTCGACGCTGTGAAGCGAAGTTGGAGTGTCCTCTTCAGGGCGCAAGCCTGGGCCGGGTGATATGGAAAATCAGTTGTTGCCAATGCAGCAGATTCCTCCTCTCCATGCAGCTGATGGATCCAAGGAAAAGGACAAGCCGATACGTTATGGCACCAGCGGTGTCGCAGAAATTGCTGTGATCACAGTGGAAACAATGCCAAGTCGCTTTATTGACTCCGTCTCCGGCTTTTCTGCTATGGTTAACTCCCTCTGCCTTTCCTATGAGAGGGTAAAGTGGCCTGACATCGAATGTTTGTAGTCCGAGTTTACATTCTCCTAGATGGGCGACCACCCAAAGTTAACGAGCCCCATTTGCCTGAAGTGTCTGAATTTTTGTCGCCAGCAACTAGCCTATCAACCTTTTCTAGTCCGTTTAAACAGATTCCGCCGGGCTTAGTTAAGTCACTCGTGAAGGCTGGAGCTGCATTTGGTTGTCAAATGCAAATAATGCATGTTGATAGATTTGTAGATTATAAATGGTTAGAAAGCAAATATGGTCAGAAAAACAGAGACAGGATATAAAGAAAGGGTTTGAAATAGCAAGAGAGAGAGAGAGAGAGAGAGAGAGAGAGAGAGAGAGAGAGAGAGAGAGAGAGAGAGAGAGAGAGAGAGAGAGAGAGAGAGACTTTGCTTAGGGAATAAAGCTTGTACTGGAAACCTAAACAAACTTTTATTATTTCCATATAAACTCATTATTACATGATGATTGGAACGTCATTGCACTTTTTGTATTATAATACTTGTTGAATGGAACGTCATGCACATTTTTGTAGTATAATACTGGTTGAATGGAACGTCATGCACGTTTTGTAGTATAATACTGGTTGAATGGAACGTCATGCACGTTTTGTACTATAATACTTGTTGAATGGAACGTCATGCACATTTTTGTAGTATAATACTGGTTGAATGGAACGTCATGCACGTTTTGTAGAATAATACTGGTTGAATGGAACGTCATGCACGTTTTTGTAGTATAATACTGGTTTAAAACAGCTTAATCTAGAACTATAAACTGTATCTACTACATCATATATAGTCAAAGCCATGCTGTTTCTAACTTTATAAGTATACTAAAGACAGAAGGATTTATTAATATGATATATCATCAAAATATTTGACAAGCCGACGCTTGAAAATGAGAATACTTATTATCATACATTTAATTTGTTTGCCAAGCAGGAAGTATATATCCGGCAATTATCACGAAAACAAGTATCCTTGAACAGATTAATGTGGTTACGCATTGACGCATTGGAGAAGTCCTCCTGGTGATTAATTGTTAGAGATGGGTGCTTTTGTTTTTAAACACACCTTTCAAAGAAATCTCACTAGCTAATTTACAACTGGCATCTACACGCCTTAAAATCGACATGTAACAAGCCTATTGTTTAGAATGCGCAAGCTCACAATCTGCTCGAGACTAGCATTACTATTAAAATGTAAATGATAAGTTGCAATATGACAAATTGTTCTTTAATTGTCAAAACTAAATGAACTAAAATGTGGTCAGTTAAATTACTAGATGAATACTGGTCATAAAAACACTAAAAGGAATACCACCCTTCTTCACTCTTCACGTAACATGGAAACATTAGATTGCTCAAGCTGAATTTGAGCATTTCAGACATAACTAATTCAGTCGAGTTGCCCTCAAGGTTATAAAACAAATCACCGTCCTCGGATTAATGTTGTGTTTTCAGAAACTGCAGCAGTAATAGCAGTATTAAATGTGACAAAATGTAATATTCTTTTTTTAAACCAAAATGACAAAAGGGCTGATAAAGGCTGCAAAGGTGACTTTTAGAAAGGATTTAGAATCTTGTATATTTGTCAGATGTCCCGTAATGTTTGTTTGGTCTCTGTCTTGGTCTAAATGTCTTTCACTCTGTCTCTGTCTCTGTCTCTCTGTCTGTCTGTCTGTCTGTCTGTCTGTCTGTCTCTCTCTCTCTCTCTCTCACACACACAAACACACACACACATACATACATACATATATATATATATATATATATATATATATATATATATATATATATATATATATATATATATATATATATATATACATATATATACATATATATATATATATATATATATATATATATATTAGGTGTTCTGTTTTAAACGAAAACATACATGAATATACAGAGAAAGAAGGAAAAGGAAATAAACAAATACAAATAAACGGAAAGGGCAAAAAAATGGTCGGACACTGTAACAGAAAAAGCTACATACACACACACACACACACACACACACACACACTTGGGAAGGAAAAAGAAGAGATTATTACCATTTGTGTCCCTTTGATCAAATCTTCTGTTCAGTGTCTCAATTTTCAGCATCATTACCTCAAGGTCGTTCTGTAATTGAAGTCGCTTGGTCTTCTCCTCCTCAAGTTGGATACGAATAACTTCCAGATCTGTTCGACCCACATTTTCCAAGATATCTGTCCCTACATGGGTTATTTAAACAATTGTACAGCAGAAGTCTGGCTGAGAGTATTTTCACTGTAATGGCTTTAAAAATCAGTAGTGTCAAACAAATTAACTCGAACAGGGTAACTAGTGATTTATTTTATGATTCATACATGACACCAATGTTTTGTGAACGCGTACAAATAACAGTTCCAACAGACTTAAAGAGGGGTCCATTTAAAACACATGCAGGACATCAGACATCAACTACCAGACTTTCTTGCAGTCCCGACACAATGTGCCTGCTCAATTTTCTTCTCTTTTTATTTTGTATTTGAGTTTATTTTTTTTAAGATTTGTCTAGTTAAAAAAAAACATTCAAAGCTGAACAAAAAGTATATATTCATTAAGAATAGCTCTTACATCCATCGTTGCCAAATGTCGCAAATAATGAATTCAAGTGCTGCAAAGACAGTTGAATGAGGATCACCTGATCTTTGATGGCACTGACAATTTTGAGTCTTACAAGGTTTGACTTTATATTTCGTGCTAAAATGATTTATAAATGTCATATGCCATTTGACATTGTAGGATTACTCATACTGCGAATGACGATAAAAACTATTTCAAATGACATTTGACATTGTAGGAACAATCATAATAAGAAGAAAATAAACGAGAGATAACAATTATAGCATTTATCTTTTTTTCATCGATAGATTACCCAATCCATTTCTAACTTAATTTTACCAAATCGCTGTAATATTTAGAGGATATTGAATGAATTAAGTGGTATTTATCTTGCCGATTTACTGCTTTAAAACAAAGTATAATTCGTATGCGAACATGTTTTTCTAACTCAACATCTCTTTTAAGAAACAGTGTGTTCAAAAGTGGGTAAGTAAAAAAAAAAGAAGCAATACGAAGAATATAGACCCGGTTGAAAAATGGCGAAATACCGACCATTATCAAAAAGTTTGGAAGGAGATAAAGTATAGATAATATTACCAGTATTGTCTTTTCGATAGCAATTTCTTTTCAGCTCCTCAACTTGTAGCAGAATTAACTTAACTCGTAGATTCAGTGAATCAAAGTCACTTTGCGAAAGACTCCTGTTGGACTTCTCAAGTCCAGTACGATCAGCTTCCAGATCGGTTCGATCAACATCTTCCAAAATGGCTGTCCCTACACAGACAGTTAAAACAACTAAGAAAAGAAGCCTGGCTGCGAGCATTTTAACAATGGTGCCTGTACCATACAGTGACATCAAGAATACTGACTCAAGGAGGGTAACTTGTTCTCTATTTATGCTGCATACAGGATCTGATTGTGATTTAAAAGTATATTGCGTTTCCTTGATTTCATCTAATAGCCAATTGTGTTGGCTCTTTTTGTCAGACTTTTAATGATGTCAGTTGCTGATAGCACTCAGAAAATATACATAAGGAAGATAAAGGCTTGAGTTAAGCAGTTCATATATCAGCTACGAGAAATTAGTTGAGTGCCGACATAAAATGCTTATTCATTGTTCTTCTCTGTGTGCTTTTGTGTGTTTCTTTTCAAAGACATATATGACATCTAAAATATTCTTATATATATATATATATATATATATATATATATATATATATATATATATATATATATATATATATATATATATATATATATATATATATATATATATATATATATACGTATATTTGATTTAACAGCATTTATTTTTGTCTGTTTGTCAGATTCAGATTTGACATTTTGGATTTAAAATTCATTAATTGGGAGATATAGTTTTTGTGGGATGACTTGTAAGCACCAGATGTTGACCTCATTTCTGACCTTGTTTTAGAGTGTAAACAAGCTTTTAAAATGATTGGCTGATTCCAAGGACATCTTTCTATATTTAGTTCTTGAGAGTAAACAATGCTGATTCTCATAAGGTGTATTCGCGATTTTGTAAACGTCAATTTGTTCTAAAGCTTCTAGAAATAGTGACCCCTTCCCTGTTTACGTAAAAAAAGATATATATATATATATATATAATGTTTTGAGAGAGAACCATTCAGTAGAGTCTGGGCTTTTAGAATACTAAGTTGTATTGTTTGAATTATTATTTCAATTCGTTTGGATCAAGAGGAACTTATTGTGTTATTTATCTGGAAAAACATTTGTGCTCATTGAAATTTCATAAGACTAGAACCGACTTCATCACGTGACATAGTCTTCCTTCTAAGGATAGCTTCACTAAGATTCGAACCGGGAACTATTAGGACATTTTATTATCAGGACTTTTGCAATTCCACTAGTGGGTTATATTGTGAATTCTTTTTGGATTAATTTTTGGACTTGATTCTTAAAACCGTAAGTTTATTTTTCTTTTCTGAAAATTATTTTGTACTCAATACATATATATATACACACACTAATAAGAATATTATTTTTTTTTAAAAGCAACCGCTCCTGTGGCTTAGTGGTTAGAACGTCTACCGCGGAAGGAAGCGTGAGGTCGTGGTTTCGATCCCAGCCGAGTCATACTAAAGACTTACAAAACTGGTACTAAGAGCTGCATCACTTGGCGCTCCGCATTAGGAGGTTAGTGTTAGGACTGGTCGGCCTGTTGTCAGGATAATGTCACTGAGTGGGACATCGTGCTACATGTCTGCGGCATGCTCCAGTGCTAGACATCACTATAAAATGCCTTACTGCAGACATCGTAGCGATATGACTGAAAATTTTGTAATGCTACGTTGAAAATCCTAATCACACACACACACACACACAAACACACACACACACACACACACACACACACACACACACACACACACACACATACCATTAATAACAATAATAATAAAATAAATTCTCAGATAAATTGGATGGACAATAGGTGGGCTTAGAGTCCTCCGATCGTGTGATGTACTGATTCGTTCTCAGGATTTTAAATAAAGAGGAAAAAGTCAAAACCTTCAAACAAAATATAAATATTTAATTTTAAATGTTATGCCAAGATCTCAATTATTAATAAGGTTGAAAACTATTGGAAAACGTGTTGTGTTATTCTTTCAAACTTACACGTTCCTCTCCATTGTAATCATACATAATTAATTAACGAGCATGTCTGCAAGAGTTCAGGAATAGGTCAGTGCAACTGATGTACTTACACATAATGAAATGAGAGGAATGAAAGAAGGTAAAGTGCAGAAGGACAGTAATAGTTTTTACATTTTTAGTTTAAAATTTTAGTCAAAATTGGAAAAAATCATTAATCATGTAAATAGAAACATGTGAATCTTTTGGTGTAATAATTAATTTCTGAATTGCCTTTTGCAACAAAATGTTTTTGTCTGATGAAGTGTAGAGTTCGTTGCCAAATAAAGGTTTATCGGTATTAATATTCATTATTGAAAATTTGCGAGAAAGCTCGCATATTCTTGCGTTATAAAATAGTTTGCATTCAAATTAAAATGTTGGTCGTTTTATGCTGGAATTCTGCAGGTTCTGCAGGAACAAGAAGGATTGGCGATACGAGTGCACCTAACTCATAATTCGCCGAAGAGAATGTATGATTTAACAGGTTGAATTGCACAGACGCTTGTTTATTACACTGGTCAACAGTGAAATCATTACTGACTTGAAAAGGCCCTAATCTGTAGTATTTTGGTGTGCCGAACACGAATATAACCGTGAATTTTTTTTATTGGCTCTCGTTTTGAAGATATTCATATACCTCATTTTCTATGTTTCACTGTGTAAATTTCTCCAGTAGGACTGCAGCAACATCCGGAATAATTATGTAACATTGCATAATACCATCATGCTCACATCATCCACAGTTGATTGCATCATTTTCTGATGCAATGCAATACTAATGCCATGCGGCTGCTGAAGTAAGTTGACGTCAGCTGTGTACTATACATGTGTAGGCCTATTATACTAATGCCAGGCGGCTGCTGAAGCTGACGTAAGCAGTGTACTATATAAAGCCCAATCAGATAGGTTCAGCATTTAAAATATTTTAGACGTTGTGCGAGACAGTTCAAGCTACTGTTACATAAAACTTATTATTTTATCCATTTACGTACAATAAAGAACAGTAATGCCTCGAAAGTGTGTTAATACCGCGGACAAATTTTGCTATATTTGTGGGGAAGTGACATTTGCCAACCAGAAGAAAAAATTCTCAAGTGAAGAAGGCATATCATCTTTACTTCGGATGCAAGGTTGCTGACCAAGACAAGCCTTGGGCTCAGCATATATGCTGTGCTACATGTACAACACAGCTTTCACAGTGGTTGAATTGCAAAAGGTCATCAATGCCGTTTGCAGTCCCAATGGTGTGGAGAGAGCCAAGCAACCACCTAAATGACTGTTACTTCTGCTTGGTTCCTCCTCTTTCCGGCGGAATAACGAAGCGAAAGAAGTCGAGAATAGTCTACCCAAACATTCCGTCTGCATTGAGACCAGTTCCACATGGTGAGGGACTTCCTATTCCAGAACCTCCAGCAGAATATTCTCTTGATTCATCTGACGAAGACAAAGGTGAGTCGACCTGTTCTTCTCCTGGTCCATCAGCATGCAGTGATCCAGATTTTCACTGTGGTGCATCATCAACCCCACACAGAATAACACAGGAAGAACTAAATGACCTTGATTCGTGATTTGGACTTATCAAAGAACAAGGCAGAATTGCTAGGATCAAGACTCCAACAATGGAATCTTCTAGAAGAAGATGTCACAATTACTGCATATCTAAAGCGCCACCAGCAATTGGAGCCTTTCTTCAGAAAGAAAAGTAATCTGATATTCTGTTCCAATATTGAGGGCCTCTTGAATGCTTTAAAAATCACTCATGACCCACAAGAATGGAGACTATTTGTGGACTCTTCGAAACTGAGTCTCAAGGCTGTGCTTTTGCACAATGGAAACATTCTTCCATCTATTCCAGTAGCGTATGCTGTCCACATGAAAGAGACATACGATAACTTAAGGCAGCTACTGAATTCCATTGAGTATAACAAGTACAGCTGGCACCTCTGTGGTGATTTGAAGGTAGTTGCCCTTTTAATTGGACTGCAGCAAGGATATACAAAATACATGTGTTTCTTATGCGAGTGGGATAGCCGAGCAAGGGAAATGCACTACATGAGGAAGGAATGGACTCACAGGCAGAATGTAGCCATTGGAGAGAAGAATATCCAACACCCAGCTCTGGTTGAGGCTCAGAAAATCTTGCTACAACCCCTTCACATCAAACTAGGTTTGATGAAGAACTTCGTGAAAGCCATTGACCGGACTTTGCCAGCATTCCGATACCTGCATGAAAAATTCCCTCGACTCAGCGAAGCAAAGATTAAAGAAGGAGTTTTTGTGGGTCCTCAGATTCGAGAGCTTTTCAAAGATGACCGGTTCAACAACTTGCTGGAAGGTGACACGAAACAAGCATGGAATGCTTTTCGCCTAGTTTCTACGAACTTCCTCGGAAATGTTAGGGCAGAAAACTATAAGGAACTAGTAGAAGACATGTTGATGAAGTATAAGAAACTTGGCTGCAATATGTCTCTAAAGATTCACTTCCTTCATTCCCATTTGGATTTCTTTCCTAGCAACTGTGGTATTGTTAGTGATGAACACGGCGAACGTTTTCATGAAGATATCGCAACAATGGAACAAAGATACCAAGGAAAATGGTCCACTACAATGCTGGCTGACTACTGCTGGACACTCCTCAGAGATGCTCCCGAACAGCTGTACAAGAGACAGGCGAAGAAACCTAAGATGTAGTCAATGACTTGATTTTTTATAGGTAGGCTATTACAGTTGACCTTTTACTATTGGAATGCATTTCGTTATGTAAACATTAATTTCTTGCAGATTACAAAAAAACTAGAGCCAATTTTGCAATTTGACTGTCATATTCGTGTTCATCACATAAAAATTGATAAGAATTGACTAATTTTATTTCAGTAACATGACTTTTGTAAAAATTTGTTGTCCAGTGTTACCAACGTTAAATCTTAAGAAGTTTTACGGTCGGATATGTGTTTTTGAAGTTAGTATAGATGAACAATTTATTGTAGATTGTGGCAGACCGTTCCGTGATTTGATAAGTATTGACAAAAAAAAGACTTATGTTTAAACAAAAAGGTTCTGTATTGATATTGAATGTTATTTTTTGACTTTCGAATTGACGCCAATTTATTATTTACTTTAATATAAAATTTGAAGCTAGATCAAATCACTTAATACGAACGATAATAATAGAAGCTTATTTATTTTGGGCAATGATGTGAGTAAGCATGGTTTGCGTGTGTTTCTAAGTTATTCTTCTTTATATTTCTTGGGAATCAAAGAATTCTTGTTGTTGAATTCTTTAAAATGCTTACCTGAAAAGTGTACATTGCCAATTTTGGTGATATAATTGAACCGGCCACAAGAGGTTAGAAATACGTGTGAATTTGTGTAATAAAAAATGAACAAAATTAACCTAGAATTCAGAGGACTGCCATTTATTTCATTTTGACAATATTAGTATGTTTCCTGTTCTGCATGATGTTGCATTTTGTATTGTATGTTTTTAGTGTCTACACATAGATTGGTCTTATTAGTAAACATCAAACTTTGTTATCCTTACATTATTTCTCTTTATGTCCATCTCCATTCCTTATGTAATAGTGGATTGTAACAGACATTTAATGTACTAAAACTATTGTTACTTATGTTTTTGGTAGCAAAGCTATTTTTCAAAACAAGCAGGGAATTTTTCATTTATCAATTTAACAAGCTTTAAAAATTCAAGCCAGTCAAATTTACATTCATCTATTACTAAAAACCAGTGCTATTTTGCTAAGTGTCCAATGCACAGAGAATCATTTGGCGAGTGCCAAATTTGGTTAAGTTTGTTACAATTTTGCCAACCTACAAAAGCTTTAACTTGGACTACTCAACGCGCTGATCGAATTGTTGACACCATGTTGCAACTTTTTGCCAACAACAGCACGGACTGACGTCAGTATAAATTACATATATGTGTTTCAAATGTATGAGATTGAGTTCGTTTGACCATATAGATTTTCAATATTTACTAAGTCACTGCAGCTAAAAGTTTCGACCAAAACATATTTTTTGTTTGATAAATGTATTAACATACAAGTACATTGGCGTTTTGCATTGTACATTTGGAGAGAATTTATCTAAATTCCATAAGATTTATTGATTTGTGAATTTAACGAGAGAGAGAGAGAGAGAGAGAGAGAGAGAGAGAGAGAGAGAGAGAGAGAGAGAGATTTAACGTAGCTTTAACAATTGTTCAGTCATATCATTAAAAATTCTGCAGTGTGGCAGTTTATGATTTTGTCTAGCAGTCTGGCAGAGGATTGATATATATATATATAAAATGTAGAATTCTTGATGGTGACAGACACTAGAGAGAGGCTCTGAATGTATTTAACTGCAGGGGCGAGATATGTCTTAATGTTTTAGTATATCGTATTTCTATTTTAATGGCATACCATTCCTACGTCACATTTCAGGCGGGTTATATTACCCATTCGTAACCGTCATATATTTTAAAGTAGTTACAATTAAAGCAGACTATTCGGAAAGTTATTTCTTTTCCATATTCAGCTCACTGGGTATGACTAGCCGGATGAGCTTCTGAATACTAGGATGTCTGGGGCACCATTACGATGTTAAACCACCAGTTCAGTGCCCACGTGTAGGTACAAGTCTGGAGGGTGGGAGTGACCGTGCCGGGAAGCGGGCCGAGTCAACACTAGATACACATGTGGTTATATCGACGTAGTGCTTAACAGTAGTGTTTGACTGCATGAATTTTGTAATTACAGTAGTGTTTGACTACACGAATTTTCTGATAACTGTAGTGTTTGACTACATGAATTTTGTAATGACAGTAGTGTTTGACTACATGAATGTAATGACAGTAGTGTTTGACTACATGAATTTTGTAACAGTAGTGTCTGACTACATGAAGATTGTAACAACAGTGTTTGACTACATGAATTCCATATATTAATATTTGACTTAATAAGTTTGATATAGTAGTCAAATCCAATTACTTATTTGTTTTATTTTCATATTTCGTACCGTTGTGTTTATGTTATTCTCGTGTTTCCTACTCATTAGTGTGAGAGTGTATCACATTTTCATTGTCACTCACATACGTGTTTGTTATTTCTTGAAACCCTGCCCAGTCTCAAAGGGTGTCGGCTCGATTACGTTACAGTTGAGTTTTGGAAACACATTTATGTTTTCTTTAAAAATTAATGAAATTCCAATGGCGATATTTCGAGACGTCGCTGACCTAATATATATATATATATATATATATATATATATATATATATATATATATATATATATATATATATATGTGTGTGTGTGTGTGTGTGTGTGTGTGTGTGTGTGTGTCAAATGTTAATACAAACGCAATATCACGGATTATGTTCATTGCTCGAATTTAGTTTGCGCATACTTTATTCCATTTAGCCAACGGTGTTAAAGCTGTTGGTCTACCCTGATATAGAAAAAGAATTAGCAATAGACAGTAATGGATTAAATGAATGTCTATTTTTTCATCTATACAGAGGTATTTTTGAACACACAAAAAAAATAGTTCGATGTCTAGCTTTGCAGATGCATATACTTTTCTTGTATTGCCCGTTTGTTCCTGATTTTGAAGGAAAATGGACATCATTAAATTGAGCCTTTATCCACTTTCCTTCTATGTTCCAAGACTCCGTAAATAGTCTAGAGGAGCACTATGTTATGTTGTTTGTGTATGTTCAGGAAGTTGGGCTGTTTTCCTAGGTGAGATTTTCGGCATATCGACCACTGATTTTAGTATGATTAAGCTGAACCAGAAGGATTGTTGTTTTTTTAAAGTTTGGAGGGGAGGGGGATATTTAGTTGGGCCACATTTGGTTAATGTTTACGTTATGGATATCAGTATCGAGGCATATGTACAGTTAACGTTACGTTTGGGTCGATATTGAGTTAAGTAGCACCGTGATTATCAGTACAGTCTTCAAGATTTTAACACAGCCTTGTTTCTGTACCGTCTTCATCTGGAACCGCATGGTTTCTCTTAATTGTGTTACTAATAACGCGCAATCAGGAATTGAGTATTTCGCATTGGTATACAATCTTTGTATCCTTTATTAAGAGAGATCGTTAAAGCCGGAGCTCGAATAAATGGAAAACGTCGATACCAGGAAAGATAGTAACACATGTATGATGGCTATACGTACATAAAACCGGCTACAATTTTAACTTTGTAGATGCGTGTTTTACTTGATACTTTTCAAGGGCGGCACTCGATTCCAATCAGCTGATGTAAAATGAACGAGTGTCTTGATAAAGCTTCAGCTTCTGTGCTCCAGTGATGAAGGACCATTTTAGTGAATTGTTCAGTATAGTGTTTGTCATTGTTTAGCAATAAAGCATCTACCAGATTTGTGTCAGGCAATTACGTGAAATTCTCAGATTTTCAACCATATACTTGATTTATATGCACATGAAAATACCCAAGGGTAACTGTCAAGCAGACAAGTTGGAAAATCTCCTTTGCTTCCATAGTTAAATATAAAGATCTGAGGCTCTGAATGAACAGTATGTATTTGAGCAAGAGAGCATGCCTTATTTTTCTAGTAGGAAAATTTCTCTCTTCTGGCCGACTTCTTTTTATGTTTTCGAGCCAATACAAAAACAGTGGAGAAATGCATAGTTATTGGCTTCATATGCGGCCTGAAGAAAGGTTAGATATGATAATAAACCAGGTCATCAACAAGACGTCAAAATCCGATATTGAGGCTTGGTTGTGGCTACATTGATACATCCCGTCCAACAATTCTACGTAATTTCTTTTGTTTGTTTCTTTGTTTGTATGTATGAATAAGTGTCTATTTGATGCTGAAATAATATCTCCAAAACACCGTCGAAAGACGATCCTTGAGTTATAACGAAAGGTTTTATTTATCGTGATTTGAATGCAACAAAGAACACCAAATGTGTCATTTTAGTTTTGCGGCAAACTCAGTTCTAAAAGGCTTCTATTCAATTTATTTTGTTACAGTTTTGAAATAGATTTAAGATTATACTTGTATCAGGAATTCTTTTGTCTGACCAATTGTTGGAGGCTTGGGTTTCTAAAGTATCATGTCCGTACAGTATGTGCGCAACTGCTTAGTCATGACATTTGTATTTAAATGTTTTTAGATTTTAGACTGACTTTGAAGCCGTATGACTTCCCCAATAATTTTGACATTGTGAGAAGAAAATTAAAAATCAGTTTTTTTTTAATAATAAAAGGTATAGTTATGCATGGCTGGATATGAACGCAAATTAAATGTCCTATTAGAACTTCTAGGTTCTCTTGTCTTTCTCGGGAATCATTCCAACTATAAATATGGTTGAAAGTAGCTGACAGGAAGATATGAAATATTTCCAAAATAAAGCACCCCTCGTAGTGTCATATTAGGAAGATCACAGTGAAAATACGTACAGATAATATAACACAATGCTATACTTTATCAACATAATCAGTTTAATCTCAACAAACTCATCTAACATTCCTCGCTGTTCTGGCTGTTGATGTAGACATCACTTAATGTGAAAATATATAAAATATAACAATGCTATCCTTTATCAACATAATCAGTTTAATCTCAACAAACTCATCTAACATTCCTCGCTGTTCTGGCTGTTGATGTAGACATCTCTTAATGTCAAAATATAGAAGCCATGTCCATGACCTAGTTTTAAAGAATACATACTTGAACCAAAGCAGCAAAATTACCAGATAAACGCACATTTTATAAAAGACATCGTTTCATTGGAATATGAAGTTTGCAAGCTGAAAATGTACTCAATTTGAACTGAATCAAAGTATATGGTGAGATTAAAGATCAACCGACGGACGGAACACATCCCTTTGCTGTGCAAGTTAAACACAGCCATAAAAAGCAGAGATATTTCACTGTATAACCAAATATGAAGTATCTCTTTAAATATACCTTCCTTTGTGCATAGTTAAAGACCAAGAGATAATTCCGATCGCACAGTCAAAATGGCGGAGAGAGATAAATAAAACAAACTGGCACATGGTCTAACCATTCACAGTATGCCTTTGTTTTATTACATGATTACGGTAAACGTTTTAGTTCTACCATTTCGGCAAAATCAATCTCGATATATGGGGATTTTGAACTCCAAACACAGCGGCGGTGCAAGGCATTTTGGCGCCCTAGGCGAGATCAGATATCTAGCGCTCCCTTCCACTCACGCCCTCCCCCACCCGCCCATCGTGAAATAAACCTTTAGCCCAGCACCCTAGGCGATTGCCTAGTTCGCCTAGCGGAAGCGCAGGACCTGTCCAAACATACAGGAAATTAGATACCATCTTCTTTAATCCATCGCAGTTTCTAACAAGCTGTAATCCATGACGTAACTTTAATTATGGATTTTGCATTTGCTAATCTGCAATTGTAGCACCCAGTTTATAGAACACCGTGATTACACTTTATCAAAAACAAATATGATTGGTGTAATTGATATCTATGTTTTAGAGTGTTAGCCAAAGGTAGAATTGATTACATACATTATACCAATATTTATATAAGATCACACAAAACAAGTAACAGGTGTAGGTTCCTTCAATAAAATGTGTGCTACTGAATCATTAGAAGCTTTTTCCTGCACTAAATTTGCCGTTGATGTGATGCAAGTAGTGGATGTATTGAAAGTAATGAACCATACAGAAATACAATCAGTATATTTGAGAAATATAAATTCCAGATCTGGCATTATACACACTGCTCGAATAAAACTTGACTAGCCAGATTTAAGTATTTTGTTGAACAAATTTAAAGCTGCTAAATATGCACAGGTATGGGTTCTAACGAGAATTAATAACATTACAGTACTCCGTTAGTCCAAAGGTTTAGTGTATTAGGTTGTATGGGGTCAAACGGAATACACATGTTATATAATTAAACTGTGTGGGCATCTGTAGGGTTATAATATTTATAATATCAATAGGTTTAGCATGTGTAGGTGTTTATAACGTCACACAGAAGAAAACTGTTCAGTAGTTGATGTAAGTCGATATGGCCTCCAGCGGAAATTTAATATTATATATTTAGTCCATACGATTGATATTATGGTTCCTTATGGCGCCAAGAAGAAAGGTAATGTTAAACATATCCATATGTTTAGTATACACCTTTATTATATGCACATTCTTTAATCCGTTACATTTGTATTGTCAGAATCATGCAATATTCTTTTCTACGATATTGCACTCACATGTGCACAGTAGTGTATTAGAAACTACATTGTCAACAAATTACGTACACTCACGTAGTATACGCTTTACGTTTTGTATGGGTAAATATAAACGATTCTTTTCCTTCTGATTACTACTGCACGACTTTGGAAATGACATTTTAGTCCGAAAAAAAAGAGTTCATATTTTCTCATACAAATGCAGTAACCTTTTATTATATACTCATTTCATTTTCCTACATAAGGTCTAATAATATAGAAATACACTACAAGAAACAAAGTAATTGAATTTATGCTGTATTTAGAAAATAATTCACAAGCGCAGATTCATCAATACATAATAACAATATTAATACGCAGATAGCAGCACCCAGCGACCAATAAATTTCGTAGCGATGTAGACCTTAATAAAAAAAATATTCTCGTTTTATTTAATTTATGATTTGAATTTAAAGTTATAGTTTGAATGAAAGCGCATTGAAGAAAAAAAATGGTCTGGAAAAGAAGGCTGCTGCTTTTCTGTTGATCCAACTCATTTCTGTTTTTCTGCTTTTGATGGCTTGGATTATTGAATCGATTCAGTGAAGTAAGACGAATGTGATTTCACGTGGGAATGTAGTGAAAATTACAGTACAATTTCGGTGTGTATCAGGTTTCCTATGACATGGGTCATGTTATTTGAAATTGCAGATCTGAGAAAATGCATTTTGAGTAAATTCGAATTTATAAAGTATATTTAATACCATTCTTATTACCAGCTAAACAAACATACTTTGATGCCCTGTCAATTCCATGATCGCTGTTGGCGGGACCTAATGTATGACCTATATCATACAGTATAAATTCTATGGCTAGCATAACATTGTATCAATGTAGGTAAACGTTGAAAAATGCAAATCAGCTGGCTGTTATGTAACAGTCCATCTATCCAGAGGAAAAAAAACGTTTTCATCGTGTCGTCTTACTGACTCTGAGGCTCTTAGTTTCCGACTAAAACGTCTAGCTACATTTTTTCCCTCGAATTTAGTGTTTTGACTGACTTGTAATATTGTTCGTCTCAGATATACGATAGCCCTTGGCCTCAATATACATTTCTGTGGTAACATTCAGTTTGAACAAATTTTGTAATTCTATGAACTATTTAAATGGTGGTGTTTTTGTCTTTAAAAAAAGACATATACGTTTTTAATATACAACTACATCGATCAGAACATAGAGGCTTAGTAAAAACAAAGACTTTTTATGTGAAAAGGTATTTTTTTGTTTTTAGAAACTTTGATAAAATGATAATAAATTTACCACCCAATATTTTTGTCTAGATATTATTAGGCTTTGTTTGTTACAAATTACTGTCAGATCCCTCTATGACTAAGATATTTTTAAAAAATATTTTAAAAAATACTCCAAAGTCATTCTCTTTGGTTGAGAACACAAATTCCATAATAATTTCTGGAGTGTAAAAATGCCCTATAATTCCTGTAGCAATGGCTATGCATTTGTCACGCAAGTTAAGCATGGTCATTTTGGAGTCCGATTTTCTGGTGCCTGGGCAGTTTGTAGTTTTCCGACCATTAAATGTTTAACCGTGGTATGCCACACGTGGTGTAAGAGTTGACAGTATGTTAACAGTGTTAAATAAGGATCATTAGATTTTACCAGTATCAGCTCCTTTGGGCCGCTCTCTCTGCACGGGAATTACTCTTCGGATATTTTGACCTACTTACCACATGCTAGAATCCGTATTGCATAGGACATTTGTTTGAAGTTGGTGATGAGTATTGTGAACAATCATCTGATACAAATATCTCTAGTGTATCATGTCGTGCAAACATTGAATCAGAAGATTGACAATTGTCATTTAACCATTGATCTATAATTTATGTATACTGAGAAAGCTATCCATTACCAAAGCATGTTTCTCCATTTAATTCAAGTTAGTGTGAAGCGACTCTCTGACAGTGTCGAGTTGGATATTCGCTTTTTTCCTCAGTACATGAACCATTTGATGTGTTGTGTTTCTAATGCATTTTTAACAAGATTTCATAAAGTTCTCCAAATGACTGTTAAGGCTGCTCCACCAAACATATTTTTTCTCTCAGCACTTTACTATGCCTTGGTGAACATCACGAATTCTGTATCGAATGCTTCTCTTAAAATTAGTGGTATGGCCATGCATGTTCCATCAAACAAGAAGCCATTCTGAACAATACATTTTTCACTTTCTAACCATTATGATTAAATAGCTTTAATCATTGTTGAGTTATATAAATATATATATATATATATATATATATATATATATATATATATATATATATATATATATATATATATATATATATTTCAGGTTGTTCTGAATCAATGTTGTATATCATCGTCTACATAGTTCTTAGCATATCGAAGAACTGATGGCTATCATAACCAAAACAGAAATCAATAAACAATGGCATTCAATATATTCTCCAGAAACTTCAAAAAGTTCAAACCACAACTGCTCGGATCATCCTTAGAATACCACGATCAGAGCACACCACCCGCTGATATGTACCCAAAACTGGCTGTCCATTCGATCAATAATCAAACACATTTTGTTTTGTCTGTTCCACGTTTCACTGACGGACTCCAGTCCAACATACCTATCTGGCCTCACCAATGTGTACACACCGGCAAGATACTTACGCTTGTCTTCTGGCAATCTTATTATTCCCACTATGAAAAAAAGTCATAGGGACAACGTTCTTTTGCATACCAGGACCCAGCAACGTGGAATGAATTGCCCATTCAAATTAGACACAAAGACACAGTGATGCCATTCAAGAGTGCTATTAAAATTCACCTTTTTCGACTGCAACAACAATCTTAAAGACCTAATAATGTTTCCTACTTTAAATATTTTCAGCATTCTTTTTTTTAATGTTTTCCAATTTCATGGCGTTTGCTTCATTTTTTGTAGTCATATCATTATTAATGTGCTTAGAACTTCTAAAGATTAGGTGCTATAAAAATTCCTCATTTTTTTTTATTTTGGATATTATAAGTCAAAACTGAATTCTTTATGTGCTAAATGTCTATACTTACCTCTTATGTTCATGAATATTGTTTTCAGTTATTTCTCTATCACAATTATGTCAAGTTAAATGTCTTCCAATTGCTATATACATATGATAGGTCTTGCGTATTACTTTATGAGCTTGTTTACTTATATAACACATCCTAAAATACTTTAATACAATCTGTAAATCTATAAACAATTAGATAATAAGTCATGCAGGCTGGTATAAGGTACAAGCAAAATCCTTATGAAATGTGTTTTGTTTTTTTTTTGTATTCTCTAGACTTTACTGGACACTATAGCCATATCCTGTATTTTAGCAGTGTCCATGTGCTGTAGCATTCCCTTGGCAAACATTCCACCTAACGCGCAAAGTTGCCATCTATCGAACATCTGTAGCTCCAGTGAAACAGGACAATATTGAGACACACAGACTGCTGATACTTAAAAGGGAAAAAAATCCACCTGCAAATACTGTACCAAGCATGGAGAAAAGTGACGTAAAGAAACCAAATTTGGCTGTGTCATTTGCAACGTCCTTCTATGCTGCATAGAATGTCACAGCCTGTTTCATCAAAGCATGTTCATTGTAGAGGAGTAGCTGTAATGTGCTCTAAAACAATTGTCGTTTTTTCATATTGTCATGTTTGATTATTCCTTAACCAGAAACTCTGAGAAGTGATTTTCTAAATAACGGATATTCGATATCAGCTCTTCGATGACATGAAACATATTAGGTAAGATCATTATTTTTCTCTTACATATATACATGCATAGCCATAGGCATACTAGATTTACACATCATTAACCACATCGATAATGACAAATAACAAGAACTCGCTATGAAATATTTTTGATAACCTTTAATAAGTCTATGTTTGGAAAGCAGGCCAAGTAAATGACTGACTTTGTACAATATAATTTTTTAAGGCCATTTAATTTTAATTGATAAATCTAGATTAGTCACGCATAATTTGTACGAATAATTTCAAGCTACGAAGTTTTAATAACATGAAAATTTTGATGATTAATTTCATTGTTGTTGACAAAACAGTACCGGAGTTTTTCATCGACGATAAAATGAATCATTAAAGTCCATCCTTGCATGAAATAAAGTCACATATCCAACTGAATCACACTACGGCCAAGAATAAAATGGCGCCACGCATAACATGTGGATGCATCTATTTTTAGAAACTATGTTTAAAAGAAATTATTGATAATTATGAGTTGTAATAATTAGTATGTACTGGTACTATTATTTTATTTTTGTTCGATCTCAGTTTCTTGGTTATGCATTGTTCTTATCATTACAAAATAAGTGATATAAGAAAACAACCATGACGGTGACCTAATATACGGTTGTACTAATTACTGATAAGCCTGACAAAGCCCAACAAAGCCAGACAAAGCCATGCGAATTCATATTAAAAGAGAGTGTGTATTGATGAAACAATTATATTCGTCGAAAGACTAATTTTCAACATATAATTGCAGATTTAAATGACAAAAAATTGGGCGATATAGTTCCGATTTTAAAAAAATCATAAAGTATTGATACACTATGACAATATCATGTTGAAAATGTTTGTTATAATTTTATGAATTGTTCTTTCTACTGATTATGGAAAGGCAATTCAATTTTCTAATATGTTATAATATGCAAAATACAATTGAGTTGAACTTCATTAGTTTCATGTTGATACAGTTTATTTTATGTTTTAACAAGACCTTGAACAATAATCTTTGTACATATTTATAAATTTTTAGTTAACGAAAAGACATGCCATATTTGATAGAAATATGAAATCGATTATAAAGAAATTATGTGACACTTTCTGTTGTTTGTTGTTTTGTAATGTTGTGTTAATAAATATATGCTGAAAATTGTGCAAAGTATTGAAGACTTGTGGAGATACTAATGGGGACCGACGATGAGAAGGCAATGGTCAACGCTATTGATCTGGCTTTCCCTGATTGCAAAAGAAAGCTGTGCACAAAACACATCAAAGACAATCTTATCCGTCAAATGACAGAAGAGATTCCTAAAACCACTAAGGAGCGGACATGTATCGTTGAAATAATCTTTGGATCAAATGGTGTTGCCACAGCCAATGACTCAGCAATTTTTGACGAACGTAACCAAATCTTGAAAACTAAATTCATCGAAAAGAATCACTGAGATTTTTTAGTCTATTACGAAAGATACATTCAAGAGACACTAACAAAACATGTTGTATCCGGTGATGACCAACTTTGGACTAATAATAATACGGAAATCATGAACAACCGGCTACAGGTCTTGCTCAACTGGCAACCAAGGAAAACAAACGAACTCATTGAAAAAATATATGAACTGATCAAGGTCCAGCTAGTTGACATTCGCCGATCTCTTTACGGGACAGGCAACTATATTGTAACACCCCGTGTGTTATTTCGAAAAGACCAAGAGTTCAGGAATAAAAATGCTTTTTATAAATAATAAAGGTGAGATATAACATGCTTTTCAATATCGCTAATCAACTTTACATAAACAGTGTCCGTCACATCACTATCAACTTGTGAGAATATATAGCAGACTTGGTTATCTAAATGTCAAAAGAACGTTATAATATACAATAATTAGGTTATATTAATGGTATTCTTTAATTCACGTGCATATTAATAGCCTAATTTATTAGATTGGTTGTAATACGTCCTGACATAGTAGCGTGATCTCAATACAAATAATGATTTTAGTACTAGTGTACTTGAGCAGTGTAGTGGGAGATAGCAGCGGCTTTATAAAATATTACACTATATAATTATAAGGCATTTACGTTCGATAGCAATCATGTAATAAATCTACTTAATATTTCTTATAACAATTTAATTCTGGTTCTGGATGTTAAAGTACCAAAGTTAATATCAGTTATGAAAATTACGTAAGTGATAATTTTAGAATACAAGGCCAAAATTCTTTTCTACTTAGATGCTCATACTTTGCTGCTCTGACAGCTATATGCCAGTGCACTGTCTGCACGCGTAGTTATAGACTCCTATTCACGTCACATGACCTTAGTTAGCCAATCAATGTGTGTCCTTCTCAGGGCAAGCCATAGCGGTAACCAAGTCAACTGTTCAAACTGTAAGTAAAATTCCTGTGAACGTGCAATTTAGATGGAGTTAAGTTGTCCTCACAATGTCCGTGGTGTGCGTTTTTACTGTTAATCTTATAAATATATTCATACCTATGATTCCGTATAAATGAAAGAAACGGACAAGTAAATTGCAATGCGAATCGAGTGAAAGTAGTGTGTACTGATGATCCAATGAGTCGTGATACGGTTAGAAATAGTCCCTATCAACTGCATACTACAAGTATTTAGCACACTAAGTAACACAACAATTTCTACATAACCAAGAACTGTCAATAATGAACAGTAACATTAGTTCTAACTTATTGTCCAAAAAAAGTCTGACAAGAAAAATGTGATTCTTCGGCTGGGCACATTGATTCCGTCAATATCCTGCATCTCTGCTGTTCCAGTAATAAAACTCCACCGGATGGCTGAATTCATAACTTTATGGGCTAACATCATTTTTCTCGCTTTGATATTCCAAAAACATGGAAGGTAAGATAATTAATTTCCTAAACTATTCATGTCAAATTCCAGCACGACACACATATGGTTCAACATGGAATAACTATGGCACAATAATTGCGAACATGCGAACTTCTTTCAACTTTATGTTGATGTCCCAGTTTCGTTTGTAGAACTGTTAACGTCTTTAGATGACTTCCTTGACGAATTCATTAATATTCATGATAACAGCATGACACTTCGGACTAGGGCAAGGTTTTACACTCACATTTAGTATAAGATGCAGGATACACATTTATAAAAGATGCAGACGGTGATCTAAACGATGGTGGGTGGGTAGCGTACATTCAGGAACGGAAGAAGAAATTCACACACGATAAACGTTTTCAGTGACAGATAAAAATGACAAGATCAAATAAGCCAAAGTCTCATAGTTCATCATCATCTCACAGCTCAACGTTGAACATCAAATAATCTTGACACATTAATATTAACTGGACAATGTGCATGCAAAACTCCATTCACAGTACCAATATGGTATTACAATATGCTCAACACAAAATTCTCGCGATGTCAACTAAGTGAATTATCGTGGAGTTCCAAATCTAAGGAAGAAAACAAGATATATTCATGACATTTTTTAAGAAATTCCACCTTAAATTAACAACAGCGGTCACGTCCTCAGACGGCATGTACACTGTGTTAAATGCCCCAAAATTTGCAAAAAAGCCAAACCAAAAAACAAGATGCCGGGCGACAAGGACTAGAAAGAATTAGAAAATGTTTGTTATGTGTATATGATCATGATTTACTTTTTATTATCTATTTAACTCAGCACAAAGGAACATTTTAAACCATGTAACCAGTTGAGAATCTGTGATTATTCATTGTAGATTTAATTGGCTGTTGCCAAATCCATGTTCTACGAAATGATAATAAGTATGGTACTTTCTCTGTAAACAAACGCGAAGATGTAACTCCTTTCTTCAGCCCTTTTGTACTAAATATGAAGACATTTAAAAAATGGTATTTCATCATTTAAAACAATTTAATTTATGATCTAAATACACTTGCCTGAAATGACTTTTATGAGGATTTGTTAGGCATCGTATGAGTTTGTATCGCTTTGTGTGATTAGTATATATTTTTTTAAAAACACTTTCTTTCGATAAGTTCAATTAACAATTTATACAGTAATAAACAGTTTACGTATGATTTTGTCACTGTTATTCATTTATCATTATTCGATTTCGAATTTGTAATCTGTCGTCCAATTTTCGGTCATTTAATTTTGATAAATATTTTGAAAACAAGTCCTTCGGCTTTGTTAATTTATTCATCAATATAATTAACAATGTAAATACGCATTTTTTATTTGACTTCGCATGGCTTTGTGTGGCTTTGTCATACTTTGTCGGGCTTTGTCTGGCTTAGCAATATTTTGTAGGACCCCCTAATATACCACACTGAATTATCCAACGTCGCATTGTGTAATATATTAAGGACTATTATTTTTTTAAATAGCTAAATGTTTAATCACATAATGTTTATATCATGTTTCTTATGGATTTCAAATATTCCTTCATGTATGTGCCAAATGAGTTACAATTACGGCCTGTCTAATGAACAAGCTTTGACTAGATATCGTGATGTCCGCCATTATTACTTTTCTGCCTCTTGTCATGTTCACTTGTGACTTTTGTCTGATATTACGAAAAATATAACATGAACACGGCCGTGAAAAGTTTCAGTTAAATATTTTCAAAAATGATGTTACCAAATATGCTAATTAAATACATATTGGCATTTACATATTCATGTTTAAAGTTTCGAAGCACAAGTTGATGTGATTAAAACAAAGCAATTTGTATATCAGTAGTAGTTGTTTTTACCAAGAAATGATAAAAACTGATAACTTACGGTAATCTGGCATTTATAACAAATACTAACTTGCGGTGGAAATTATTAGGTTATTTTGCGGCTATTCCAGCTATGCGATAATATTGATGATGACGTTGCTTTACAGTTTATATGGGGTTTTTATGGGGAGCAAGGGTATGACGCCGTGAACGTCATATGGGAGGCACAGGTAATATGGTTCGATTTTTAAATGGGGAGTAAAGGGTTAAGGCATGTACAATCTAATTCTAAAAATGGCATCCTTTGCTGATTCAAGTAGTAATTAATGCCTGTATGACTTGTACTATAATAGAGTCATAGAGTATTTTTATTTACCCTTTATTCATGCTTTTCAATTTCCAAGTGTCAGTTGCCTGAATTTTTACACTGCAAAGAAAATGTTTTCTAATGTACGCTGAATTTCAGAAAGGAATCTGACAATACTGTCTGGCAACTTCCTATCTGTAACATTTACATAAAAGCCCTTCCTATATCATGAAATATTTTCATCCAAATGATTAAACATAGTAATGCACTCAGAGCAAGCAAATTTTATTTTTATTTTATGTTCATTGGTGTTGGATAGCAAAATGTATAACACATAAATAGCATATTTGTTACTGTATCACATACAATAATGACAGCAGTTTGCCATTTTTGTTATATTGTATTTTGTGTACCTTTGCAAAGGAAAATAGAAGTACAAATTGCTAAACAAGCAATATCACTCATTTGTGACCACTTATTTATTATCACTCATTTGTGATCACTTATTTATTATCACTCATTTGTATATCTGTCTTATTATATATCTAATGTCAAGTGATGTGTGATTATGATTAATAGACATTACAGATCTCCTCCGTTATCATACACTTCACAATAAATGCTACAAATAATTTTCTACTGAAACGTTTAAATCAAAACTACTGTATTTGCTTTGGACTTTGCCAAAATGTATTTTAACAGTCACAATTCAAGACTAATTAGCCACTGTTATATTCATGTAAGGTAAGATATTGTACTGTACAGGCTATCGAACACCTAAAACTGCCCAAGTCTCTAATAAGCTGTAATTATCCTTGGTCTCTATCAACTATGGCCTTTGGCTAAAGTATTCATGACTGTAAAATTCACCTTTACCAAAAAAGACACTCCAGCTCATCAGTGACCAGCTCAATGTCAACCATTGTTTACTGACATCCAACAGATCACAGAAAGGATTAACTGGTGTTTATCTTTTTAACTTAACACCAATTTCTGTACTCTGTTGCAGTGTAGCCCAGAAGAGATAAATGTTCATTTTTGTAATGTAGCTACAGTACATATAAAGTCTATTCAAACAATTAGGTGTCACTTTCTAGTTAAAACAGATTTAAAAGAGAGTTTAGTCTTGTCACATTTTACAGGTGAATTAGGACATCTAATCTCATGAAGGAGATGTCATGGAAAAGGAAAGCTTATTTTGTCAATTGAAATGTAATTTTATGGGTTTCATGGAGAAAGATATTGAAGAGGTTAAAACTGTTCTATGGGGACTTTTCTGACGATATGCAAGCTGGATCAAAACTAATGAAGACTTCCCAACAGTTAAATGTAAGGTGGATGCTGACATCTTCCATTCCTATCTAGGCAGAAAAAGTGAAAAATTAGATAACGATCAACAGAAAGTAGGATCTTCTATTGACAATGACAAGGAGGAACTGCCAAAAACACCCCATGCTGTTTCTGAAGCCATATTTGCATTCCAGAAAGGACACATGTAGCTCGAACACCAGGACAATTAGCCCTTGAAAATTATGCAGCTAAGAAATATTGTAGACTTTGCTAAAGAAAAACCCCAAAACGAGAATTTTCTGATCTCAAACTATCTAATATCACAATATATTTACAATATGAAATACACATCATGTGAGTGAAGTGTTTATTTCATTTGGATTTGTACATTTTGAAAACAAATGTGTTTGTTTTGGTCATCATTGGATTTTAAATGGATTACATACATGTAATTTGTCATATTTCTGTTATTCCATGTTTTTGAATTGCTGCATATGATGTGACATCAGTCAGTCACTTATCATCATATAAAACTGATATTTTGAACTAAACATAAAATATTTTATTGATTAAAAATGACTATTCAGTGCACTAATAGTAGTGCATTACATTTGCAAAAAGTAATGAATAACTTTGCAACAGGTACATTTTGATTGAAGGATACAAGCTTTACTTTTGTCACTTGACATGAACAACCAATTCTATTGGATGGACAATGATATGTCATTTAGAACACCATCTGGCATAGTAAACATCAGATGGACAATGATATGTCATTTAGAACACCATCTGGCATAGTAAAGATCAGATGGACAATGATATGTCATTTAGAACACCATCTGGCATAGTAAAGATCAGATGGACAATATGTCATTTAGAACACCATCTGGCATAGTAAAGATCAGATAACAATGATATGTCATTTAGAACACCATCTGGCATGGTAAAGATCAGATGGACAATGATATGTCATTTAGAACACCATCTGGCATAGTAAAGATCGGATGGACAATGATATGTCATTTAGAATACATCATCTCCAATTATAACTGTCATTAACACTCTAATCACTCTATTTGAAAAGATTTTTAATATTTCAAACAAATCTTGAAGAAAGTTAAATTTTGCAACACTTGCATATGTAATGGTTGAAGAGAACATAATAACAGTTGTCATTAGTTTCATTGATGAATATTCAAAGCTAGAAAACATGCTAATTCAAAGGTAGAAATATAAAACTGGGTATTTTAACTTTTTTCCATATAAATTGACCACTCTGTTGGCCTAGTGGTTAAAGCGTATGCCTTGGATGTGGGAGGTCGTGGGTTCAATTCCTGGCTGAGCCATACCAAAGACTTACAAAAATGGTACAACAATAGCTGCCTTGCTTGGCTCTCAGCATTAAGACGTTTGTGTTAGGACTAGCCATCCTGGTGTCAGGATAATGTGACTGGGTGGAACATCATGCTACGTATATGTGACATGATGCCCCAGTGCTAGGCATCACTGTAAACTGCCACACTGCAGACATCATAGCGATATAAATGACCAATTGTTAAAGCTACAGTAAAAATCCAAATCACACATACACATTTTCCCATATAAATTTAATTTCACATTTTACATGAGATATGAAATCACAAAACTGATAGAATTAATTACACACTGCCTGATTGACAATAGCAAAGTGAAGGCTCTCTGCTACAGTTGTTCCTGCATAGTGTAATTGATTTTCAACCTGCAAGACCTCATGCATCCTTTTAAATTCAGTATGTGTAATTACAGTTCTAGAACTAATAAATATGAAATCTCAATAAATAAGTAACATAATTAAATTTTAACCATTTTTTTTTACAGAAAAAGTAGAGAAATACAATAAAAGGCTTTTTTAATGTGTTATCAACTAATAACTTCTAGTTTTTAGCATCAGATGATGTAATTTTAAACATTCTAAATCCTTGTTACAAAGGCTTGGAAAAATTCTATAATTACTATCATATATAATACATGTGACTTGCTGGTGAATCTTGTTTCGGTTTGTTTTACATTTCTTTCATGAATACTTTCTTCAATTTTGGATTCCACTATTTATAATTTTCCATTACTCCACTCAAATCTGTTGAGGATAACTGCTATCTGATTCATAGCCGACCATATACATCTGATATTAAAAAATTTACATGCATCACTTTAAAATTTAAAATAGATTCTTTAGCATTCTTTCGGCATTTATATTGTTTCCTTTTTCAATATTTCAGCACTGATTTGGGCATTTGCTTTTTTTAATGTTTCTGTACTACTGATTAGCTAGCCTTTTTTAATCGATCACTGCTTAACTGAGTTGCTTCCATCCACTTAACCAGCTCAGGTAATGGTTCAGGCCTGATGGCATCCCTGCATCCAAGCTTTTCAAGAACCTGACTAGGACTGCTGTTCATGACACTCATTCGCATCAAATTTACTGCACATATAAATTTATCCCTATCCCTGATGAACTGTTGCTCAAGATAGAAAGCCTTATCATCCCAGTATAATACCTACAGGAAAACAATTTATAAAATGTACATGTATGTATTACTACTAATGAATTTTCACATACAAAAACAGTTTTTAGTATTTGTGAGTACATGTATTTGTTTTCTTTTCAATTTCCTTTTCTAAGATGCTTCCTGTTCATTTGCTGTTAATAATGTAAAAGGAAAACGTTTTATGCCATTGTAAAGTAAACCACAGTAAACGTGTGCGTAAATAATATACCGGTGTATATATATATATATATATATATATATATATATATATATATATATATATATATATATATATATATATATATATATATATATAATGTGTACTTCTGTCATAAATTCCCCCATTCAAATGCAAAAACGTAACCCAGAAGTAAAAGACAAATTGATAGTGTCAGTCTTACATGGATAAGGCTAACATTATATACCTCTATACAATCATTGTCTGGCATAAAATCTAACATATCAAAAATGAAATCTAACTTAACTTCAATCCTCTGTAAACTTAAGTCATAAACAGAAAATCAATTGATAACTATACCTCCAATATTTATATCTCTTAAATATCTAACAAGACAGAAAATGGTGTAATGACTTGCCTACAACTAGCAGTTAATATGGAATGTTTATGAATGTGATAATTTAGACCATTGATACTTCTTGCTGTATGTTTTTGTTCTACTTGTCAAATACCCACATTCAAATATGTACAATTTACTATATATATATATATATATATATATATATATATATATATATATATATATATATATATATATATATGAATACAAATCATATGGTGAATCACAGTCTTTTCAAGTGCACTGTATCCAGCAAAAGATCACGTGTGTCAGGGATTGATTAAGATAAATGCAATAAACTGATAATGAACAGTGCAAAACTAGTATCTGACTAGCCTCAGCACTTCTGACTCTTAATGAGTCTTTTTCAAAGGCAAATACAAAACACAAACAAGGCAAAACAAAAAAAAACACTTTAAACACTTGTGTTTGCAAACCTTTACATGGCAATTTCAACAGGTATTAAACCTTTATATGTATTATGTTCAACTAGTTTATTTCGACTTTTTGCAGATGCTGGAAAATATTTTTATTGACCTAGAAATCGATGAGTCATAACAACATCCATTGTTTTATGTAAATGTATGTAAGTACATGTACATATTATATCCCAGGTATTTCATTGTTATAGTAGTAATTATAAATTTAGGGAGTTTTTTTTAAAAATGTGTTGGCTGCAAAAGATAATTTTTTGTTTGTCTTGTCTCTGTTTTGTATTTGCCTTTGAAAAAGACTCATTAAGAGTATATGTAGATAAGTTTTGTAAATAAAGTATTCATTCCTATTTTAAGTTCAGTATAATAAATCATTTTATGTTGTGTTTAGGTATAATTTGAGAGGAATCCTTTATATTTTTCATTGCATTTACAAAGTGCTCATTGACTTTTTGGGCTAAAACACTACTTTTGGATTATTGTGAATTCATTAAAAATATTTTGGATTATTTCATTGTGATACATCAAGACTGTTGGTACATCAACATATTTAAGACTATTTGTATATCAGTATTTTCAAGACTAGGTACAGTTGTGTGTGTGTTTGTGTGTACATATATAAGAAATTTGTTTAAGATAAGTATATACTGGTCTTACTTTTGTCTCTATTCTATATCTATCAAATAGATTTATTGACTTCCTGTAGCGAATATTGTTTCCACCATTTGTAAAAGAGCCACCTAGTGAATGGACAGCCTTGCCTAATCCGGATTCCACTAAAAATTTTATCCGTCCAAAATCTGCTTCCCGGAGATAGCGAGCATTATTCATATGAAACCAAAGATCCAGATCTGTGAAGAAACATGTGTCTGAAAACAAAATACAAATATATTGCAATGCATGACTTATTTGATTGATGAATAAATAGTTTGCTGATCATCGCTACTTTATCCTAATCATTATCTTAGTCATCTCATCGTCATCAACCCATTACTGTCAGTGTACCCTAAGCTGTCATAATCATCCACATCATCCATTTCCTTCTTCCATTTTCTTTTTTCAAAATGGCTTCTCAAAAAATAGCAATCAGAATAAACTCACTGAACTACACCATTGACGTAATTTGCAATGGACACAAATAAAGCACTATTAGTTGTCATGGAGGCAATATGCTCTAACAGTTGGTCACATAAACCTTGCCATCCCACATTCAATGATTATAAGTCTAACATATTTTAGATATACATATATCTATGAGAGTTGCTTGATGAAGTTCATACTTTTGCCTGGTTTAGCAAAACTAAAATAAATATGTAAATCAAGCCCGATGAACATTGTTTTCTTAATCATTTCATTTTTCATGCTGAAAAATGCTGCAAGTTTCAAGCACACATGACAATTCCAGTTAGAGAGAGTGGTAACTCCATTCAACAATTTAAGGAGGTAACAATATCACCTTAATGTACATGGTGAACAATTCATGTGTGCATAAGGGCATTATCCTGGTTAAAAATGAAGCCACTCTTCAGTACGTCTTTACATTTTATGCCAACAGCCTCGTGTGAATTATATCTTATTACCATCAGTGTATTCCCTAGGGGTCCAAGACAGAGTCAAAAGTCTCCTTGGTGTCAAAACTATGGGTCAGACTGAGTAAAAACCAAACGTTGGTATCAAAACTGGGGGTCAAATGAAAGATTTGGAGGTCTCTAAAGCTCAAACGAGGGAAAAAAGGAAACACTGATTACCATGTAACAGTATTGTCCGCTCACTCTGGGATTCCTGGGGTACCATGCTATTCAAAATTATTCTTTGTGTTGATAAAATATAATGCACATAACTTTTCCAATAGATTTGTAAAAGACATGAATTTATATGTAATGGTGAACTTATGTGCTTCTTCTGCTTCGTCTTTTATTCTTGGGATCAAAGTAGCGTATATACGTAATATAAGAAAGTATATCCTACTACTCTATACCTGTATAATAATATCTTGCAGTCTTTAGGCAAAACTCTGACCATACCATAAGTACAAAGCATGTGGATTCCCGATTCCAAGATCAGAATTTACTTTCCACTTCCACATGAAATATCAAACCTGTCTGCTACCTCTTATACAGTAAGTAATAAATGTGTCTTTCTTCATATATATACTTACACAGATTTGAGTTTGTCTTCTGAATCAGATGTACATGGCCCAACTTTTCTTATATTACATTGAAAAGTGTCTTTGCCTTCACCAATCTATGAATGTTTATCTTAGCAATCACTACCATTTTTTTCTGATAAGATAGAATGCAAGAGAAATAGGAAAAATACACATAAAACAATCACTTACAGATCATTCAAATTTTTTAATGAAGTACAATTTCTCAATGACCTATACAAAGTTCCATGGAATATGATTGAAACTGTTGATGGCATAGATGAAGGTGTGGACTGACATGTTTATAAATGAAGTCTTTAAACATACACCATTGAATGTACATTGGGTAAAGTATGAAATCCAACTTAATTGGCTTACTATTGACATAACAGACACATTGATGTTGTTGTTGCTGTAGGCTTTAACACCATTTTTCAGCACACGATAGGCTATACATGGCGGCCAGTATTATTGGTAGAGGAAAAACCTGGGAAAACCCCAGGAAAGAACCACCGACCCACAAGATGCTACTGGCAAGCTTTCTCACATAACTACATTAGCTGAATCTCAGACTAGAACCCATGCAAACAGAGGTAAGATGGCAGTGATCCGTAATGAAGAGAACTTTAGACCACTCGGCCACTTGGGGCCCCCAAGACACATTTAAAAAATTAGATCAATTCAAGTCTATGGGAAACAATGCACAATATAAAGTAGGGAGAAATAAAATAACATGTATGATTAAAAAAGCAAGAAAAATTATTGTTTGAAAATAAAAAGAGCAACTCAAATTCTATTTGGAAAGCTTTTAATGAACTCACTGAGGAACACACAAAGATCAGATAAATAGCATTCACTCACTTCAAGTAAATGACACCATTTTCACTGATGATAATGACATTGTACATGCTTTCAATCGTTGCACACGTTTTCAATGATTTTTTATCACAAACATTACCATAAAATTAAAGGAACCAGTGACAGAAAATAACTTTAATGAACTGAAAAGGTTCTCATGAGCGAAATCCCAGGGAAGTATGTTTCTCTATCCCACCAGTATCAAAAAACTTTGTTAAAAATGTTTCATTAAACGTAATACCAAGTAAGCTAGATTGGTACACAGCTCTTTAAAACATCTGTCTCAGCTATTTCAGATGATTTAACATTCATAATCTATTTAAGTATTGAAACCGCATCTGTCCCCAAAATATGGAAAACTGCTAATGTAATGCCTCTAATGTAATGCCTATTCACAAAATGGGTTCTAAAGATTTTGCTGATAACTACAAGCCAATCTCAATACTACAAAACTTGTCAAAATTGATTAGAAAAACATGTCCATGATTCATTCATGTCACATTTAACCAAATACTTGCTGTTACACCCTAACCAATCAGGCATTAGACAAAAACATTCATCTGAGACTGCCTTGATCTCATTAACTGATAAACAGCTTGAAGCACTTGACCAAGATAGAATAACAGGATATTTCAGCAAAGCTTTTGACATTGTGGATCAAGAAAAACGTTTGAAGAAATTTACCAATGTGATAAAATCACAGTTAGATGGTTGACTACATACTTAAGTGAGAGAGTACATGTTTGTACTTGTACAAATGATGTTCTATTTGAACCTGGAACAATTAGATGTGGAGTGCCACAAGGCTCAATTCTAGGTCTATTTATATTTATATTATTTATTAATGACCTGGGGGACTTTTTTTCATCTACAGATCTCTATGCAAATGACAACACAATTATCAGACATCCAAAACACAAAGAATAAACAGGAAATTTATTTACAGTATGACCTAAACAAACTACAACTGGTGCCATGCAATGGCATGGTAATAAATACCATGTACAGGTAAAACTAAAATATTACTTATCTCAACATAGCAAAAAACAGCAAATCTTGATAGTGATTAACTATGCCTGCCATGGAAGAATACAAATCATGCAAATGGTCTGTCATGATAACTACATGGTGTTTTGGTAGATATTAACCGATCATGGAATGAACATATAAATATATCATTAAAAACATTAATTCAAGTTTAGAGCTTCTCAACAGGATAGGACATTTTCTCCCAAAATAGCAAAAACATCCCTATTTTTTAATAGTTACATACAAACTTATTTAGATTATTTCAATACAGAATGAGGTAATGAAAATGATAAAATCATAGCATGACTAGCAAATCTTCAAAACAAAGCATTTGAGCTAATATCAATCCAAACAGATGCATTTGAGCTAATATCAATCCAAATAGATGCATTTGAACTTAGATCAATCCAAACAGATAGTATGAAAAATTTAGTAAGCAACTAAACAAAATTTTACTATTAAAGGCTGAATACAGTTGAGAAAATCCAAGTTAATTTTAAAGGATATCCAATAATAGTGCTATTGAAGTACTAGCTACCGGGTCATACTCCTCACCCGTGATCCACATGTACCAAACAGTACAAAATTTCCAAACCAGATAAGGAATTATTTAAAATAAAGGTTCCAATACTCTTTAAGGGGGCCCCCGAGTGGCAGAGTGGTTCTTTCCAAGGATTTTCCCACGTTCTTCCTCCACCAATGATACTGGCCGCCATGTATAGCCTATCGTGTGCTGAAAAATGGGGTTAAACCCTACAACAACAACAACAACAACTCATTAACATTACTCTTGAATGGTATTCCAGTTGAGATTAGAAATGCCTACTCTATTTCCTCCTTCCAAACCCAATATAATCAGTGCCTTCAGAGATGCAGTTAAAATGAGAATGAAAATAACTACCCATCTATTTGTGACTAACTGCATATTGCATGTATATTGGCTATGTGGGTTCAATATGTATGGCTGAATATCCATCTGGTGAAAGGAAATAAAATAAATATATTGTTGTCTATACATATACATGATACTATAAATATGTATGCATGTGTGTATATGTGTGCATTTGTATATAAATAAGTTCCTTTGTATGAGGGTCTCAATGTAGATTAGTTCTTCAACTGATTGTGTTATCCTCTTTAAATAAAGTAAAATAAAGTCTTTATTATTATATTATAATATGTTTATGACATATAATAAATACATCATTTTATCAGTAGCATGATCTGAATAAAGTGAGAGCACCCTCATGCCTTTGGATCTGTAAGAATCCATTTTCTTCTGTTTTCAAATTAAATTACAAGCAGGCTGAACAAGCTACTGTACAGATAATAACTTGTATATTTTTCCAAAAGACCTACAAGCATAATACGTTTTATATTTTCATTGTAATAGTCACATTAATACAACTCGGTTGATTTTTCAGTATTGATAGGTCTGAAAGGTTCTTCCTTCTCTATGACAAAAAAAACCGAGTGATGAGTTTGACTATACGTTTCATCCTTATTGTACTTATTTCAAGAGGGAAAGATTGCAAGAGGGAAAGAGCTAAGTTTTACCAATGCATGTTCTCAGTAAACCCAACACTGTTAACTTTGAAACCCTCATATGCTACACTGATAATATTATACTAACTGAAAAAGCTAACTTTTGTGAATCTTAACTGTCAAACAATAAAATGATTTTTACATTCTTCTAGATTTTATTCATATAGTATTCACTGTATGCACCTTTATTTGCTCATTTGTACTAACATACCCTATGTGTGAAATGAAATGTCTCAGCTGACCAGGTGAGTCAGTACAACTGTACATTACAATATTTGTTTTTTAAAAAAAATGGCTTTCATATATACAAATGTGCATGAACCAAGTGGTCAGACATTTTATGAGATAGTCTTATTATTTGATTATACTCATTTTACTAAATCAAAACGTAGGTTTCTGATATTTTACATTAAATTATTGACATAAAGTATAGATCTAATATAAAACACTAAATTTAGACTATCCCATTAACTGTGGTACAAGGTGAGGAAAATTTAATACATCAATTGGATTCAGCAGACCCTCACAATAATGTATTTCATTTCAAGCGGTATACTCATAGCTGCCATGATCAGTATTCCAATGACTGAGTTTTTTCATATACATTTTAAGGCAGTATCCCTGAAAGCTGGTATTCTCCATGGCTGCCAAGATCAGTATTCCAGTGACTGAGTTCTATGTAATGGTACAACTCCGCCAAGGACGGTCCCAAGCCTGGCTGAAAAAGGTGAAGGGTTGGACGTAGGGCTAGCAATCCCACCCGGTTAAAACAACTCTTGCTATGGAAACGACAACAAAGGAACAAACAACAAACGGCGCTGGGAGCGAAGCAGACCAGGAAACTGGCTTTAAGACCAGAGGCATCACCCTGCAGACTGCCCCTGCAACAGCTGCCGACAGACCAAAATGGTGCTCCCTTGCTGTTGCCTCAAGCATCAGACGGTGCAGAGAGAATTGATGATGATGATGACGTAATGGTACATTATGTTAGATGTTTTTTATGGTTTAATGCCATTTTTCAGCACAAGATAGGCTATACATGGCGGTCAGTATTATTGGTGAAGGAAGAACCCTGAAAGAATCACCGACCCATGAGAAGCTACTAATGGTACATTATAATAAGGCAGTATCCCTGAAAGGTGTTATTCTCCATGGCTGCCAAGATCAATATTCCAATGACTGAGTTCTATGTAATGGTACATTATAATAAAGCAGTATCTCTGAAAGGTGGTATTCTCCATGGCTGCCATGATTAGGATTCCAATGACTGAGTTCTGTTGTATACATTATAATAAGGCAGTATCCTTGAAAGGTGGTATTATCCATCGCTGCCATGATCAGTATTTCAATGACTAAGTTCTATGTAATGGTACATTATAATAAGGCAGTATCCCTTAAAGGTGGTATTCTCTATGGCTGCCAAGATCAGTATTCCAATGACTGAGTTCTGTGTGATGTACATTATAATAAGGCAGTATCCCTTAAACTTAAAGGTGGTATTCTCCCATGACTGCCATGATCAGCATTCCAATGACTGAGTTCTGTCATATACATTATAAGGCAGTATTTCTGAAAGGTGGTTTTCTCCATGGCTGCCAAGATCAGTATTTCCATGACTGAGTTCTATGTAATGGTACATTATAATAAGGCAGTATAACTTAAAAGGTGGTATTCTCAGTGACTGCCATGATCAGTATTCCAATGACTGAGATCTGTCGTATACATTATAATAAGGCAGTATCCCTGAAAGGTGGTATTATCCCATGGCTGACATGATCAGTATTCCAATGACTCAGTTCTATTTGTCATGTACTTTATAACAAGGAAGTCTCGCTATATAATGGTATACCATATGACACACATGGAACATGTTCTAGTGTGAGAGTAATATACTCATTAAGTACCGTATGTTATAAAAAGAATCTGATTTTAATATCGGTGATAAAACCATTATGTAATATTAAGTTTCATTTTTTAAATCAGTTTTATTCCATTAAATAACATTTTATTTTAAAGAGTACATTTTTAAAATATCAATTTCTTTGTAAAATTTGCTAAATGAGACAATACATTCAAAAAAAAATATCAATTTCACTTTCGTATTGGCTATAATCTATAGCAGCATATAAATAGAGGGGGAAAACAACGGGCCTAGGGTTAAAAAAATTACCCTGATTAATGCCAAATTGCACCATTTACAAAACATAAGGGAGGTACTGTGCCATTTATCGAGGTATTTTTCTTAATTCTACAGTACAATCACAGGAGTATGACGTTTATCAATAAAGTACGGCGAAATCTCCGACAACACGAATTACCCTTATCAGTAATATAAATAAAAACAAGGAATGCAAGCGTGACCACAACCCTTCGAGCGATTCGACTTTTCTCTCACGAGTTTTTTATCGCTTCATAATCGAAAGAAGACTGAAAAACTACACATCTGCATTCAAAAGACAGTGACATACTAACGCATAGCTCTTAAATGACAATGTCCTAAATCCAATCGGCAAATTAACCTTTATTTTCACCATTACGGTCACAATCCCTCGCGATAAAAGACTCGTGAGAAAAAGAATCGAGCGATGGGGTTGTGCTCACGCTTGAATTCCTTGTGTTTATTTATATTACCGATAAGGGTAGTTCGTGTTGTCAGAGATTTCGCCGACCTTTATTGATAAAACGTCAGACTCCTGTGGTACAAAGTTCAGGATCATTTTCATTTAACGATTTAAATTCGGTCTTACCGTAATGCACACTCGTTTCAAAGGGTGATTTTGGTTTTCTTACAAAATTTATGTAACTTCTCATAAAAGTCCATGTACCTCTAATAATATAATTCATATCAGAAAGAAAATATATAAAGAAAAGAATAACGATAATCAAATAGATCATTGTTTCGCCGGTCAATGACAACCGATTTCAGAGTAAACTCCCTTTAACTATGTACCAAATACGTATTCAAGATTCAAACTACTGTTTGTGTTTCTATATATTGAAGAAAAAATCCCGGTAAGTGACTGGAAAACTTGGGCAGAGTTGAAAAGAAAAATAAAAATAAACAAAGAAATCGAGTCTGTTGAAGCTGCGTAACGACACTGTATTCTTAATAATAATAATAATAATAATAATAATAATAATAATAATAATAATAATAATAATAAATGTATAATAATAAATGTTGTTGTTATGTATTTCATAAGGTTGGAAATGATGCAGTTATTGTAGACAAAAGATAAGACTCTGGCCAAGGCCTACAAAATGTGTATGTGGAGAGCCGAAAATTGGCGGTGGTTGACCTTGATCACCGCACATAATAATTTTTGTATTTTTCGTTTTTAACCAACCAAGAAACATTTTCAATATATGTAACGGTACAGTACCAATTTCATCCCATAATATCACCGGTGGAATATATTTATTTCCCATTCTTTCAGGGGTCCACTGATCTCCTTTCCATCGAAAAAAACTGTGATAAGTATTAGATTTTACATCTCGTTTGGTTATATCTCTGGCGAGTTTATGAGTTGGTGTTAGCGCTTTCATGTTGATTTTATCCTTGAATAAGTTAATTACTCGTGTTGTCCTTCCTGATCCTCCTAATCCGTTTATATAAACGATTTTATATCGCGTAATCGGATCTGATATCGGTGGTGCATTTGAAAATTCTGATAATTGGTTGCTTTTCAAGTATTTATCGTCGTTGGTAACATCTGCCGATTCACAACACTCATGTAGCGTATCCTTTTTAAATCTCCAACGTCCCCACGCTTCCTCCGCGGATGTGAATTTAGCCACTGCTGATTTGTATTTCTCGTGGATATACATAGAATCAGTGGCTACTCTAACTGCGGTATTAGGAAATCTATTTATCATCAAAAATAAATTGATAGAAGCATAAGCTAGCATAGAACTTCTCAAATGCGTATACTGTTTAATATATCCATCACAATAGGTAACAATTGTACCTAATCGTCTTCCATCGGATAGGAAAGCGTCTTTACGATTTACAAGTTTTCCCTGTTTCGTTAAATCCGTTACAATAAAATCGTATTCAGCGATATCTATGATCAACCGCGAAGAATATTTTGCATTGTCGTATCTTCCACCCTTGGTAAATTTACCGATTATTCTTCGTCCAAAATCTTTTGCTTGTTCTTTTTTAATTTCAAATAACTTCTTAGACCAATTCATGATTTGTTCTTCATTGAAATCTGGAAACTGTTTTCGCTGTTCGCTAATTATACGATCTAGATCGGGTTGTGGTAGCCAAACTTCTTTCTGAGCTCGATAGCATATAATAGCTTCAGAAACAATCAGCGATATTAGCATACCACAATCAATCATATATCGTAGTAACACTATTGGCATCCAGGCCTTTTCAGATATATGTCTACCAAGCCAAACATAACTACACGGATGTAACCCTGTAGCGAGTTCAAATGATATCACACGAGCGAATCCGGTTAAATCAAAATCAGGTAATGGCCCATTTATCGCAACACGAGTCATTTCATGCGTGGGGTGTCCAAATCGTTTAAAACAGTTACTACATTCTCCATACCCGAGAAAACTTCCAGGATAACACGCGGATATATCAATTGAAATCATACCGCCACGATGGTATTTCGTATTCCACAGTCCTCCATGACTGAATTCGACGCAACTCAATTTAACGTCCTCGAGAAAATCACTTTGTGTTTGGACGCCATGAGTTTTTTTCTCTTGCGAAGTGAGCTACCACTGATGGAATAGTAAAACTATCCGTGAGTAGTTTTTCATGGAAACTCTCCGGTGAAAAATCACTAGCGATTTTTCTCATTCTGTTATCTAATTCTTCAACGCGATATAATTCACCATTTGGTCTTACAAATTGATCAAATCCTATTTCGGGATCTTCATCACTTCTAAGTAACCACACTGACACAGGATCATCTTTACACAACGCATGAATAGCATCGAATAATTTCTCTTCATAGAAAACATCCCCGACGAACTCCTCGGGGATATATCTCACGGTTCGTTCTCGTGGAAATATTGTTACCGCAGGTGTCCACGCGTGTTTGTTATGATCAATAATTTGTATTGGCGCTCCATTTTTGTTATATTTCGGTTCGTATAAAACTTCTCCGGTTATTGTCATAACGGTTATTGGGAATCTTAATGATGTTTCTAATTTAGCTATATCAGAAATCTTTGCACCGTGCTGTTTCACTGTCAGTTCCCACTCGGTTATTTTCCTACGTCGCAGATCAGTTAGTTTATTTCCTCGGGATGCATTTGTGAAGTGTTCCATTACCCGTGTTGCTACACAATTCAGTGAACTAGAATATTTCATAGGAGCTAGTTTTGCAATATCGGGTTTATCATTTAACGGGTATATCCCATAAACAATTGCTGTTACAGGATAAGATCTCTCGTAGTATGGTTTGTCGATTCCAGTTAGAATTCCTGGTTTGGAATCTCTACTCACAATGACAGCTTTTTTATCCTTAAGGATTGGTTCAAATTTATCCCTAATAATCCGTTTGCCTTCGACTTCGATAATGAATTTTATTCTGAAAAAATACTTCTGTTGAGAATTGCTTTGCAATTTACCCTTGAATTTCCACCCCGTTGGCTCGCCAAGGTGTGAGATTATCTCAGCTGCTCTTTCATCGTTCATGGTAGCATCGATGTTGGGTACATTGACATCTTCATCAATAATTCGAAATGTCGACCAACAGTGTACTGCACCGTCTCGGTAGAATTCATTAAAACACTCCTTGATTTTACCCAGTATAGTTCTATTACCAATTAGACGTTTTGGTGTATCAGAGACTCTATCAAGATTGAATTTATTATTTTTCCAGGGTCTAATTTTCGATAATCTTTGGAACTCCTTATCGAGATTGAATTTAACATTTTTCCAGGGCTTAATTTTCGATAATCTCTGGAATTCTTTCATGGTATAATCAATAAATTTAGCATTTTTTGAAGGCTTAATTTTTGATAATCTCTTGAACTCCTCCATACTATAATTAAAACAAGCATTTAAATAAAAGATTTATGTATAATGAATCACTGCAAATGGCTCATGATTGGATCAGTGACACCGTGTAACAAATCATGCAGAAATGAATTCTGTGGGTATCATATGCATATGCTTTCGTCGTGGAAGCCTTGGTCCGTCACCTTGTATACGATGTGGGGTTGGGGTTAGGGGGAAATCGCAATTATGTCTAAATTGTGGTGGCAAACGATACAGGGAGTTGAAGCGTTATTATGACAAAAGAATCAAAAATGGAAAATCAATTAAAAATTATGACACTGACACTGACAAAGTCCTTCACGCTGACAAAGTCAGTATCAAGGATAAAATCATAAGAACTCCTCAAGACTACATCGAAAGATTCTCCAGTGATGTAATCATTAGACCAAACAATGAATTAGACAAATAGTATTAGTATACGAATGAACCAAGAATTCAAACCACACCCGGTGATTACAAATTATGAAGCATCCAGTGATGGTGTTGTAAGAAACCGTAGGGTGAAGAAACCAGTTGGTGTTGTGAATGATCATGGATATTTGAGGTTTGGTGCTGGAAAGAAGAAATATCTCAATCATCGTTTCGTATTTGAATGTTTCAGTGGATTGATCGAGGATGATTCTATCATTGATCACATTGATTCTAATCCAATGAACAATTCTTTATCAAATTTACGAGTTGTTACACAGGGTGAAAATAATTCATCTGGAAGGACTGGAAAATGCTCAAAAAAAGCGAGACCTGTAAAATCTTTGAATACGATAACTAACGAAGAAAAAATATTTCAAATAATGTATGAAGCCGGTAGGCATTTCGATATTTGTTCACCCTCAGTACGATATGTTGCAGAAGGGCGTTATCGATCTGCCATTTCAAAAAAGAACGGACAGAAAATTCAATTTATTTATGTCTGATGCGTCATATTTTTCATTTAGAAATATGTAATTGTAATAGAATATGAATTCTGAAAACATGAATAGCATTATTAATGAAATTGCAAAATTGAAAAGTCATGATATTGAACTATTAGATGGGTTAAATCCTGATCAAATCATGTCAGATTTTCAGGATATAGAATACGGAGTTAGCACTAACAAATATATGCTGCCAAAGAAATATGCGCTCATCAAGAGAATTCAGAATTCTGTTCGGGACTCTCTTGCATTTTCCAGTGACGTAAGTGTGTTTGTCCCATTATTTACTATCGTGGAACGAATACGAAAAGAATTAGGTAACGAATACGAATTGAAAAAAGAGGTCAATTCGAAGATTAGAAACATAAGAGCGTTAATTCAAGAAAATGAACAATTTTGACCTTGACCGACCCTCAAAGAGATTTTGTCGTTTTTGATTGTGACCGACCCTCAAAGAGATTTTTTTTTCGACCCTCAAGGGAAATCAGTGAAAATATTTCACACTGAATAAAAAATAAAAATATTTCACAGCAATAAAAAATAAAAATATTTCACACTGCGTAAAATTAAAATCAAATCCTAACAGCTTTTTCCTATGGGAAATCCCATGCAAAATCGACTACTTTACCCGACGAGGTTTTTTTTATCGAAAATCAAGGAAAACTGACCAAAAATCAATGAAAACAGGCAAAAATTGATGAAAAATTACTAAAAAACCATCAAAATGAATCCTAACAGCTTTTTCCTATGGGAAATCCCATGCAAAATTGACTACTTTACCCGACGAAAACTGATCAAAATGGTATAAAAAACAGTGAAAAATAGGCAAATCAGTCAAAAAAAACAGGCAAAATCAGTCAAAAACAGGCAAAATCAGTGAATAAAAATAAAAATATTTCACACACTGAATAAATATTTCACACACTGAATAAAAATAAAAATATTTCACACACTGAATAAATATTTCACACACTGAATAAAAAAAAAATATTTCAATGGCGTTGGCACTTGCGCCATCAATAAATACTCCCACGATGATGTTAAAAATCATCCGACATGTCAAATTGGAAAATTGTTTTCGTCGGTTAAGTCAGGTTCGGGAAAATTGTTTTACAATTGAAAAATTGTTTCTGATTTCAAATAATGTTCAATGAAGCATTAACAACTAGATTGGCTCGTGAACGACTGGATGCAATTAGGAAATTTATACCAATTCGCGACTCTGTAAGAAATAAACTGCAACAACGACAGAGTTTACAAACTGATTTTGCTGCGGGATCTGAAGAATTGTTTAAACCAATAACTACAACAATGAAACAGACAGTGTCAACAATCTCTGAACAAGGAAAAAAACAAGAAGAGACTTTTCTCCCTGTGTTAGAAAAAATAGCAAAAAGAACTAAACAAACAAAAAAGTCTTTAGAAACTCTTCCAGTAGATATAGTAACTACTTCACGGCAACAACAAAAAAAAGAGCGAGTACTAGAAGAACTAGGTGCTACTGCAAGAAAACAAGAAGAGGAAGAAGACGTTACTATAGAAAAAATATATTCACCGCAAAATATATTTACATACTATGCATACAGCATAATTAAAAGTTTTAAAGATGACAATAATTTAATTAACTTTACCGCGCGGAATTTTTCACTCGATAAAAGAGAAATGGCTGTAAACAAAGGGCATAAAGAGTATATAAAAAACGACGAGAATTGGATAAAAAAAAGTATACCTGGCAAACCGTGATAGATTTAGAATCACAGAAAGTAACCGCAATGATTTTGAGAGTTTTAAAGACAAAGTATTGAGTAAAGTAGAGTATCCAACTGGATTTTTCGGTAAACAGGAGTCAACTGAAGATGAATATTTAGGTAGCGGCATAGTTGAAAACACAAGCGTTACTTGTCCTGGTAACATTCTCAGTGATATATCACGACTGGAGGTTCTCATCGGGGGGAAGCGAGCCGGAAACAACTCTCCAGAAATAATTAATGAAGCAGCTGATATCTGTAGACGATTATTTGCCGGCGGTATCATGGACATTAATGTATATCGAGAACTCATTGCTGAATTAGTTGAAAATTACAAAAATGCCCATGGTTATTACAGCGATTGATCACTAATTAAAAAACTACTAGTTTTATAACAAGATGATTATACACTACAATCATGATAAACCAACCCCCGTCTATGTAGTTAATTCACGGTTTCCAGTTTATAGAGCATACTACGGAGATGGTCTCGGTGATACCATTGCAGGGTTATTTGCGAGAATGGCTCCAAAAGTGATGCCGTTAGCTAAACAATTATCAATGAAAGCAATTGATGTTATTCGTGATAAGGGTATTAGTGCTGTTGGAGATCTTGCCGGAAAAGCGTTTTCAGCCGCGAAGAATAAATTAACAGCGCTAGTGAAATCACGGAGAAAGAAACCGTTACCGTCTACAGCGGAAATGCCTGCAAGTGTTAGTAAAATTATAAATAACGCAGTAGATGAAAAACTAGCGCAATTGACTTCGTCAATAGTGGCAACCCCCGACCAAAGCAATATTGCAAATATGATAGCAGGAAGTGGCTTTAAAAAACTACGACGATGAAATCCTACGATGAAAATCGTTTACGATTTCACGATTTAGACTGATAAATAGAATAAAATGTTCAAAAAGTCACCTGATCCAGCGTTTGATATAGACGCCCCAGTTGGCAAGGATGATTCTGTACGCGATTATCAATATTACGCCTATCATGCAATAGACCCAAATAGTCGATCGCGAATTGAACTTCAGGTTCATGATACCAGTAAATATTTTCTACCCGCTGAAGCGTTTATTGAAGTAGAAGGAGAACTTGTAACAGCTGCTGATACTCCTGCTGTACCAGCACCGTATCCAGTTGGTACTCAAGTCGGGTTTGTCAATAATGGTATCATGGCGCTATTTGAGAGTGCTAGATATCTCATTGATGGAAAAGAAATTGAGTCGATAGATCGCGATGTTGATGTGGCTGCAACAATAATCGGGTTAGCGAGATATTCTGATGATTATACAAGATCAGCAGGACCTTCTATGATGTTTGCAAAGGATGTTAAAATACCGCTGGAGGAAATCAATTTGTTGTAAGACGACCAAAGAATAATGCTGGTGCCGCTGATGTTGATGTTGAAAATATGATTATAAACAACGATCCTAATTTCAATCTAGGAGCTGCAACACGTATATCAATGTTGCAAGGAGCGCGTAAATCGTTTTCATACGCGATTCCACTGCATCACATATTTGGATTCTGCAGAAACGTCAGAAAAGTTATCTACGGGGCGAAGCATACAGTATCGCTTGTACGAAAGAGTGATGATAATGACGCAATCTGGAGGATTCCAGCAGATGCTGCAAATCCAAATGCTGATGCTGGTAAAGTTATTTTAACAAAAATATCATTGTGGATGCCAGTGTTGACTCCATCAATCACCGCACAAGAACGATTACTATCCTTTATGGACCATGGAGGAAAATCGTTACTAAGTTGGCTAACGGTAAGTACAGATGTTAAACAATCAAATCTGAACGGGTTATTCACGTGGAACCTAGCATCAAAACAAGGCGTTTCTGCGCCACGTCATATATTTATTGCGTTACAGGATAACACACGAGTTGGCGATCAACGTTTCAGCCATATGATATTTGATCAATTGATTACGGTCAGAATCATATTGCACGCGTGTATCATAGGTTGTTGTCGTTTATGGCACGCGATCAAAATGTTGATACTGGTTTGCAAATATCACAATTTGATTTTAAAAATCTATATCCGATCTATTACTTTTCGTTGGAACATCTTGATTTGATGAGACAATCTGTCGTTGATATACACTTTAGAGCTAATGTGCTTCGTGGTGCTATTGCTAATTATAGAGCAGTTGCTGTCATTCTCGGCGACAAATCAATGCTACTCGAAGGTGTTGGAGGAAGAATGAGAGTGGTAGATAGTGGAAAATCTTTGAAAATTCTATGAATTTTTCATTGAAATCGTAAACGATTTAGAATCAATCGTTTATGTATAATGTCGTATAGTAATATCAATGTATCGTTGACACCTGGTCAATTAAAAAAATTACAATCCAAATCAGCTAAGCAATGTGGAACCACAATCACGTTGAAACCTAATCAAATGACTGGTGGTGCAAATAAATTGTCGTTAACAACTCGTCAAATAAAACATTTCAATGATGCACTAGTAGCAAAAAAAGGTGTTCAGATTACTCTTTCTGCGGTTGCTATCAAAAATATGATGAAAACAGGCGGTATATTTCAATTGTTAGCTGCAATTCCGGCCTTGATTGCAGCAGCAGCCCCAGCGGTGGCTAAAGCGGCAGCGTTAGGAGCCGTTGGTACTGCAGCAGGAATGGCACTAAAGAAGGCAACTGGACAAGGATATAAAAAAAAAGGGAAAGGGTCTAAGACAACCAGGAACCCCGTATTCATGGTACAGCGGAAAAGGCCTGAGACTACCAGGAACCCCATATTCATGGTACAGCGGAAAAGGCCTGAGACTAGGACTGGTTTATTAGTTGGAGAGTCTTTGATTGAAGAGTCTTTGACTCCAATGTCCAATTTTGATTTACTCGATGCTGCTAAAAACTGGCGATTAAAAATTTTAGAGGTGTCTTTATGAAAAATCAATTACCACATCAACCAAACAGCGTTGAAACCGGAATCATTAATTTAGATAACAGCACCGGACCCGGAACTCACTGGGTTGCATACGCTATTGATCCACGTGGGATTGTCTAATTTGATTCATATGGATTAGCCCCACCAAAAGAGTTTATGCGTTATATAAAAACTTTTCCAATGAAGACTTGGTATTCTACGCTACCAACACAAACGATGATTGACCCACCAATATGTGGCAGCGAAGTATTAAATGTCCTTAACGCTATTTCTAACTCGTTGGGTAACCCAAGGGGAAAACCACCACATGTTGTCGTAAATGAATACACTAGGAATCGCTGGAAATCAAAGATTTTAGAGAGAGAAAGAGTTTTACAATAACAATGATTGTTATTTGGGGAAGACCTCTGAAACCCAAACTCGATGGCGTTGCAACCTCTGATTCTATCAAGGATATAAAAAAAATAATTGACGATGAAATCGCTGAGACGTTGAACTTAACAAGTGTTGATCCCGGGGAAATAGTTGTATTTCAAGACAAACAGGGTAAATTGAAAACTAGTGATGTGTCGTTGGATGATATTTTAGCTAAACAACGAAACGCAATCGAGAATACTATCGTGTTATTTTCCGATCAGGGTAAACTCAAACCGGGTGTACTCGTTTCGACTATTACAGATAGAATAGAAACTTTCAACAATGAGTTGGAAAATTCTCTGTTGGAACTAACAACACTTCAATCTAAAATTGAAGAACACGGAAAACAGTTTTCAATTTTTCGTAGAAATATCATTGATAAATTTCTTGGAACTACATTCGATAAACTCGACATAAAACTCCCTGATATCAAAAAATTCATCGATGAGACGAAAACCTTCATCGAAGCCATCAAAAATGATTTTTCGAGGATGATAACAATCATTGAAAAAGCAAAAATTCCTCATGAGAAAACCAGCAACGTAGTATCCACGATCCAACACGGATCATTTGCGTGGACACCTACAAACAACAAATTAGATATCACTGCAACCGTCAAGGGTATAAATCGATTAACACTAGTGACAACGACTCAATTTAATATTTCATCGTCGAGTTCATCTGGGGTCAACAATACAATTTCAACGATCATCGACAAGGATACAACTGAAAAGTTCACAATAACATCTACTGATAAAAATTTGGTTAGGGTTTCAACAACGTGGTATGTGGAATTCGTAGCGGATTTAAGTAAATAACGGTTTCAATTGAAATCGCAATTGAAAACGCTAGCGTTTTTAAAATAAAAATGATTTCATCATCGCAATATCGCTATAATCAGGTCAGAGAATTTCAAACTAGACTCAAAGCGTTCGCCGAGGAGTATCAAATAAAAAAAAAAAAATACCGACGAAGAATCACCGTAATTGATGTTACTATGTACTCGGTGTCAGGCGTTCTCATTGGCGCCGGAATAATACTTGCATCGGTTACAATGATTGCCCCGGTCGTAGTTCCAATTTGCATATCTGCGGCGGCTACAATCGCGGGTATATCAACCGGGATAACAAAAAGGATATCATCATGCAGCCAACGCAAACTGCAAGATTACTTAATTCAATTTCATGCTGTATCAACCAAATACTCGCAATTATCCTCGATGATATCGTCGTCACTCGATAATACAATTATATCAGATAGTGAGTTCTCAGCGATGGTCAGTATTTATGACTCCGCGATATCAAAATTAGAGCGACAACAACAGTATAATAACAATGACAACACCGATGGAATTGGAAAACACGAACCCGAAAACCAGAATGATCTCAATAACCTCAACGATATCAGATAGTGAGTTCTCAGTGATGGTCAGTATTTACGATTCCGCGATATCAAAATTAGAGCGACAACAACAATATAATAACAATGACAACACCGATGGAATTACTTCAACAAATAGTGGAGAACACGAACCCAGTACAAACAAGCATGATATCAATAACATCAACGAATCCTGAATTCAGTGTGAATTTCCCTAGCCCAGTCCCCGTGAAGGAGATAGCGCTAGCAAAACTACGAGTGTATCACAGTTGGCCTAATATCAGATCAAAATCATTTGGTGGTCAACAACCGAATAATTCACTGGTATTTTTGAATAAGAATAAAGACGACGGGACTCCAGACTGGAACGTTGTTTCCATACCAACAGGGTCATACCAAATCGAACAAATCAATAATGAATTCGCGCGTAGAATAAAATCGATTACTGAAGTAGAGTCAAAAATCGCTATAACGGTTCATGAGCCGACGCTATCATCCGCAATTGAAATAAGCACAGAAGGATACGTCGTAGATATCTATCAGAGTTCTATTAGAACCGTACTAGGATGGCCTGAATTACCGGGGGGGGGGGGGGGGGGGGGGCGGGCCGTTGATTTACCAGAACCACAAAAAACTGATTATATCACCGACGTGATAGCACCTGATAATCCAATAAAGAGTTATAAAGATCACCAATTCACTATAGATTTCTTTGGTTTCGAATACCAATCAACTGGAAGAGAGAAGCCAGGGGATAAAATAGAGGGACATCATTTTGTTAACGAACCTGAAATCATTAAAAATTTCACAGCAATGAATAATGATTTATCGCTGTTGTTAATATCTCTTAAATCCGGCTCTCTCACCCGAGATGAATTTATCAGCGTCGAAGAAACATGCAACAAAATTATCGACGATATGGAAACATTTAATTTGAAAATTATTCAGGACGATTATCCCCTATCGAGAACAAGATTTGCAGAAAAATATAATTTTCCCGTTAAAGATACTCCAACATTTAAACTACCAGGATATAACGTACCAGAACTAAAATAACTTCTCAGCGACACCATCAATGTTGGTTTTAAAATAATTCATGATACGTGGAAAAAAACAGCATCACCGGAAATAAAAATCCTCAAACATAATAATGACCCAGATGGTGGCGGTAGGCATATCGCTCCGTTCAACGTGAATATATCCTCAGTGATTGCGCTCAATTTAGTATGTGATGTTATCGAAGGAAGCTATCAAATTAATCTCGAACGATCAAATCAAGCTCAGCAAGGATATATTCTTTATTCGTTTGCACCAATAGCCCCTCCAGGATTTTTAATAATTGAGTCTCCGGTTATTCCAGTCTATATGCGATGTCATAATGATTCATTAACCTGAATTAATTTCAAACTCACAGATCAGTCCAATAATCTAATTGATCTACAAGAGGAGGTGTTAGCGATTAGTCTGTTTGTGAGATCCTAAAGACTCGATCAAATATTCGGTTAAAATCATTTATTATTTTTTGTTAACCTATAGCACCAGAGGGGGCGAATGACAACAGGTTGCAACCAAAATTGATTGAAAAATCGTAAAGTCTCCGTTTGCCAAATGGAGACTTACTTTTTTTTTGTTAAAACATGAGATTTCGTTGGAAGGCTCTATTTTTGTTTTAAGGATTCAATCTATTTTTTGCCTGAAAACGTTGTAGGGTTCGCCCCCTCTGCTGCTCCTTGACGCCACAGCAAGGACAATCAGAAAGATACGACGAAGACACCCCTCCAGAGGACATCATACACTCAGAGCTATAAAGTCCAAGAAAAGATGAACCACCCGAGACTTAGACGTTTTTGATTATTACAAAAACACACAGAGTAAAATGATGCACAGAGAGTATTGTGCTTGATCCATGTCAGAACTAGATATCTTTGCCATGCCACCCAATATGACGATAATACAAGAATCCGATTGGTTAGAATTTCATCCAGTATCCCCATTGACGTAATCAGCTCCCATCGAGTTTGAAATCAATGGACAGCCCAAGATTACACAGTTATGAATAGCAGTTACTTGTACCTGAAAGTCAAACTGATCAAAACTGACGACAGCGCTCCAGGAGCCGATGCTACAGTAACTCCTGTAAAAAATTTCAAGATTTCCTTGTAATTTTACTTGAATAACAAACTAGTCAGCAGTAGCATGAATACTTACCATTACCAAGCATACCTGGAAAATATTTCGACAAACGAAGAAAAGACAAAGAACACTCATCTGGACGCTTGCGTGGTATGGAAACCTGACACAGCTGGAGAGGACACGTTTAGCGACAGTCCTGGCAGCAGATGACGATCCTTACAATGTAGGCTTTAACGACCGTCGAAAGAACAATTTGCAAGGACGTAGTTTAGAACTGATGTATCGTTTGCATTTGAACATGTGGTTGCAAGACAACTATTTGCTGAAGGAATTGGATATCCGCCTGATACTGAATCTCAGCAGTACCGTTTTCCATTGATGACTGATGCCAATGAGTACAAAACATTTATCCAAGAAGCCAGACTTTAGGTGCATCGTTCATCTTGTCAATTCCGTGTGGAACTTCAGTTTGGAGCTCTACCCCACACGGTGAACGTCATATCGTATGCTGAATTAGAAAATACGATATAAATCAACAGTTTAAGAAAAGTCACTCTAGACTATTCGAAGCTATGGATGACACGTTTCTCTCTTTGAATGATGGAGACTTTTTAGAAATGGAATGGGAGGATAGAGCAAAATCAGTGGAAGAAAAAGGAGCTGTGGAGGACATAGTAATGAGGTCCAGATGGCCAAAACAAGAACAACATTTGGTTTCCTATTTTGCCACATACCTGGCAGAATTAATCAAGAAAGATTGCTATAGATTTCACAATCATCATCCCAGTCAACTTCAATATGATAAATGTCTGATGAGTCAAGAAAATAAATTGGATGAGAATCTGGACGAATCATGAAGCATCATCTCGGAAGTAGCAGTGTTGCATCAGTGGTTTTAAGACTTGAGTGATCATTCCTCACCTCCACTGATGGCTCTAGAGATCCATCATATTGAAGCTCTCTTGACTCAAAGTGGAGAGACAAGGGGAAGAAACTGTTACTTGTCAGAGATTTTCAAGCAAAATGTCAGGTTTGAATCGAAGACTTATCATTACATGTAATAAGAAACGAGAAGAAAGCAATAAAACAAAAAAGAAAGGGATACATGGGAACTTTATTACCTTCTGAACAAGAGTTCGTACACTTCTTGGAGTCATGTTGTATGTGCTAAAGATGAATTGACTCATCGCAAATGTCAAGACCATCAAACTTATGTCATCAGCATGGATGACAATCATCTCCCAGGAACCCACTGGGTAGCCATCTACTTCCCTAAAGAGGGTTGTGTTGATATTTTGATTCATATGAGGCAATGTGCATCAACCAGTTATTTAAGTACTGGAGGAGAATCAGATAATAAATAGTATAAATTGGGCTACACTCCTAAAAGATATTTTAAACAAATTCTGCCTGTTGATGTGTTTCCAGATTCCTAAAGTTGGTCCAAGTTTAATCCAGTATTTGAACAAAAGAGTTATGGATGCTTTTCTATCAAACATGAAAAAGAAATTTCAAAATTCTAACAAACTATTTATACATATAGATGCTGACTTTCAGCCACATAACTATGGAGCCCCGAGTGGCCGAGTGATCTAAAGCGCTGTCCATTACAGATCACTGCCATCTCACCTCTGTCTGCGTGAATTCGAGTCTAAGATTCGGCTACTGTAGTTATGTGAGAAAGCTTGCCAGCAGCTTCTCGTGGGTCGGTGGTTCTTTCTGAGGGTTTTCCCGGGTTCTTCCTCCACCATTAATACTGGCCACCATGTATAGCCTATATTGTGCTTAAAAATGGCGTTAAACCATTTAAAAAACAAAACAAATCAGCCACATAACTGTTGAAATTTTGTGTCACTATAAACATGGATCATCTCTGAGAAAGCTCCAATAATATGATAACTGAAACTGGAAGATATGGAAGCAATAAAATCTACAAGTGAATGATGTTGCATGCTCTGCAACAACCATGATATTGAAGATCAATGTCATTTTCTTTTAGAATGTATGGTGTATACTACCTTGCAAGTCAACATTATTCAAAAGTACCTATGGAATACATCATTCCATGCACAAGTACATTACATTGTTAACTTCTAGGAATAAGAAAATAGAATATTCACTAGCTGAACTTACTTATAAGACATTTAAAATATGAAATATATTATTACTTCTAGTGAAAAATATTATAAAGATTGTGTATAATTGTCTATACCCCATTTCCAGCTCTTAACAATTGTCATTTTGAGGTTCTCTTTAAAGTTTTAAATATAGCATTTGATAACTATGCAATATTTGTAATATTTTCTTGCAATATGTACTCTATAAATATTTAAATGCTTATGATAATAAACTACTTCCAATATATCTAGATTACATAAGTACAAAAGGGAAACAAATGTCACAAAAATTAAGCAATTATTTTTCTTAATTAAAAATTGGCCATGACAAAAATAAATTTGAAACGGAGCATGCAATATGCATTCATTTGTAAACTGACCCCTTAAACATGTAGTTGTAAAGTTACTCATCCATAACAATGGTAACCATTGAGGATTGAGCATATGACTGCTATTGTGCAACAATATTGGTGAATGTGCTCCCCCGTACATTTATTTGAGTTACTCTCGAGTTGTTACGACAATGGTCTAAAACTAAATAACAGATAGAAATGAGACCAACTAGTAAAATTCAGAAGTATTATTCCCTAAAATACAAAGTGATTATTCAAAACACACAGTATTGTGAATGAAATCCCAATGAATCCTAAATGTTCTACCCAAAGTCCAAACAGTAAAGACTGTTCCAAATTAATTTCAATAATCTTAAAAATATACTGATATACAAATAGTCTTAAATATGTTGATGTACCAACAGTCTTGCTGTATCACAATGAAATAAAACCAAAATATTTTTGAATGAATTCACAATAATCCAAAAAGTAGTGTCTTACTCCAAAAAGTCAATGAGCACTTTGTAAATCCACTGAAAAATATAAATAAATGATTCCTCTCAAATTATTTCTGAACACAACAGCAAATGATCTCATATACTCAACTTAAAATAAGAATGAATACTTTATTTACAAAACTTACCTACATATACTAACTTCACTTTGCCCTAAGACACAACAAAATGCCCATTTCAAATGTAAAATGCCACCAAATTCTGAAAGACATTTATGCCTTAAAATATATTTTTGTAAACATCTTGTTTTTCATTTATAATCGTAACAAAATCAGGTAATCAAAACATGATAATAGTCAATTAGGCCAAAGATCAACCCTCAATCACTGTCAAAGGTCAAACACATAATATAAATTAAGAGTGCATACAACCTGTGAACTGTATATTATATTAAGATTAATAAAAACAATTCAGTTCTTGTTATATATTTTAAAAAAAGAGTCTGCACCTTAACAGAATTAGTTTTAAATAAAATAAATTACACACCAAAAGTAAAAAATGAACTAGCTCCCACAGCAGCCAAAATGAGTGAAAAATTACTCTCCAATAGACGAACATGAGGGCAATCTTATGTAATTATTCTCCAATGATCGAAAGCAAAGCAGGTATTGGACAAGGTTACTAAGGTAACAGAAATTACATTAACATGTGATAATCTGTTATTGAATCAGCAATGCAACTTGACTTCTATTAAATGGCAGATCCTTTTTTGAGAAATAATAATAATACTCCTTTACTTAATGAGGTTAATACATTAGCTAAAATCTAGCCTCATTTACAGGACTATAATATACTAACAAAAGATATGTGTATGTACTGCAAGTTTGAGTAACATACCATTCAACTAACTCCATCATGAAATACCAATCAACATCAATGTAAAAGACATAGAGACCATCAGAAAGAACTTAAGATAAAATAAAACAATAATGTTTGACTGATGGCATGTTTTTATTGGATTCAAATTCTTGCCAACTGTGTACAGCATAGAGAGACAAAGGTCAAGAATTCTGACCATGACAAGAGAGTACTTCTGAATAATCACTAGAAAGTTCCACATACCACTCCTATCTTCAAGGTCTTTGTCATGGTCTTGAATGCCATCACCCTATATGTTTTTAAATAATTACTACTGGAAAATGTAAATGTTTGAAAATTCTGAATATATATTAAGAGTGTGTATTTTTAAAATAACAGTATTCATTCTTCTTCTCCATCAGTGAATTCAGTCATATAGGATTTAAGTTAACATCTGGTACTGAAATGCATAAACAAATTCTGTTTTCAGCATTAACTAACATGACATGGCAACTGCTCACCATAAGAACGGATTCATCAGGGGGCAAAGTGAAAATAAAGTACCAAATTACTTCAGACATCTAAAACTTAAGTTATCTATATAGGATTAAATGGTTTATTTACTTCATTCCAAAGAACTTTATTTTGTTAGTGATTAGGTAAACTTTACACATCGATAAATACACAACCATGATTATTTAATAAAGACTTTATTTACCTTGTGAGTGATTTGGTAAAATTTACACATCGATAAAAACCCAACTATGTTCATTTAATTCTTATAATTCCAATTTACTTCCCTACTGTCATAAGATCCGAAGATTTCATCAACATTAAATTTTATGTAAATCGAAAGTTTTCTTTCATTAGCCTCTTAACTGCAACAGAATACATAGCCCAATATTCAGTAACCAAGAATCATCAATTCTTTATACAGTAATGTAGGGTAGAGTGTCAAAGCAGGTTGTGTCAGTGATATACTACCATGATTTCAATATATAAAAAAATGGTTGATGCTGTTTTAACACGACCATTCCTTTATTTTTTTCTAAAATTACATTTGCATATGGCACGTGTTATTATAGCATTCATTGTTGTTATTTTCTATGCATTTCGATCTTTCAAACAAAATTGTATCCATTGTAAGTGACATCCTTTGCTTGACAGATGACACTGATTTTTAATAACAGCTGCTGGAACATGTTGAGGCGACATGTAATAATTTTAAAGAACTGGCTTCTAAAAATGTATCTTTTTCGGCATAAGGGCTTAGTGTTGGAGTGCAAGAACATCAGTGTCATTACCTTGTTTTAACTTCAAATGGTCAATTTTGATCTGTGGTTTGATTGGATATCACAGGAGTGTGTGGGTGGTTGCTTGTTGTTGTTATTAGGGTATAAGGTGTTGATATAGGTAAAATTTTACATCAAATGATCGGAAAACAGGGAACCTAAAGTAGTTCGCAGAATTAATGTGTAAAATAATTCCAGATCACCATCACATGACCATTTATATCCAATCAAAATCAGAATGCAGAAAATTTTAAAATTCATAAAAACTGGAATTATTGGGAAATGAAATGCATAGACATATAAAAAAAAATTGGCAGCAGTGACCTTGATCTTGGTACCATAGACTAAAAATAAAACCAATGAACAATGAAAGTTTGTATTTGAATATATTCTTTAAAACTCGTGATATCAGGAAACCAAAATGGATGCCTTACCATTCCCTTGCTTACCACCTTCTGATTGCCCAAATGGACAAAATTAAACTAAAAAAACAACGTTGCATCCTTTGACATTGGGATAAGAAAAGGCTAAAAGAAATCTACAAATTATGACTTCCTATTTACATGCTGTTATACAATAAAAAGTACAGTCTAAACACCGTTGTAGCAATATACCACATGCTGGTCATATATAGTTGTTTTTTTTCCTTTCATTTTTTTTATTCGGTGAAACACCTATCACTCAAATGGACATGGGTGAAAAGAATTTCCAGAAAGTGCTGAAACAATTTCTGATACTATTTGATAATTCACTTCCAAATTAGCAGCTTTTGTACACGTATTGGATGTCAGTTTCACAACATTTTCATGTAGGAAGAAGTAGACATCATAATAAATTTTTGGGTGAAAACACCATGTATTAATAATCATCTTGTAATGTCAACAGGATTTCTAAGACTGTCTTCATTGCAGACATACTGGCTGAAAACCCTCTCACGATGATCAGTGGTAGTAGTGATAAGATTTTTAAGACAGCTGTCATCACAGCCACATTTGATACACAACTGGCACCATTTCATTGGACCAGCCAGATATCATAATAAGTCTATAGGTGAATGTTCATATAGCAATCCATTTGGTGAGGATGAGAGATAACAATTTTCGAACTATAACTTGACTTTCCATTCAGGAGTAACAATAACAATATTTTTTAAAATGGCTCCTGTGGTTGCCATATTTAATATCAGTTCAGCATCATCTTCATTTAATATCATCACATGAAGACTTCTGGTGAAAATCTTATGCCAATATGATTTTCCATCCAAGCTGAGTTGTGATAAGATTTTTAACATGGCATCCATACTGAATGTTAGGTCAACAACATTTCTAGGCATCAATAAAAAGTCATTTAGTCAGAACCCATGCTGATAAGACCAGCCTTTCTGGTGGAATAGTGATAAGATTTTCAGACTGACTAATATGGTGTCCATACTGGGAAGTCCAAGCATGACCATTTCATTCAGGAACACCTTGACCATCAGATGAATATTTGTGCAAAGTTACAGGGCAATCCTTCAAGTAGATTAGGAGAAGCAGAAATAACTTGTGCAAAAAAGGGCAGACAATGGACAATAGACCATCCTCTAAATTATTCTAGTCTACGACAAGCAGTGCTAAAAATGAACAACAATGCATCATGTTAACTACTTGCAGATTGTTTCTGTGACCGAATTAACTCCTCCAATTGTTTAAAACGTGCACTCAGGGGCCTGATATCTGAGTTCATTTCCCTAGAATTCTGATCTTGAGAATAAGTTTCTGTTGAGGTTGTGGAATGCTGAGATGGACAGATGTTGTTTGGTGATTTCTGATGCTGAAATTTATGTAAAAAGCCTTCTTTAAACAATCTGCTATCACTAGTTGTTTCCACATTAAATCTCTGTTCAGTATCCCCAGAATTTATCTTTTGTACTTTTGGTACCAAACTGGAACCAATCTGGCCTTCAATATGAGACACCACAGAAGTTTTGTTTTGAGGCAGGTTCAGTTTCATATCAGAAATATAATTACTTATACCATGCCGTTTTTGGTTGAAGAGAGAGTGATCCGAACATTTTTCAATGACAGCTGGATCTGGAACTTTCTGATCATCTGATAATCCTTGTGAAACATAGGAGTCCCTGCGATTTTTTGATGATACTATAGATAAGTCTTTCTCATCTGATAAATTCCAGAATCCCTCATTAGTTTCTTCTCTCCTTGAATGTAAATTTTGTATAACCGTTTTGCTTATTCCTTCTGCTTCACCTTTGTTTTGTTCAAAATGCTCCTTCTCTGAATTATTTTCTATCTGTCTTTTATCATACTTTCTAGCCTTTGGCAGGATGGCACCAGCTGGCATTAGGTTATAATCCTCCAAGCGTTTACCAATGCTTGGCACTGAAGGAAGGTCAGACTTTTGCTGTTGCATAATGGCTCGAATTAGACTGGTTCTTGAAAGTCCTTCAATTAATTTTTCACTACTGCCACTGTCCGAATTTCCTGATATCCACTCATCATCTGAGGAAACAATTGGTGTAAATGTAGACTTTGGAACTGAATTGCCTAACTCATCTTTCTCAGGCCTAGGACCGGTAAAAGCAGATTTTGAAGTTGAATTTACTGTTGGATTCTTTTCTGGAGTCAAAATTGTTGGAGACCCTGTGTTAGTATCCAATTTTCCTGCATCACATGATGAAATTTTGTTTCCAGGAAGTGGAAAATCTTCCTGTGAATCTCTTGCTAAAACACCTCGGCCTTTACCCACCTTGAATCCTACAAAGTAAAATTACAAACTACTATTAGCACCATTGCTGCAACCAGCATGAGATTATGAATCTCTGAACTTTTACCAGTAAAGTAGGTTTTATTACAACTTTCATTCATGGTTTCTTCAGCAGTACAAAAAGAGGCAACATAAGTACCCAATTTTGTACTCACATTTGAACAAACTTTACTAAATTTTAACTAAGAAACAAAGTTAGACATACAAAAAATAATTATTTTAAAAGACTGATGGTGCATGAAATTAAGATGCTATAATTAGTGAAAACGTAAAACATTTCTTCTGGGTCTCACAATTTCTAATTCAAAAGCTCAGGCTGCTCATAATGGCAGATTTGTAAAACTATAGCTAACAATTTGTGTCACTTTAGTGAATACAAGTTGGAAATGGGACATCCCTGAATAGCTCTGATAATAGACCCATTTTGCAATCCATGATTTTCAAGTTCAATTTAGCAGTGACCTAGTTTTCGCATGGTTGGGTAACTTACTGAGATCACGAACTTATAAATTTTCATGCATGTAGGAGACATGGGGTGGAAGATACACAATGTAGAATGTATGGAAACTGAATTTACTTTGACGTCACACAAGCATGAAAATGAGGTCAATGTGACCTAGTTTTGTTCTGAGTACACATCATGCATACCTGGTAAAGTCCAACAGTAAAGTTTTATCAGATTTCTCCAAAGAAATATTGGAGTATTATAAAAGAGGTAATTTCTGATGTTATTATCTTTTAATAAGGCCTAGGCAAAAGTTTTGTTTTTGTAAAATATTTGATGACATGCTGCTGAAAATTTCAGTTACAAATCAAATGTGACATTCTAACAGTAGCTCTGCAGTTTTCAAAGGTAGTAATTACACTATAGGATTTGGGGTATATCCTGGAGATTGTCATTTGCTTTATGAATTTGGTGTTTAAACAATTGGGAAAACATTATTATTGAATAAACTGCAATGGATGATAATACATTTTTGTCAAATGTTTTGGTGCCTTGGGTCCGAGATATTAACAATTAAACAAGCAAATGGCTGAAAACATGCCAGCCACTCTAGGTGAAAACTTTTGTCGTAGTGTCCTAGCAATAAACTAATGGCTGAAAACAGGTCATTCAAGCATGCAAATTAGGTCTGACCATTTTAGTGGGTTTTGTTCAAAGCATCCACATACCAATTTTCATGAGTGGAAGGTTAACAGGATCCTAGAATTTGCAGGCCTATCGATGAAGTTAACAAATGAAAATGCAAATGAATGAACAAACACAAAATGAAATGGCCTTTGCAGCTTCTTTAGTGATGTACCCATGTTATTTCTTTGGGTAGACAAGATGGATAACATGACATATCTAAATGTTCTGTTTCAACAAAAGCCGAAATTGGAATATAAAAAACAAATAGATTTGTCTCTTCATCCAATCTAAAATATTTTTACAATATTTAAAAGTTTCTTCAAAAAACTGCTGGACTGGCTTGAACTCAAATCATGTTAAATACATATTTTAAAAAATTTCATGTGTCTACATCAACTAATTTATTTTAATTGTCCTAGCAAGGTTTTTGTCAAAAAGAGTTTAAAAGCATATTTTAAAAGCTTTGCAAAATTGCGGCAAGGGTCTCATCAGAAGATCTACAAAAACAAATATGCCCCTTTAAATTTCATTTGACTGCCTCTAGCAGCACTGATATCATTCTGACAAGACTTGTGTCAAAAAAGCATAATTTAATAAATAAATAAAAATGGACCAAAAGGACATTGATATAAAACAAAACTAGAGGCTTAATTATACCTGCAAGAGCAGTTAGTCAACAGATCTGGGTCAGTTGATAACCTTATGCAGCAAAGTCTTCTGATGATATTGATTGCATATGAAAACAAAGTTTTCAAGGTTTCTCTACATTTTATATTATGATTTATGGCACAACAACATCAATTATCATATACTAAAGGTCCTTATTTCCATAACAGCTTTTGTCAATGTATGTCAAATTCTGTCAAGTGTTTTTTTAATAAAAAGATTGTACAAAGTTTATGGTAGATCTGCATCTATTAATATGTAAATGAAAGTCTTTATGCCGGGACTTTTAGTGTCATATTTGGTCAAATTCTGTTGATCAGTTTTTGAAAAGTTCATTAAACATTGTACATCTGTTAACAAAGACAGCCATAGCTATTGGCGGAACAGCATGATTTGTATAAACCTGAAAGCCCTTAATGACAAGGATGCTTTTTGTCCAATTTGATTTTTAAAAAAGATAAGTACACTGAGAAATCATCCTTTCAAAGTTTTCTGCTTTTTAGTAACATATATCAGAATTGAAAGCCCTTTTTGCCTAGAATCTTTCTTTCAAATTTGGCTAAATTCTACTGAGCAGCTTTTGAGGAAGAAAATAATAAAATGTTTTTCTTTTTCAATTAATGGCAGCCGAAACTGATGGTCGATTGACATCATAGATACAAATTTGAAAGCCTTTGACATTATATTTGGTGTGAAACTTATTCAAATTCTGTAAGAAGTTTTTAAGAAAGCACAGTTTAAATGCTTTTGAATGTTTCATAACAGCAGCCATATTTGATAATGGATCATCATTCCCTAAAACTTTCAAACACTTCGTGCCAGAATCCTTCCTAAAATATTTCGACAAGTTCCAGTCAGCTTTTTAAGAAGTCATTTAAGATTTTTCTACTTTTAGTAATTGTGGCCATGTTTGAATGTTGATTGACATCCTTGGTAAAAGATTTCATAACCATTTGTGCCATGTTTTTTTGTCAAATCTGGTTAAATTCTGTTGCAGTGTTTTTTGGTAATCTCTTAAAGATGTGTTTAAGAAGAAGTTAATTAAAAGTTTTTCTCTATTTAGTAAATGTGGCTATATCCCCATAATGGATCAGAATCAACTGTCTCCATCTGACGGGACTCTGGGTGGCAGAATTATCTAAGGCACTCATCTTTACCAATCATTAGGCGTCTCATGTCTGTCTGCATGGGGTCAATCCTCAAGCTTAATCAACACTAGTTAGAAATATTGCTAGTAGCTTTCTATTATGTAGTGGTTCAGACACAAGATGCACAATACCATGAGCTTGAATGCCATTATGGCCAGGTGAGCTAAAAGACTATCACCTATATCTGACACTGACATTTTCATTGTGAGATTTCAAAGAATTATACAAATGCCCCTAAAATCTATGTAACTCGCTGTTTTGCCTTTACATATGTATATACATATATTTATAGCAACTAATCCTGTTGCAAGTGAAGATATAATTAACTTCTCAAGTATGTTAAACAATAAAGTCTATGTATAATACCTGTATGCCAAAAAGAATGCCTCGAAAAGACAATATTGGGATTTGTGACACCATTGCAGTTTTCAGTGAATCCATTATCATCTGAAACTCTTTTAACTGGCCCACGATAAGTATTCATGAATTGCTTGATGTCTTGAAAAGCTACAGGGAGAAGGTGTGCCATTCCCTGCAAACAAAGAATGAATACACAAATTAAGCAAAGTTTGTGAATTAAAACGTTTAGTGAAATATGCAGGAACACAAAGCAATTTTTTAAATTTTACTAGCTTATGTTTATTTAAATTTATCTCACCTGATATTTTTTGGCATCCTCTGTGGAGGCATCTCGAACCTGTGACAGATAGATGTCCACACCTGCAACAAATTCTTCCAGCATCTTCTCCAAAAGAATATTCCGTAGCTCCAACAGATACATAACATTTTTTGCTGCTGCCTCTAATAGCTGCTGTGGAGCAGGACGCCTTGACCAAACCTCTTCATCATCCTATCAATAGCAAAGAAAAGCCATAGCTTAATGAAAAAAGCATACATGTGAACCTCCACAAAGGAGGACAATTCTCTCAGTATCAGCAATACATCCTACCTCATCCATAAATGTTTGGAACTTTTCCAGTCACCCATTTACAGAACAAGAAAATTATGTTACAAGATTTCCAGATTTAACAGCATACACTATCAGTGTCCATACCAGGCTCTAACAGCATACACTATCAGTGTCCATACCTGGGTCTAACAGCATACACTATCAGTGTCCATACCAGGCTCTAACAGCATACACTATCAGTGTCCATACCATCATCTAACAGCATAGGCTATCAGTGTCCATACCCGGGTCTAACAGTATACACTATCAGTGTCCATACAAGGCTCTAACAGCATACACTATCAGTATCCATACCAGGCTCTAACAGCATACACTATCAGTGTCCATACCAGGCTCTAACAGCATACACTATCAGTGTCCATACCAGGCTCTAACAGCATACACTATCAGTGTCCATACCATCATCTTACAGCATACGCTATCAGTGTCCATACCAGGCTCTAACAGCATACACTATCAGTAGCGATACAAGGCTCTAACAGCATACACTATCAGTGTCCATACCAGGCTCTAACAGCATACACTATCAGTGTCCATACCATCATCTAACAGCATACGCTATCAGTGTCCATACCCGGGTCTAACAGTATACACTATCAGTGTCCACACCGGGGTCTAACAGTATACACTACCAGTGTCCATGCCCGGGTCTAACAGTATACACTATCAGTGTCCATACTGGGGTCTAACAATATACACTACCAGTGTCCATACCGGGGTCTAACAGTATACACTACCAGTGTCCATACCGGGGTCTAACAGTATACACTACCAGTGTCCATACCGGGGTCTAACAGTATACACTACCAGTGTCCATACTGGGGTCTAACAGTATACACTACCAGTGTCCATACTGGGGTCTAACAGTATACACTACCAGTGTCCATGCCCGGGTCTAACAGTATACACTATCAGTGTCCATACTGGGGTCTAACAATATACACTACCAGTGTCCATACCGGGGTCTAACAGTATACACTACCAGTGTCCATACCGGGGTCTAACAGTATACACTACCAGTGTCCATACCGGGGTCTAACAGTATACACTACCAGTGTCCATACCGGGGTCTAACAGTATACACTACCAGTGTCCATACCCAGGTCTAACAGTATACGCTACCAGTGTTCATACCCAGGTCTAACAGTATACACTACCAGTGTCCATACCGGGGTCTAACAGCATACACTATCAGTGTCCATACCGGGGTCTAACAGCATACACTACCAGTGTCCATACCGGGGTCTAACAGCATACACTACCAGTGTCCATACCGGGGTCTAACAGCATACACTACCAGTGTCCATACCAGGGTCTAACAGTATACACTACCAGTGTCCATACTTGTAAAGCTATTTATCAGTAGTATCTAATCTACAGGAATAGCATCTGAAAGTATTTTTTCCAAGTAACTTACATACCTGTCCACATTTCAGACAGTTTTAGAAGACTCCAAACCTTTCTTTTATGGTCCCAAGATGGGGTCAGTGGGTGTTACCCAAAAATGTTACATTGTACAATTGAGAATTAAGTATCTTTTCGTATAAGCCTATACAAATGACTGTAAATTCAAACTTGATTAAAAGAAAAGAAAATATGTTTTATTTCAAGCTTTCCAAACAAACAATAACTGGTAGACTTAGCATTGTTATATATCATTACTGCATGCACACACACATAGACACACACAATCATATAACCACAACCACAAAGAGATTAAATTAAGAAAACTATATAAGAAGTTTCCGTCTTTAAAATCCATTGGACTGAACTTCAGTATTGTAGCTGCCAACTCTGTCATTGAACAGTTAATTCATTCTCCTATAACTCTATGGTCTTAAACTGAAAGAAGCAAAACTAATGTTTAGTATCATCAGCAAATAATTTATTTCACTATGTTACAAAGAAAAATTTAAGAGAAATTTAGTCATTAAATCCCAAATAATCCTAAAAGTTCTATGAAAAGTCCAAAAGTATAGTGTTCCAATAAATTCCAATACTGAATGTGCTGATGTAGCAATAGCCTTGATCTATCACAATGACATAATCCTGAATCTTTTCTAAAATAATTCACATAACCAAAAAAGTGTTTTGTCCCAAACAAAAGTCGGTGTGTTCTTCTTTTAATGCCACTGAATAGTTTAATTAAATGATTCTCCTCAAATTATGCATGAACACAACAGTAAATTCCAAAGACCCACTTAAAGGAGGAATGAATACCTCATTGCTAAAATCTTCACTTGACCTAGTATGCAACAGTATTTTCTGGAAAGCTCTACTAACTTGCAAGCAAGGTCATGCTTCCAGAACATTCTACCAGTAAACAACATGATACAAATAGAATAGTCAGGTAAACCTCTACACTAACTTAAGGACAAAGGTCAAGCACACAATACAAATGAAATATACAAAACAATTGGAGAATTTGAAGGTAACACAAGTGTCATTTCGTTTTAATCCTGCAGACATTAGAGACGGAGTGGTATTGTTGCTCAAACTTCCCAGAATTTTTCTGAGCAATGAAAATGTTTTTTCTGTAAGTTTCCCAATGTTGGGTGGTGCTGCAATGTTGACAGATGTTGTATACTCCATAAAGACTAAAGTCTTTGCATTATATTATAAATATAAAATGATTCATCTTGCTGTCTAACTTGAGTGTTGCTGGGCTTTGTATGCTTCTCAGATGGCTCATCTTCCCCAAATCGCAGCTGTATTTAAACATTTGCCATTTAAAAAAAATGAGCCATACATCCACACTGATTCTAGATTTACCATTGCATCTACCAAAGTAATCAAATTTTCATTTTATCTATGGAATATAATCCTATTTCAATTAAACATTACAGCTGATCATGAACTAGCTTATAATATTGAATCATTTTCATCCAAGTCATTGAAGTATAATAAATTTTGCTTCTTCAAGAGCTTCTTTGCTTCTTCAGGTTGATCCACCGATATAATTTACCTATGCATAATGATCCCTCACAAAGCAGCAGTTTTCAAAGGAACAATAAATAAAAATTGACCTTATCTACTGTTAGTCAATTAAGTAATCTGGAGTACCTGCCTTTACCATTCAACTGGCTGTATGATTATTAAATGTATAAACTGCCCAGGAGTTATAGTATTTGATGAGCATAGGCAAAACAGCAAATCGAATCATGACTGTTTCCTGTTTATTGGTTGCAGGTAGATATTAAGATCTCAAGAAAGTTCTCTCTCTGTCTCTCTTTAAGATATACTGGAAATAGCGTTTCTATAAACATGCCCATGCTGTGGGATTTGGGACTCAAATAATCTTGTTTTTCATGTGATACACTTGTGACTTGGTAGGTATATGTTAGTGATCTGGTATATCCCAGAAAAGGTGGGTACAAGAAACTTTGTCAACTGGAATCTTCATTGAACACTAACAACATCTAGAAGACACACGAAGTATAGCATGACTTGACAAGAAGCATCATATTCAACAAGATGATCAACAATTTGATGTTACAGTTGCTCAAGAGTTCAGCCACAACTTTGTGCATCTCAAATTGTGAAACACAAGATGGCAAAATGAACATTCTTCTTCTCTCAATTTCACATTTTATGTTATTGTTGTTCAACTTCTTTCAAGACAGATTATCTTCACCACAAAAGATTGAGTGGACATACAAAATGGCTTTTAAGAATTTACACTAAATAGTTTTTTTTCATACAGACAATATCAGTAATTTTCTCCAAGATGACAAGGTGAAAAAGTGATTTAAAGAATTTAAGCTGGCCCAGACTGCAAAAACATTTTTTAAAAAAAAAGTTTGGTAGTTTTTCTTTAATTAAATTTTTAAATGTTAAAAACTTTAAATAATTTGTTAATCACTATAAAAGTGATTCAAAACTGAATGACATTTTAAGACTAAATGTGATGAAATTACTTAGCTTATTTCTTTCAAATTTTAATTTTGACTCATTTCTCTTAAGAGATGAAATAAATTTGATTTTAATAATTCAATCAGTAACTTGTGCTGAATGGAAGGCAACCATATACACAACTGGAATTTTTTTTATCATTTTCATATAAACTCTTCAAGTCCTTAGAGTACATTTGGAATACTTTTTTAAAAAAATACTTTCCCTTGGCACAATGTAAGTTTAAACAGTACAGCTGTCAATGAAAGACTGTTGGAGGGTGTTCACTTATTTGTTTTATAATACAGCATTCTAGGCAAAATGTAAATTTTTCAGACTTTTCTGAATACTGTAACAACCATGGCGATTCTCTGCTACTGACACACAATGGTCAAGCAGACTATCAAATTTACTGCAAATTTTGGGTGGCCACAAATCATTACCATTTTGTCAAAAAACACATTAAATTCTTTAATTTAGTGTCTAAAACAAACACCACCACAGTCCACAATGAAGTTTATCTGTAGCTCACAATATGTGCTTCCATGAAGTAAAACAAGCACTTTTTCAAACTTTATTGATAGGATAATGAAAACTGGCATTACTGGCCTAATTCTGTGCATTAGATACAAGACCATCAAGAATAAAACAGCCCTACATGCATAATGTGAAGACAAAATAAGCCAAGCATAGCCTGGGATGCAACTAAAATCTTACCAGATGATTGTAAACACAAAAATAATCTACATTTGGTTAAATCTCTCCATGTTCTTGCAACAACCTTAACACAATTTGTTTTTTACGACTGACCTTGACTCCATGGTCAAAGAAGCAATATTGCCACAAAGAATTCTCCTAATGATTCTGCTCAAATGTGAGAGAATGCACATTTAAGAAATATTAGCAAATGAATGTAGACATCCTGTGGAAATACAAAGGGCAAAGCTAAATTCCCATGATGGTAGACATTAGTGAGACCCTTGACGAGAGAAACTGAGAGGAATGGGTGATCTCCATTTGATGCACCTCATGTTACTACCAGTTTCTCGGATCTCTCAGAAAACAAGAGAAAAGCTTTATGTCATTTAACCCATGAGGTTTGCCTCTTTTTTGGCCTGTTCTTATTTACAGTGGCTTTGCAGTGTTATTCTACACAGGTTGTGAATGTGAACCACAAAACAGTAACTCACTAGAACAAATATAAATAACTTACGCTAACTGGTGTATACGATTCTGGTTAATGAGAATCAGGAATTCCAATCAGTACTGGTTTAACTAATCTGTAAACTTCTGTTTGATGCATCACGAATTTATGCTGGCAAGGTACACCTTTCCATTTTCACTGTGTCAGGTTTAACAGAACCAAACAAAAATCATATGTATCGGATAAATGAAGACAATTAAATATCCTGTTAGAATACGTCACATAAAAAATGAGAAATTTGCAAAAGTAATGTTGTTTGGAATGATTCTACCATATGGCAAACACGATGGTGACTGACTGTCCTGTCTTTATTATATAGAGGGTATGATGCAGAAAAATGTAAACATGCGAGTTTTACATAATCACACTGCCATCATTTTTTAATTGCATTGATCTGAACTTATGCTGTGCTGAACTTATTCAAGAAGATAATTAAATTCCTAAATCAGTATTTTCCTTCTTTATCTCATGTATTTTTAACCTCAAACACCACCTGAAGCTAACTATATCATGTACTATATCTGTAACAAAAAATTCATACACTAAACATTTAAAAAATAAAACAATATTACAATAAACTTTTGGCATTTTAAGAGGTTAACAAGGGGTGGATATAGCTTACTTTCCGTGAGTTTTCCCTGACCGTCATGATGTGGACATCCTGACACTGGAGGTTGAGGTGGTGCATCAGACAAGCTGGCAATCCCTGGACATGCCTTGGCCAGCTGCTCCTTTTTGTTCGGTACACAAACACATCTGCTACCTGAAAATAATAATAATACTCAGTATTATTATTATTAATAGTAGCAGTAATTATGTTATGCTTTATATATACTAATGTAACAAGTAAGACAGCACAATGGTAGGTACTGCAAACTCAGGATCTAAAGGTGGCTTTGACCTTGAAGAAGACAATTAACCTTCTTTGCTTGTCAATACAAATGTAAATGGGTACCAGTATCTGTGAACTCATGATGGACTGGGATTCCATTTCTAGCAGGCATGGACTCTCATGTGATTCACACTATGGACACCTGGAAAAACTCCACCCATGTAAGCCATCTAGAGATGCAGCATGACTTGAATCTATCTTGATTATAATAGTCATGCATTATAAAACCAATTGCCATTTTCACATCATTTAATAGTATATGACAAGGATTAAATGACAAGGCTAATACATGTATATAAAGTGTTGTGAAAACATTTCTTAGATTTTTAATTAAAAATATATTAAAAAACTCACAAAGTTTCATTAATCTTCATCAGTTATCAATTTTGCCACATTTTATTATAAATTTAAAAGAAACCGATCTTATCATTGGTTATTCATGAAAATAATTACACGTGTAAATTACATATTAGAACTGCTCATACAGAAACTGTATAAAAAGACACAAATATTATTAATATATGTTTTTTACAAACTGGTATCAGTGTTGATCCATTTAGACCAGTACAAAATCTATTTTGTCAAGGGACACATGACAGTGGCCAACCCTAGCTGGTCTAGCCAAAAAAAACATACTTACTTGTGTGTCAAAAATGTTGACCAGTTTGATGCCATATTGATGGTAAAGAAGATCTGATGGAAATCTGCAGTTATGTAACACCTGAAAATGAACAATATTTTCTGTGTCGTTAAAATTTTACTTTCATCATGTTAATTCCAGTTCTTAAATATTTCTAAAAGGCCAAAATTACAGGCAGATCAACCAATAATATACACATCCCATTTTATATGAAAAGTTAAAAGTTTCTCTTGGAATTGTTTTATCAAAATAAAGTTCTTAGCTTTTAGTGTGGGTTAATGCTGATGGAAAGCATAACATCTTTTCTGTTTAGAGGCTTATTTTTACATGTACAGTAGTGCCCCTCTTATACGGCCACCAATTCTGCACCGGGAAAGTGGCCTTATAGGACGGGTAGCTTTTCCAGAGGGGGACTAAATTTATTATGAGAAGTATATTTAATGTATGTAGTAAAAAAGCTACAGACTTCAAAACATTAAATATCTTCGTCTAAATGTAACATTAATCATTAAAAGGTTCATTTTGTTATAATAACAAATTTATTTCAACTGAATATATGTTACAATTTTGTCTCTCTTGCCATAAGTGTGATCTGCAAGCAGGTTTTGTTGTCATGCACATTGCAAATGGATTCAAAAACGTCATTTACATCTTGGTACATACATAATTATCTTTCCATTTGCTCAATTTTCCCACTGCTGCTGAATAACCTTCTTATCGGTTATGACTTTGTTTATTCAAATTATTTCAACATAAACTTGTTTTTTCGAGTCTTTTCTACAAAAATTGTTCGGCAAGTCCCCTTCCCCTCAATGTCGTCGAGTAGAATAACCGACTTTTTCTAAAAACAAATGTATCCGTTAACGTGATGCCATTTTAATGTTTGGTAATGATTTATTCGGTTGTTGCTGACTGTATGCGATTTAATTATACAACCGAACTTGTGTCGAGTGTACGAAATACAGTCTCCGTAAAGGAAGCCATAATGTGTTGTCATGTGATTTTTCCGGTCTTTGTCTGGTACCCTGTTTGTCTGGTACCCTGTTTAGGTGCTGAAGGCTTGGTACATTTCATCTTCTAATAATTTCATTTTAATTTGCGACAAGTCAACCGATTTATAGAAGTGTTATTTTTCCTCTTCTTCTTCTTCTTCTTCTTCTTCTTCTTCTTCTTCTTCTTCTTCTTCTTCTTCATCTAGTGGAATGGATACTCTCTAAAATAATAGCGCATATGTGTCAGTCAGTGTCTGCGTGAGTTCGAGTCTCAGATTGGGCCAATGTGGGTATTTGAGAAAGCTTGTCAGTGGCTTCTCGTGGTTCAATGGTTCTTTCCAGGGGTTTTCCCCCGGGTTTTTACTCCACCATTAATAATGGCTGCCATGTATAGCATATCGTGTGCTGAAAAATAGTAGTATATCCTTCAACAACAACAAATGATTTTAAGAGAAACTGGTGCCCAACCAAAATGTTGTTCCTCGCATGCACCTGCAACTAATCTTGAAAATGTCTTCACCATTTTCTCTGACCCTTGTTACCCCACTTTTACTTTGGAAATTTGTTTATTGTCCATTTCACGTGACTATATAACCTAATTGACATGTAGGTGGCGAGATTTGTATAGTCATGTTATTGGGACAAAAATGGCCAGATCCAGGTCAAATTTCAGTAAGAACGCATTTTCATCTCGCCAGCAGATTAAAGACATGACGAATGCTTTGTTCATGATTTTGAGAAAAAAAATAATTTTCCTATCGATTTCAAGCAGGTATATCTCAAGGAAAGGTCTTTCAAGTTTGCTGTGCCAGATGGTAACAGGATGCCTCATTTTGACACCAAATGGTGTCGGCAAATTCCGATTTTTTCGATAGGGAATGGACTTTGACCCTGCACCCCAGCATAAATCTCCGAATATAAAAAAATCGTGTGGCAAGGGACAGAGAAAACTCGGAATAGTAAAAGGAAATATATTACGCATACAGTGAAGTTTAGTTTGGAATACACCAAACACTTGCCATGCATTCATTTGTATCGACAAATATTCGTAGACTCGAGGATCACTTCATGAATTCATGTCAAAATTCACTAATTTTTATCACCATTTTCACAAAATTGCGAGTCTGGAGGGTTGGCAGCTATACGTACTGTATAATATTCCTGAAACAGAAGTTGCTATTCTACATTTCACGCAGCATTACAAATTTTATTATATCGGTAACTCTGTAAATTTTCAGGTCATTTGTGACTTAAAGTATCCTATTTGTATTAGATATTTGGTGTGAAACAAATTACCGGTAAGTGTATTTTAGCTACATTTAACTATGCTGACTGGTAAATTTGTGGAGTTACAGCTAGGATAAAATTATATGTGTATCAAACAGTAGTGAAACAGACAAAGTTGAGGTATTGCTCTGGCCTTGTCTTATACTTGACATCTACTTGTTTATGAATGAAGGACATAAACTGGCTAAGTTGACTAAAGCTTCACAGTGACTTATAGGCCAACAAATAGGGTAGATTCTCCAATTGTGTTTATGATATGTTCTTAGATTTCAGTTTGGTCATTTGATTAATTTGCATCCAGGCCATGAAAGTTTAAATTAATGTTAAGATATATAGTTTTGTTATTTGCTTTTCTAAATATTTTTCTTAAGCAAATATATTTTCGAGGCATTGAAGTTCTTTGATTTTTGTCACTCATTAAAAAACATTGAACTAATATCATGTTTCAAAAATATAAATTTGAATATTGCCCAGAAAATAGTGTAGTCTCTGACATCATGATTACTTCAGTATAATAATTATTGATTGTGGTTTCTTAACATGATGTTTAAATTGCGTTGTTTATAAAATAATAAAAAAAATATTACAATTATGTTCTTCCTGTATATATTTTTCGTATTAGTTTGGATTTTAATTTCTTTTCTCATAGTACATTGAGACATGTTTACTTTGGTAAGAAATAAAATGCAGTTTTGAAATGGGATATTGCATCTTGTACATGCATGTGCAGTAAAATGTCTTTTCTCCAAATTAAGTTTGTCTGAATTTTCTGAATGCAAAACTTAACATCTTTCAGATGAATTGGTTTAGGTAACATTTGTATTTGTCATAAAATGTCAACCAATGAGATTATACCACATCTACATTTTTTACTTGCATTTTAGCACCAGTTTTGATTATGTTCAAAGGTCTGCTAGCCATTTCTCATTTATGATTAATATTCTGCAGTTTGGACTCAAGGGGACAATCTAACTGGAATTATGGTACAGCTAACTTAAATTGTGTTTGCTTCTTTCAATGAATAAGTAAAGATGAAATTATTTGAATTACTAAAATGCATTTACACTTTACGAAGGAAATTGTCTTGCTTCCTGATGTTCCTTCCAAAAACAAATTGACAGTGTGACGTTTCATCAAGGTTGGAAGGAATTACCTTCTCATTATATAATAGACTGTCCATGCAGATATTAATGATAAATAAGATAATGTTTTCATTTGACAATGCAGCAGTATTGCATGTCTTCCTGTGGTGCCATTTTTGTCAAGACTCCTCCACCTTACATGGAAGTTGATGTCCTTTCATTCATCCGTCAACACCCTTTAATTACCTTCAATGAAACAGTTGTTTTACTTTATTTCACTTTAATACCATTGTAATCAACATTTTGAATGTTTGTGACTGGACTTAATGAAGTGTAGATTGTATTAGTTTTGCCAATAAGTACACTTTGTACAAATATATTTCAATGCTGTCTTGGCCATATTGATCTACTTCCTCTTCTCTAATAATTTATACTAACCTATTATTTATGATAGCATCAAAACACAATCATGTATGTAAAGGAAGAGTTGTTTTTTTTTCACTCCAGTTCTAAATATTTAATCTAAGTTGCATTTTTCCATTTGACTTTTCTCTCTGTATTTTATCTCTTCTTTCCTATTTCCATTTGCCTTATAGTCCACTCCGATGGATTAGTTGAAAGAGTGTCAGTCCTAGATTTGGGTGGGGGTGGGGGAAGTGGTGCTGGTTTTAACCCAGGTCGAGTAATATACCAAAGACAAAAATGGCAGCTTTTGCGAAAAATGCTCAGCAGTAATAGTTTAATGTTGGCACTTCTTATCCTGGTGTTAGGATAATGTGTCTTGGTAGGACAGCAGCATGATACACAAGTGCTAGACATCACTATATACTGCCTCGCTGCATACCTTATAGTGATATGATTGAAAAATTGTTAAAGCTATGATAAATATCCAAATCGCACACATGCACACAACTCAGTTCGCAAATCTTGCATACTCTACAATACTTAAAAGAAAAACATGATTATTATAATGAACATTATTAATAACATTTGCAATGGTATTTATGAAACATACATACATACCTCCCTACCTACCTACCTACCTACCTACCTACCGACCTACATACATACATACATACATACATACATACATACATACATACATACATACATACATACATACATACATACATACATACATGTTATAATTTTACACCATAAGTTATAACATGTGGATAATGTTATATTTAAATTAAAAACAATATTTTCTTCTTCCCTTTTGTCTATTGCATAGAGAAGTGTTACAACAATTTACACACACACACACACACTACAAATTTACATATTTGTTCGCAAAAAAATTCTCTTTGTCTATAATAATTTTTTTATGTGTGATATGTACATGTCTGGGTTCTTTATTTTTGCTTCTGATCGGAAATTCTGATAGGTCCTGTGATATCTCCCAGGGATTTCGCTTAAGAGTTCCTCACCCTTGAGTACTTTGACAAAGTTTGAATATCATTTTATCGGGAAAATTTGGATTTTACTGTCTTGAAACTTTCCGATTGGGAGACTGTTGTCGAATATATTTGGACTAGTACATGACCAGCACCACCAGCCAACATGCTATGTCTGTCCAATATGGCATCACTCAGCTAACGACCGGCCAATCGTAAGCTTTTAAGATAATACAAAGTCAGCATTAATATTTTAACCTCCAAAATTAACAGTATGTGGTAGCTTTTAAATTAATGAACACGGAATATATTAGACACCAAGAACCAAGAACATCATGTTAAACTCGTATTTCCACGAATAACAAAATACTACATATACGAAGACTAGATCTATTATAAAACGTAATTCTTTCAATTTAAAACGAATAATAGTAATTCAAATGATGCACCTTTGAACTCCATGTTCAAAACTACGTTGACAAGGCCTTTCTAGCACTACCCAGAAGATTAACAGTTCAATTCCACTTCAAGTCTTTGCTGCATTCTCTCTGATACGCACCCAGACAAGTCAACAACAATTTAACTTGCTTTGTTACTTAGGACTTTTCTCATTGTTTAAATGATTCTTTTTTTATGTTGATTTTTAATACAAATTTACTGTTATTGATATAATACATATACATGAAATAAAGATGTTATATACTACCGCACAAAAATCACACTAAATTCAAATTATTTTCTTTAGAGTATGTGATATATGCATCTGATAATTCTGATATAGTCTTAATTATTATTCCGCTGTCACTTCCTTGATGTCACTTCATCATCATCATCATCATCATCATCATCATCATCATCATCATCATCATCATCATTTCAGGACATACACTGCTGTTTTTAATGTTTAGTCCTGGTTGGTTGAAGAAATTGTTGACCAAGTATAAACAGGCAAAATATCAGCACAGACACGTTTGATTGAAATGTATCATTCCTCCACGGACAAAGAGACACAGGACAGAATTATCAAGGAATTTCGAAGATCCGCAAGCATAATTCGCTGTCTGGTTGCTACGGTAGCATTCGGAAGTGGGGTCCAAATCAGCGATGTGGATGTCGTTATTCACTGGGGATGCCCAAAGAGCATTCTGAGATATTGGCAAGAGATTGGAAGATGTGCCAGAAATGGTAGAAAATTTTATGCTTGTCTCCTACCTTACAAGATAAGCATGCTCAAGACGACAACAGACATAAAGATAATCATTTTTTCATCATTTCATCTTTAGTCTCTTGACCTAGTGTGATCTTTGAGGCACTGTGCTGCTGAACATCTGACCAGTTCCCTCCACTTGACTCGATCATGTGCCAATGCCTGTGTCTCTGCAAAACTTTTTCTGGTCCATTCTGTGATGTTGTCGTTCCACTTTTTTCTCTGTATACCTCTCCTTCTACCACCTTGGACACTACCCTGCAGTATTGCTGTGGAGATAGACTGTTGGCTCTAGTGACATGGCCATACCATTTCAGCTTCCTCTTTTAGACAATGGTGAGGAGGTCTTCATAATCGCATACTTTGAGTCTGATGGTGTCGCGTACTTCTTCATTTGTGACGTGGTCCATGTAAGAGATGCCAAGGATGGTTCTGTAGCATCTCATTTCAAGTGCCTGAATTCGTCGTTGTAATTCTACTCTCAGGGTCCAGGCCTCACATGAATACAGAAATGCTGAGATGACTAGAGCTCTCAATAGTTCGATTTTAGATTTCAGACAGATGTTCTTGTCTCTTCATATGGGTCTTAGCTTTGACATAGCTGCCGTTGTTTGTGCTACTCGTGACAAAATTTCTGCTCTTGATCCCTCTATCGTGATTATGGAACCAAGATATTTGAATTGGCCCACTTTTTCTAGTTCCTGTCCTCTGACTTTAATATTGGCTGAGATTTGTTTCCCACTGTTTGTCATCAGCTTTATCTTCTCGGCACTTATCTCCATGTCAAATCTGGAAGATGTTTCATTCAGGTTCTTCACTAAGGTGACAAGCTCATCTTCACTGCCTGCCAGCCCATCAATGTCGTATGCAAAGCGGAGGTTGATGATGTTACGCCCTCCAATGCTGACTGTCCCACGGTGGTTTTCCAGGGCTTCGCTCATGATGAGCTCTAAGAAGATGTCGAAAAGTGTGGGTGACAGGAGACAGCCTTGATGTACTCCAACTGTAGTCTTGAACCAGTCCCCCACAGAACCTTGAGCAATTACTGCACTGGTAGCCTTAGCGTACAACTACTTGACGGTGTTGGTCAACTTTTGACCCATGTTGTACTTCTTCATTGTGGTCCACAAAGCCTCATGCCACACTCTATCAAAAGCCCTTTTGAAATCTATGAACACATGATAGATGTCTTGTTGATGTTGTGATTACTTTTCACACAGAACCCTAAGATTGAAAATGTGTTCTGTTGTGCTTCTTCCACTCCGGAATCCTGCCTGTTCTTCAGCGATTATTTCTTCTGCTTGTGGGTTCAGTCTGTTCACGATGATCTTCAGCATCACCTTACATGCATGTCTGATCAAACTGATAGTTCTGTAATTGTGACACAGCTTGAGATTGGCTTTTCTGGGGAGTGTTATAATCAGTGACTGGGTCCACTGTGTTGGCCATTCACCTGTCTGCCAGATCTTGTTGCAGATTTTTGTTAGTAGTTCTATCACTAATTCCCCACCATTTTTGATAAGTTCAGCTGGGATGTTGTATACTCTAACTGCCTTTCCATTCTTCGGTGCTCCTATTGCTGACTCCACCTCTCCTTTGAGAATTGGGATATCATCATTATTTGCGGAGTTTGGAACTACAAGCACCTCTGGGTCTCCTGTGGACGGATGGTTGTAGAGTTCCGTACAATATTCAGTCCATCTTTCTGCAATGTCACCTGCTTCTGTGAGCCATTTTCATATTGAATGGTACTGATTCTTGGTTGCTTCTCTCTGGTGAGGTCTTTCACAGTTTGGAATGCCTTTTTGCTGTTATTCCTTAATTAGACTGCTCTCTATTTCTGTGCACTGTTGTCCAATCCACTCTTCTTTTGCTTTCTTCAATTTGTTTCTGACATTCTTGTTTATTTCTCGATATTCCACTGACCCTGTTGTGTGTCTGCTGTGTTTTAGGTCTCTTCGGGCATCACACAGATTCAGAATCTCTTCTGTAACCTATGATGTTTTCTTTGGGCGATGGAGGCCAATGATGTCATTGGCAACTTTTGCCATGACAGTGTTGAAAGTGTCTGTCATTACTTTAACATAACATCCATCACAAGGATTGGACCAAATTTTCTTCCAATTGTGGCTTGGAATGACTTGCAGATAGACATGCTAGAAGTTGACAAAGATCGGCAGGTCTGTTTCAGAAGAAAAATTCTTGACGCCTTGTGGATCTCCGAAATGGATAACCTTCCCGCTGACCTAAAAGAATGTTCCACGGGAAGTTGCAATATATGCTCTTGCGAAAAATGTAATTGTTGTGTAAATTGTTATAACACTTGTCAATGCAATAGACATAAGAATATATCTTTTTTAATTTAAATATAACATTATCCACATGTTATAACTTATGGTGTAAAATTATAACAGATGTATGTATGTATGTATGTATGTATGTATGTATGTATGTATGTATGTATGTATGTATGTATGTATGTATGCATGCATGTTTCATAAATATTATTGCAAATGTTATTAATCATGTTCATTATAATAAATCATGTTTTTCTTTAAAGTAATTCAGAGTATTAACACACACACACACACATATATATTTATATGTGTGAACGTTCCGATTATACCATTGTAATTGTTATTAAATATGATTAAAGATGCTACCGATAGTAATGATAATAAATTTACATTATTATTGTTCTTATTATGTAGAATATTTTCACATCTGAATACAGTGTGGTCTTTATACAATTTATTTATCATTCACTATTTCTGATATGCCATAACGACACAGCTCCCACCCAAGCATTAATCAGTTCCCAATGACTCTACCATTTATCGTTTCAAAAACTTAAAATAATAAATTTGTCTTATTCTAATATTATAAATATTCTTTGTAAAATATTTCTTAACTATTTTAATCTGAACTAAACATTTGAATTATTATATCTGACTTACATTATTTTAATCAAACATTTCTAATTTGTTTCATTTTATTATTTTAAGTTTAAAGATTCTGACGATATCTTCTCTCTTAATGGTGGTGGTTATAGTTTAAAATCTTTTTTTTAAATAAAGATTTATGTGAACAAGTTGGTGCTTTCTTTACTACTTAGTTAAGCAGAAGTCATTTTGATACTTTTATGAATACTTTGTATTTTCTGTTAATATATAAAGATAAATTTTGCAAAATCTGCAGTAAAATATTTCGAAATTTGTTTCAAGTAGAGATATTGTGAATCATGCATAAATGACTGATTTCTCGGTATTTAAAGTGGAATGCACTTCGTTAATATTTACTAATTATTCAAAAGGTTGTATGTTAGTTTTATTACTCTAATAAGTTCAAACTTTTTCGGGTTTTTCAACCTGATTTAATGACATCCTTTAAAAGAAATGCTTGGTAATATCTTGTTTTTTTATAACTCTTAACAGGTATACTCCAAATGTGTTTATTAAATGTCATATAATAATATTTATAACCATCATTTTCCTTGCCAATTATTTGAGACCATGTAAATTCGCTCGCCAAAAGTTATATCAATATTATCCAATATAGGACTTTGAGTAATTTCTCTGCGAATTCAGAAGACCCACTTTTGGCATATTTTTTTATACTCTACATATTAACCTAATTAAACAAATGGCAGATAACTCCAAATAATCTCATTTTACAAGCGTTTATTAAAATTATCTCTCTAATTTTCTAATTATAATACAAATGTCTGTAACCCAGAACGAATATTGCGTAAACGGATCAAAATGCAAAGTCGTAAAACCAACTTTTTCTGAAACTATTCAACATTATCTTCGAATCAATGATTGGATAAAAAAATCTAAATATTTGTAAGAGGAAATACAGGTGTATGTCAGCAAATAATAAATGAACTGGATATCTTGTTCCTACGAATTTCTCAATTATTAACCAGAAGCTTACAACAGGTATGAAAACTGATAAAAATATACACAAGCATGTTAATATACAATATCACAAAATGATAGAAAAACCCAGACAAAAGTGAAAATGTTGAAAATACAATAAAATGTTAAAGAAATATCCGTCTGTTTTTTTAATTTAATTTTATAATGAAGTTCATTTCGAATCTTTAGATGTTTTATATCGAATGCAGTCAGATACATTAATATCAATTATCCATTTTAAATAAAACATAGAGTTACCTTATAAAGAAATGGAAATAATAGAGCCCAAAATTAATATTTTAAATTAATTTTGATAAATTTTATTAATCTTATAATAAGTAAACAAATTCAACCAGAATGTTGTCACTTAATGAAATTGAAAGATATAATTTATATTTCATAATATATTAACATAATACAGCATGAAATGAGAAATGGAATCAGTCCTGAAAACTGTAATCATTCCTCCATTTCTGGCCTTTATGCATTAAATAAACTTCACAGGAAAGGGTGAAAAAGAACAGAACAATGCATTATCATTGGATTTTAATGATTTTCATAACATATATGATTTACTGTTTAGAAACGAATACATTCTTACTCGACATATTATTAGCTTAGGTTATATTAAAGCTAAAGAATACAATATAAATTCACAGGAAAATATATAATTACCTAAATTATTTGGTCGTAATCAAAGAATTCAATTTTTATTTTGGGTCATATTAATAATGTTCCAGATAACAAAGTATGGTAAGATAATGTTAGCTTTCCACTAAATGTGAGTCTCCCAGAAGACGGAACAGCCTGCCCAGCGAATAAAGAAACATATAATTTAAAAATATTCCTCAGAAAAATTCAGAATATTGTAAGGGTGTTAATGTAAATGTACTTTGTGTTTTTATCTGGAAGCTAGAAGCAATTTGCTTTGGGTTTATCATGTTTTAACTGATAATTTATTTTATTGTCTTTCTTACCCAAAATTTAATTTGAATGACTTCTGTGACGTGTCATGTATGTACATACATTTTATTTATTTTAAATAGTGTCTCCATGTTTTTTAATAAAGCTTTGGTCTAGTGCGGATGGGAAAGTGTTGCAACAGAAAGAAAGTTTAGGTCCAGCAGTATATAATCTATCTGAACATATCATATTTAAATTGTTGTTGTTTTTTTTATTTAATGTCTTATATATATATATATATATATATATATATATATATATATATATATATATATATATATATATATATATATATATATATATATATATATATATGATGTGTTTCTGGAATGTTCGACAGAAAATATTTTAGGTCGGTATGTGGTCGAAATAAAACAGTTGTATTTCACTGACGGGGCATAATGACGCCGGTCATTTCTCAAGTTTAAAAAGTCGATTTAGGATATTGTGTCCAGTAATTCTTGAATTGGATCAGGTAATAGCAAATGATATATTTATGTAGATCAGATCATGCTGAACCTGACCCAGTCACATTATCCTGACACCAGGTGAAAAGTTTTAACACTAAACTTCTAATGCTAAGTCCTAGCGACACAGCTGTTAAACAAAAGAGATATTTTTTTAATTATAAATCTTTGGTATGACTCGGCATGCCTACGAACCCGCGACCTCCCGAAGCTGAGACTGACTCTCTAACCACACAGGCCACCGAAGCGGTCACAATTAGTACAAATAAAAAGAAACTTTGTGTTTTGACGAAACAATTTTTTTTATTATGACGAAAAAGACTAATAAAACTATACAATGAAGAACTGAATTGTTCTAAAAGCAGACATTTTATGTAGATGTAATAGCAATTCACATATAAAACACGACTACAATACCTTGCGGTTCGTAATCGAGTTCCTAATGCAGAATACAATGAAGCCATAACTATAGAATTACTTATGGTTTCCTTTGATTTCATTACAATCATTAGAAACTGGACAATGAAAAGAAATTATATCAAATATTGGCAAGATCAAATCATTATTTTAAAGCTGAACAAACGATTCGGAAACGAAATACACAATTCGTTTGAAATTATATAAATGAAAGCATGAAAAGATCATTAATTTTAACCACAAGGTTACCGGTTAGAAAGGTTATTTTAAGAATGGAACGATTCGTACTTAATATTTATCCATGCTGACATCCTTTTTTATGAAGGATCTCAAATAGGTTGTGATTTAATATATATTTTGTATGAATTGAAAAAAATGAATAATGTTTAGCTATTCAAGCCATCGGGAAATTATTCAACGAGTTTCGTAAATGTAATATTAAATCATTACTCATTTAATATCCTGTTTCTCGAAGAGTTTTAAAAAAACCAGAAAAAATTTATAGAATAGGAAATAATAATTTCGTTTATAATGGGTCAAACATTGCACCTTTCAGTTATTGCTCGTAAGAGAGTCCCAAACGCAAGTTTTATTAATAATGAGCGGTAACCTCCAAAAGTTGATATTTGTAATAATTCAAAAAACAATTATCCTTCCAAATCAGTAGAACATTTGATAAAATACATAATTTATCCCAACCAATAGAACATTTGACAAACATATTACTTGACACATACATCAATACTGGATTACATGTGTGACTGTCATTGTTCACTCGCTTTTGTGACGCGCCGCATTATTGGATTTGGAACAATGCTATGGGTGAATAACATTCTATGCGTTGGGAGACAGTAGAGGCAAAGAATCCGATTTGTTATTTAGAGCAGACGACACATGCGAGTTCCCGCCCGTCCACATATGGTGGACATCGCAACGCACCGCATATGACATCCACCAGGTATATCAGGTGACCATTTATGTTCCCTATACCACCATCGATAGCTTCTGGGTTACCGTCCAAACACACGTACTCTATCTGTGAAACATGGCCGTAATGCGCTGAAACGAGGTAACCCGAATATTCAACCGTCCATCCTGAGTAGCAGTTTGTTCTCCCTGGGATCATTATAGAAGATGAACGAGTGGTTCGACAAACAGCACATGGAACATCATTTTCTAGAAGGTCAGGCGAGAAAGGCGTATAGGCACCGCTAGCTCCTATCTCATATTCTGTACCATATACACGAGCTCTGTGGTCACCGTTGAAAGTTCCGTCTTGATATTTCGCCCATGTTGGATCTTCTGGAAGGCAAAGATTGTTTTGACCGTTTCCCGTCTGAGTGTGTGGGGATCCAGCCATATATCCTGAAAATTTATTTAAACTATAACATGAAGCAGAAGTCAGTAATCACACTTATCTGTTACTAGATGATGTGGGTGTACTATATGATTTCTAAACTTTCCAAACTTTCGACAGTATACTATGCGCCCTCTGCTAAGTAGAGTCTGACTGAGTTATAATCTTAAATCCCGATTAAGTACGCACTCAGATTAATATTGGAATAGTGTTTGGCTGCCCCTACCTCGCTAGGGACACTTTCACATTATGTTATGCCTTTCAGGGTAGCTAGATCTGTACATAAAGGTGAAGTTAAAATGGCGTCACTGCGGTCCTAAACGATTTAATTGACTGAGGGATATGACTCCAGAAAATTTCAGTAAGCAGAGTTTAAAAAAAAACTGACATGAATCTTTGTTTTAAAAAGCATGTTTGACATTGTATACAAAAATACTGACTGACCATAAGACAGAAAGAAATTGTTCACCACTTCTTAATGGTCAGTTTGCACATGCTGCAGACAACTAAATGGTATACAAAATACGGGTGCAATGATGTAATAACAGCAGATTGTTTAGTTTTCTTGTATGTATGAATCTGATATTACTTCAGCCAGGTGCAAATGATCTCAATTTTCTAATATTACAAACTTACTTTAATTCATTAAAAACCTATTCGACTAGTAGGCAGTAATTGTCTAGTCGTTCTCTATACTGTGTTCTAGTACTAGAAGCTGCGTCTTATTGTCTTATATTTAAACAAAAAATAAACCATTGTTTCTAATGTTAGAAAATCAGATTAATTTAATAATATTAAACAATAACAATTATCTAGTAGAAATCATTTCCTCGTATAAAAAAGATATACTTTTCCTTTACAACTACTTTCTGTATATTTTACCTTTATATACCAACTCTGTGGCATTTGCAGGACAAGCTGTTCTGCCCCATCTGACGTAAGTCGTACCGCCACCTGGAACTGTCATAGTACTAGCTGAAAACGAAAATGAAAACCAATTGAAGCCATTATAATACTCCATGTTAAAAGTGTATATAGGAAGAACATTGGGTATCTGTCTGAGCACATGATAAATACAGCATTGTATGACTGTATGGGGAAAATCGGAAATATATACTTTATGGGGAAAATAACACTGGGAGACACTTTGAGTTATGTTTATTACTAACACGACAAATCATGTCTGTGCTAAATTTCGTCCTTAACATGGCCACCAATGCAAACATTTTAAACTGGGTCTCGATGTGACCTACAATGTTAAACTTCTGAATGTTTTAACATTAAATTACATTCGTCCCATTCTTTGCCCACCATATGGTGATTCTGTTTGAAATTTGTAAATAAGAAAATCAGTTTTGTTCTTGAATTTATTTGTTGAATATTTCAACGAAGAAAGTGGTATGAACTCCAAGTACATTCTAAACTTGAGACGGATAAATTATTAAATGATTTCTAAGAAAACTACTTCTCGATTAACAGTAATTTGGCCGTGAAAACAAAACATAATATCCTTTTTGGAAACACACCCACAGTACAGTCACATGGTAATGTTAACTAAAATTGATTATACATAGTTCGATAGTGCATCTCTTTGAGAATTAATTAGATGTCAAAGGATTCCTTTCCAAGGAGATTCTAGAGGTTGACATGTAACTGGAAAGGGTTCTGAGTGGCATTGGTGGGACACCCACATCTATTGTCACTGTTGTTATATTTTAATAATGGATTTCGAAGATGCTTACAACCAATATGAATGCTGAGTAAGGTAGTCTGCAATTATCCCCTTGTTACTCGGGCAAATACAATATTCTTTTAACTCTTTTCCATTCGTATTTTCCAATAATTAGATATGTTATTAGCTTCCGTTAGTCTCGAGAGACGATGGAAGTGCGCCCATGAGAGATGTCCCGGTTGATGGTTGTGCAGCGTCTGTAGTGGCTATGTAGTCCAACTTGGGAGTGGCATTCTTTGCTGCACTTGAAAGTTGTGTTTGCTTTGTGTTGGAGTTGCTTCCTCTTCCCCTAAATAGCTTTCCATCAGCAAGCATGCATAGCTTATTCTCGCCGTCATTCAAACGAGTGATCAAAGCATGTCGCCAGCTGGGCCTGTCTAGAACAAACTCTTTCCATGCGACGTTGGCAGAGGAGTGTGACCATGCTGTGAATCTTGGCACGTTCAAGCACCTCGTTGTCTGTTACTCGATCACTCCAAGTGATACCGAGTATGCGTCGGAGACATTACATCTAAAAGGTTCTCAGTCTTTTCTCTTGCGAGGCGTACAGAGTCCAGGTTTCACTGGCAGACAGGAGAGTGCTTAGCATGCAGTCACGGTACATGGAGATCTTAGTGTTCAGGGTCAGCATACTGTTGTGCTGCTCTTTGCGACAATCTGGAGAGAGCTGCTGATGCCTTTCCAATCCGTTTGTTTAGCTCAGCATCGAGCGATAGGTTGTTTGTGATGGTAGCGCCGAAGTACGTGAACTGACTGCCTACCTCAAGTTCGTAGTTGTTGATGCTTGGTGGTCCCTGTTCTAAGCCATCACGTTTATTTTCTTTAGACTGGTGGTCAGCTCAAACTCACCAAATGCTTTAGCAAAGCGGTCCGCCAGGAGCTGTAACTCACCATCTGTGTGAGTGGCTAGGGCAGCATTGTCTGCAAAGTGCATGTCCCTGATAACTGCTTCGTGCACTTTGCCCTTAACTTAGTCGTACCAGGTTGAACAGTTTGCCGCCTGATCGCGCGTGTAGGTAGAACCCTTCTCTTCACATCCCAAAGGCATGCTTGAGCAGAACAGCGAAGAAGATGCTAAAGGGCGTGGGGGCTATGACATAACCATGTGGAAGGGGTCGGACGTTGAGCCGTCCTACTACACTGTGTCTTTCATGTCATCGCGGAGTGTGAAGAGTCCGCCTCTGTTGTCCAGATAGAACGCCTTGGTGAGATCTATACAAGCCAGGAACTGGGTTTTGCGTTGCTCTCTGCATTTCTCATGCAGTTGCCTGACAGAGAAGACCATGTCGATTGTGGATTTCCCGCACTTCTACTCAATATAATCTCTGTCAGCAAGCATCTGCAGTCTGTTCAGACGCGTTTGAAGACTTTACCCACGATGCTGAGAAGGGATATGCCCCTAGAGTTGTTGCAGTCACTTATGCTGCCATTGTTCTTGTACGGGGTTACGATGTTGGCGTCTTTCATGTCTTTTTGCTCTGCACCCTCATTCCAACACTGTCAGAGGAGGTTGTTCAGATGTATAAGCTGCACGCTGCAGCCGCACTTGTTGACTTCTGATGAGATGCCATCCTTCCCTGTGGCTTTACCTAAGGACAGTTCCTTTAAGGTATTTTTAGTTCTGCCACACTATGTTTCTTGTCCCGTTCGGACATGATCGGAAGGTTTTCAATGGCATTGAACCCATCGTTGGTTACTTGGTTCTCTCTGAAGTACAGTTTAGAGTAGTACTCCACCCAATGGTCCATCTGATTCCCCTTGTCGTGGATGGTATCGTATGCCTCAGACTTCAGTGGAGCTATCACTTTCTTCGTTGGATACATTGCTTTCTTTAATGCCGTCGTACATGCTACTGACTGAGTGCTCTGAGAGAGAGAGAGAGAGAGAGAGAGAGAGAGAGAGAGAGAGAGAGAGAGAGAGAGAGAGAGAGAGAGAGAGAAAGAGAGAGAGATGAAGCTAGTATTCCCTGGATGACTGCCGTGTTAATCTCTGCACTTTGCTTCTGGTAGACCTGTATGCCTATAGAGTCATCTAGAAAGCGGGATCGTTTGTATTCCAGGTCAGTACTTTGATGCTCTGCAATGGCTGGCGTTAGTGTGGCGGAGTTAGCCTCAAACCAGTCGATCTTCGTTCACTGCATTTCCCACAAGGATCCGTGTGGATATCCTGTACACAGTCTCTCTGATATGATCCCATCATTCTTTGGCGTTGCCGTTCGAAGGTTCTGAATCAAACGACTTGAGAGTGGATTCCTCAGCCTTGTCTGGATACGACATCTTGGTCACGTCAATGCGTTGTTTACCCTCCGGCCTAGAGAAGTGTATCTTCTTTGGCTGAAGCTTTCTCTTTTTCAGCAGCACATCTTTGCAGCACACCAGTGAGTGGTCAGTGTCGCAGTCAGCGCTGTGGAAGGTACGGGTAACAAGCACACTCTTCATGGCAGACCGTCTCGTAATGATCAAGTCCACGTATTGCCATTGTTTGAATCTTGGATACCTCCAATACACTTTATTCTGAGAAAGTGTCTGAAACAATGAATTAGGTGAAGTTGAGGTCGTGGTATTAACACATCACTAGTAGTCGCTGACCGTTCTCATTAATCTTCCCAATGGAAACTTGCCAAGACAGAAATTCCAAGAGTCATGGTCAGCAGAAGAAATGATCGCTGATGAACAGATAGGGTTCCGGAGTGAAAGAAGCACAACATAACAAATATTCAATCTTAGGGTTTTGTGTAAAAAGTACTCACAACATCAACAAGACATCTATCATGTGTTCATAGATTTCAAAAAGGTTTTTGACAGAGTACGGCATGAGGCATTGTGGGACACAATGAAGAAGTACAATATGGGTCAAATGTTGACCAACACCATCAATCAGCTGTACGCCAAGGCTACCTGTGCAGTAATTGCTCAAGGTTCTGTGAGGGACTGGTTCAAGACTACAGTTGGTGTACGACAAAGGCTGTATCATGTCACCCACACTTTGCAATATCTTCGTAGAGCGCATCATGAGCGAAGCCCTGGAAAACCAATGTGGGACAGTCAGCATTGGAAGACGTAACATCACCAACCTCCGCTTTGCAGATGACATTGATGGGCTGTCAGGCAGTGAAGATGAGCTTGCCAACTTAGTGAAGAACCTGGATGAAACATATTCCAGATTTGACATGGAGATAAGTGCCGAGAAGACAAAACTGATGACGAATAGTTGAAAACAAGTCTCAGCCAAGATTAAAGTCAGAGGACAGGAACTGGAAACAGTAGACCAATTCAAATATCATGGTTCCATAATCACGGAAGAGTGATCAAGAGCAGAAAGCTTGTCAAGAGCAGCACAAACAACGGCAGATATGTCAAAGCTAAGACCTATCTAGAGAAACAAGAAAATATGTCTGTAAACTGAAATCAGACTATTGAGAGCTCTAGTCATCTCAATCTTTCTGTATTAATGTGAGGCCTCGACCCTTACAGCAGAATTACAACGAAGAGTCCAGGCACTTAAAATAAGATGCTACATAACTATCCTTGGCATCACTTACATGGACCACATCACAAATGAAGAAGTACCGGTACTTAACACCATCAGGCACAAAGTAAGCTATTATGAAGACCTCCTCACCATCGTCAAAATGAGAAAGCTGAAATGGTATGGCCATGTCACTAGAGCCAATAGTCTATCCACAACAGTACTGCAGGGTAGTGTCCAAGGTGGTAGATGGAGAGGAAGACAGAGAAAAGTGGAGTGACAACATCACAGAATGGACCAGGATAAAGTTTCACAGAGACACGGGCATTGGCACATGATCGAGACAAGTAGATGGAACTGGTCAGATGTTTAGCAGCAGTGCTTCAACGACCATACTAGGCCAAGAGACTGATGATGATGATGATGATGATGATGATGATGATGATGATGATGATGATGATGATGATGATGATGATGATGATGGTCAACACCCACCCTTGAGTTGAAGTCACCCATTAATATCAAGTCATGAGTTAATTCATCGTAGAACTCATCCTTGGCATCTGCGATGGAGCGCTAGTGTGGGAGCGTAACCGCTGATCAGGTTGACATGCCAGGTTGTAGTGTGGAAGTAGAGGGATAACAGTCTTTTGTTTCTTTGCTAGCAGGGTTCTATCATGCTCAGCGAGAGTTCCTGACGGCTAATCCAATACCAAACTCTCAGCCTGCGTCAGCGCTCTTTTCTTGCCTGAAGAACGTGTAGTTCTCTTCGCTGAAGGATCCATAATCTGGTCACGTGTCTTATTGTGGGGAGATGTTAACTCGGACTCTTGCAAGTTCGTCATTGATGACTGAAGTCTTTCGAACATCACTGATTTACTGGAGATCATCTGAGAGTCTAGTCAGGAAGGTCCGTATATTCCAGTGACCAAGTTTATTGATCTGAGCTTTCCTTTTTAAGTTTCCTTTGTTGTTTATTGGTGCATTAGCTGCAGTTTGTCAGATACTCGCGTACCTTAAGTCCTACGCACCCAGTTAGGCATACAAACTGTGGCGGGACGGTATCTTATTGTCATGAGGCGGGCGTGGCTGTCCACTGAGAATTGTTGGGCTCACCCAGCGCCGAGTTTACATTCTCCTAGATGGGCGACCACCCAAGGTTAACGAGCCCCATTTGCCTGAAGTGTCTGAATTTTTGTCGCCAGAAACTAGCCTGTCATTCTTTTCTAGTCCGTTTAAACAGATTCCGCCGGGCTTAGTTAAGTCACTCGTGAAGGCTATAGCTGGATTTGGTTGTCAGATGCAAATAATGCATGTTGATAGATTTGTAGATTATAAATGGTTAGAAAGCAAATATGGTCAGAAAAACAGAGACAGTATATAAAGAAAGGGTTTGGAATAGCAAGACATTTGAGAGAGAGAGAGAGAGAGAGAGAGAGAGAGAGAGAGAGAGAGAGAGAGAGAGAGAGAGAGAGAGAGAGAGAGAGAGAGAGACTTTGCTTAGGGAATAAAGCTTGTACTGGAAACCTAGACAAACTTTTATTATTTCCATATACTAGTAAACTCATTATTACATGATGATTGGAACGTCATTGCACTTTTTGTAGTATAATACTTGTTGAATGGAACGTCATTGCACGTTTTGTAGTATAATACTTGTTGAATGGAACGTCATGCACATTTTGTAGTATAATACTGGTTGAATGGAACGTCATGCACGTTTTGTAGTATAATACTGGTTGAATGGAACGTCATGCACATTTTTGTAGTATAATACTGGTTTAAAACAGCTTAATCTAGAACTATAAACTGTATCTACTACATCATATATAGTCAAAGCCATGCTGTTTCTAACTTTATAAGTATACTAAAGACAGAAGGATTTATTAATATGATATATCATCAAAATATTTGACAAGCCGACGCTTGAAAATGAGAATACTTATTATCATACATTTAATTTGTTTGCCAAGCAGGAAGTATATATCCGGCAATTATCACGAAAACAAGTATCCTTGAACAGATTAATGTGGTTACGCATTGACGCATTGGAGAAGTCCTCCTGGTGATTAATTGTTAGAGATGGGTGCTTTTGTTTTTAAACACACCTTTCAAAGAAATCTCACTAGCTAATTTACAACTGGCATCTACACGCCTTAAAATCGACATGTAACAAGCCTATTGTTTAGAATGCGCAAGCTCACAATCTGCTCGAGACTAGCATTACTATTAAAATGTAAATGATAAGTTGCAATATGACAAATTGTTCTTTAATTGTCAAAACTAAATGAACTAAAATGTGGTCAGTTAAATTACTAGATGAATACTGGTCATAAAAACACTAAAAGGAATACCACCCTTCTTCACTCTGCACGTAACATGGAAACATTAGATTGCTCAAGCTGAATTTGAGCATTTCAGACATAACTAATTCAGTCGAGTTGCCCTCAAGGTTATAAAACAAATCACCGTCCTCGGATTAATGTTGTGTTTTCAGAAACTGCAGCAGTAATAGCAGTATTAAATGTGACAAAATGTAATATTCTTTTTTTAAACCAAAATGACAAAAGGGCTGATAAAGGCTGCAAAGGTGACTTTTAGAAAGGATTTAGAATCTTGTATATTTGTCAGATGTCCCGTAATGTTTGTTTGGTCTCTGTCTTGGTCTAAATGTCTTTCACTCTGTCTCTGTCTCTGTGTCTCTGTCTCTCTCTCTCTCTCTCTCTCTCTCTCTCTCACACACACACACACCACACACACACACACACACACACATATATATATATATATATATATATATATATATATATATATATATATATATATATATAGTAGGTGTTCTGTTTTAAACGAAAACATACATGAATATACAGAGAAATAAGGAAAAGGAAATAAACAAATACAAATAAACGGAAAGGGCAAAAAAATAGTCGGAGACTGTTACAGAAAGAAAAGCTACACACTCACGTACACACACACACACACACACACACACACACACACACACACACTTGGAATGGAAAAAGAAGAGATTATTACCATTTGTGTCCCTTTGATCAAATCTTCTGTTCAGTGTCTCAATTTTCAGCATCATTACCTCAAGGTCGTTCTGTAATTGAAGTCGCTTGGTCTTCTCCTCCTCAAGTTGGATACGAATAACTTCCAGATCTGTTCGACCCACATTTTCCAAGATATCTGTCCCTACATGGGTTATTTAAACAATTGTAAAGCAGAAGTCTGGCTGAGAGTATTTTCACTGTAATGGCTTTAAAAATCAGTAGTGTCAAACATATTAACTCGAACAGGGTAACTAGTGATTTATTTTATGATGCATACATGACACCAATGTTTTGTGAACGCGTACAAATAACAGTTCCAACAGAGTTAAAGAGGGGTCCATTTAAAACACATGCAGGACATCAGACATCAACTACCAGACCTTCCTTGCAGTCCCGACACAATGTGCCTGCTCAATTTTCTTCTCTTTTTATTTTGTATTTGAGTTTATTTTTTTTAAGATTTGTCTAGTTAAAGAAAAACATTCAAAGCTGAACAAAAATTATATATTCATTAACAATAGCTCTTACCTCCATCGTTGCCAAATGTCGCAAATATTGATTTCAAGTGCTGCAAAGACAGTTGAATGAGGATCACCTGATCTTTGATGGCACTGACAATTTTGAGTCTTACAAGGTTTGACTTTATATTTCGTGCTAAAATGATTTATAAATGTCAAATGCCATTTGACATTGTAGGAATACTCATACTGCGAATGACGATAAAAACTATTTCAAATGACATTTGACATTGTAGGAACAATCATAATAAAAAGAAAATAAACGAGAGATAACAATTATAGCATTTATCTATTTTTCATCTATAGATTACCCAATCCATTTCTAACTTAATTTTACCAAATCGCCGTAATATTTAGAGGATATCGAATGAATTAAGTGGTATTTATCTTGCCGATTTACTGTTTTAAAACAAAGTATAATTCGTATGCGAACATGTTTTTCTAACTCAACATCTCTTTTAAGAAACAGTGTGTTCAAAAGTGTGTAAGTAAAAAAAAAATAAAGAAGCAATACGAAGAATATAGACCCGGTTGAAAAATGGCGAAATACCGACCATTATCAAAAAGTTTGGAAGGAGATAAAGTATAGATAATATTACCAGTATTGTCTTTTCGATAGCAATTTCTTTTCAGCTCCTCAACTTGTAGCAGAATTAACATAACTCGTAGATTCAGTAAATCAAAGTCACTTTGCGAAAGACTCCTGTTGGACTTCTCAAGTCCAGTACGATCAGCTTCCAGATCGGTTCGATCAACATCTTCCAAAATGGCTGTCCCTACACAGACAGTTAAAACAACTAAGAAAAGAAGCCTGGCTGCGAGCATTTTAACAATGGTGCCTGTACCATACAGTGACATCAAGAATACTGACTCAAGGAGGGTAACTTGTTCTCTATTTATGCTGCATACAGGATATGATTGTGATTTAAAAGTATATTGCGTTTCCTTGATTTCATCTAATAGCCAATTGTGTTGGCTCTTTTTGTCAGACTTTTAATGATGTCAGTTGCTGATAGCACTCAGAAAATATACATAAGGAAGATAAAGGCTTGAGTTAAGCAGTTCATATATCAGCTACGAGAAATTAGTTGCGTGCCGACATAAAATGCTTATTCATTGTTCTTCTCTGTGTGCTTTTGTGTGTTTCTTTTCAAAGACATATATGACATCTAAAATATTCTTATATATATATATATAATATATATATATATATATATATATATATATATATATATATATATATATATATATATATATATATATATATATATATATATATATATATATACGTATATTTGATTTAACAGCATTTATTTTTGTCTGTTTGTCAGATTCAAATTTGACATTTTGGATTTAAAATTCATTAATTGGGAGATATAGTTTTTGTGGGATGACTTGTAAACACCAGATGTTGACCTCATTTCTGACCTTGTTTTAGAGTGTAAACAAGCTTTTAAAATGATTGGCTGATTCCATGGACATCTTTCTATATTTAGTTCTTGAGAGTAAACAATGCTGATTCTCATAAGGTGTATTCGTGATTTTGTAAACGTCAATTTGTTCTAAAGCTTTAGAATACTAAGTTGTATTGTTTGAATTATTATTTCAATTCGTTTGGATCAAGAGGAACTTATTGTGTTATTTATCTGGAAAAACATTTGTACTCATTGAAATTTCATAAGACTAGAACTGACTTCATCACGTGACATAGTCTTCCTTCTAAGGATTGCTTCACTAAGATTCGAACCGGGAACTATTAGGACATTTTATTATCAGGACTTTTGCAATTCCACTAGTTGATTATATTGTGAATTCTTTTTGGATTAATTTTTGGACTTGATTCTTAAAACCGTAAGTTTTTTTTTCTTTTCTGAAAATTATTTTGTACTCAATAAATTGTTTGTTAAATTTTTACAATCTTGATATTTTCACTATTTCTATGTTACTGTTTATTCAAGCCTAAGCACGTAACATAGAAATATTTCTATGAAATTTCAATGAGTACAATTTTGGGGGCCCCTAAAAATGAATGCTTTTAAATCAAATATACGTAACTATATATATATATATATATATATATATATATATATATATATATATATATATATATATATATATATATATATATACACACACACACTAATAAGAATATTATTATTTTTAAAAAGCAACCGCTCCTGTTGCCTAGTGGTTAGAACGTCCACCGCGGAAGGAAGCGGGAGGTCGTTTTTTCGATCCCCGGCCGAGTCATACTAAAGACTAACAAAACTGGTACTAACAGCTGCATCGCTTGACGCTTCGCACTAGGAGGTTAGTGTTAGGACTGGTCGGCCTGGTGTCAGGATAATGTCACTGAGTGGGACATCGTGCTACATGTCTGCGGCATGCTCCAGTGCTAGACATCACTATAAAATGCCTTACTGCAGACATCGTAGCGATATGACTGAAAATTTTTTAATGCTACGTTGAAAATCCTAATTACACACACACACACACACACACACACACACACCATTAATAGCAATAATAATAAAATAAATTCTCAGATAAATTGGATGGACAATGGGTGGGCTTAGAGTCCTCCGATCGTGTGATGTACTGATTCGTTCTCAGGATTTTAAATAAAGAGGAAAAAGTCAAAACCTTCAAACAACATATAAATATTTAATTTTAAATGTTATGCCAAGATCTCAATTATTAATAAGGTTGAAAACTATTGGAAAACGTGTTCTGTTATTCTTTCAAACTTACACGTTCCTCTCCATTGTAAGCATACATAATTAATTAACGAGCATGTCTGCAAGAGTTCAGGAATAGGTCAGTGCAACTGATGTACTTACACATAATGAAATGAGAGGAATGAAAAAAGGTAAAGTGCGGAAGGACAGTAATAGGTTTGATATTTTTAGTTTAAATTTTTAGTCAAAATTGGAAAAAAATCATTAATCATGTAAATAGAAACATGTGAATCTTTTGGTGTAATAATTAATTTCTGAATTGCCTTTTGCAACAAAATGTTTTTTTCTGATGATGTGTAGAGTTCGTTTTCAAATAAAGGTTTATCGGTATTAATATTCATTATTGAAAATCTGCGAGAAAGCTCGCATATTCTTGCGTTTCAAAATAGTTTGCATTCAAATTAAAATGTTGGTCGTTTTATGCTGGAATTCTGCAGGTTCTGCAGGAACAAGAAGGATTGGCGATACGAGTGCACCTAACTCATAATTCGCCGAAGAGAATGTATGATTTAACAGGTTGAATTGCACAGACGCTTGGTTATTACCAACGTTAAATCTTAAGAAGTTTTACGGTCGGAAATTTGTTTTTGAAGTTAGTATAGATGAACAATTTATTGTAGATTGTGGCAGACCGTTCCGTGATTTGATAAGTATTAACAAAAAAAAAAGACTTATTTTTAAACAAAGAGGTTCTGTATTGATATTGAAAGTTATTTTTTGACTTTCGAATTGATGCCAATTTATTATTTACTTTAATATAATATTTGAAGTTAGATTAAATCACTTAACGAACGTTAATAATAGAAGCTTATTTATTTTGCGCAATGATGTAAGCACGGTTTGCGTGTGTTTCTAAGTTATTCTTCTTTATATTTTTTGGGAATCAAAGAACTCTTGTTGTTGAATTATTTAAAATGCTTACCTGAAAAGTGTACATTACCAATTTTGGTGATATAATTGAACCGGCAACAAGAGGTTAGAAATACGTGTGAATTTGTGTAATAAAAAATGAACAAAATTAACCTAGAATTCAGAGGACTGCCATTTATTTCATTTTGACAATATTAGTATGTTTCCTGTTCTGCATGATGTTGCATTTTGTATTGTATGTTTTTAGTGTCTACACATAGATTGGTCTTATTAGTAAACATCGAACTTTGTTATCCTTACATTATTTCTCTTTATGTCCATCTCCATTCCTTATGTAACATTGGATTGTAACAGACATTTAATGTACTAAAACTATTGTTACTAATGCTTTTGGTAGCAAAGCTATTTTTCAAAACAAGCAGGGAATTTTTCATTTATCAATTTAACAAGCTTTAAAAATTCAAGCCAGTCAAATTTACATTCATCTATTACTAAAAACCAGTGCTATTTTGCTAAGTGTCCAATGCACAGAGAATCATTTGGCGAGTGCCAAATTTGGTTAAGTTTGTTACAATTTTGCCAACCTACAAAAGCTTTAACTTGGACTACTCAACGCGCTGATCGAAATGTTGACACCATGTTGCAACTTTTTGCCAACAACAGCACAGACTGACGGTATAAATTATATATATATGTGTTTCAAATGTATGAAATTGAGTTTGTTTGACCATATAGATTTTCAATATTTACTAAGTCACTGCAGCTAAAAGTTTCGACCAAAACATATTTTTTGTTTGATAAATGTATTAACATACAAGTACCTTGGCGTTTTGCATTGTACATTTGGAGAGAATTTATCTAAATTCCATAAGATTTATTGATTTGTGAATTTTTAGAGAGAGAGAGAGAGAGAGAGAGAGAGAGAGAGAGAGAGAGAGAGAGAGAGAGAGAGAGAGAGATTTAACGTAGCGTTAACAATTGTTCAGTCATATTAAAAATTCTGCAGTGTGGCAGTTTATGGTTATGTCTAGCAGTCTGGCAGAGGATTGATATATATATATATATATATATATATATATATATATATATATATATATATATATAATGTAGAATTCTTGATGGTGACAGACACTAGAGAGAGGCTCTGAATGTATTTAACTGCAGGGGCGAGATATGTCTTAATGTTTTAGTATATCGTATTTCTATTTTAATGGCATACCATTCCTACATCACATTTCAGGCGGGTTATATTACCCATTCGTAACCGTGATATATTTTAAAGTAGTTACAATTAAAGCAGACTATTCGGAAAGTTATTTATTTTCCATATTCAGCTCACTGGGTATGACTAGCCGGATGAGCTTCTGAATACTAGGATGTCTGGTGCACCATTACGATGTTAAACCACCAGTTCAGTGCCCACGTGTAGGTACAAGTCTGGAGGGTGGGAGTGACCGTGCCGGGAAGCGGGCCGACTCAACATTAGATACACATGTGGTTATATCGACGTAGTGCTTAACAGTAGTGTTTGACTGCATGAATTTTGTAATTACAGTAGTGTTTGACTACACGAATTTTCTGATAACTGTTGTGTTTGACTACATGAATTTTGTAATGACAGTAGTGTTTTAATACATGAATGTAATGACAGTAGTGTTTGACTACATGAATTTTGTAACAGTAGTGTCTGACTACATGAAGTTTGTAACAACAGTGTTTGACTACATGAATTCCATATATTAATATTTGACTTCATGAGTTTGATATGGTAGTCAAATCCAATTACTTATTTGTTTTATTTTCATATTTTGTACCGTTGTATTTATGTTATTCTCATGTTTCCTACTCATTAGTGTGAGAGTGTAATACATTTTCATTGTCACTCACATACGTGTTTGTTATTTCTTGAAACCCTGCCCAGTCTCAAAGGGTGTCGGCTCGATTACGTTACAGTTGAGTTTTGCAAACACATTTATGTTTTCTTTACAAATTAATGAAATGCCAATAGCGATATTTTGAGACGTCGCTGACCTAATATATATATATATATATATATATATATATATATATATATATATATATATATATATATATATATGTGTGTGTGTGTGTGTGTGTGTGTGTGTGTGTGTGTGTGTGTGTGTGTGTCAAATGTTAATACAAACGCAATATCACGGATTATGTTCATTGCTCGAATTTAGTTTGCGCAAACTTTATTCCATTTAGCCAACGGTGTTAAAGCTGTTGGTCCACCCTGATATAGAAAAAGAATTAGCAATAGACAGTAATGTATTAAATGAATGTCCATTTTTTCATCTATACAGAGGTATTTTTGAACACACAAAAAAAATAGTTCGATGTCTATCTTTGCAGATGCATATACTTTCCTTGTATTGCCCGTTTGTTCCTGATTTTGAAGGAAAATGGACATCATTAAATTGAGCCTTTATCCTCTTTCCTTCTATGTTCCAAGACTCCGTAAATAATATAGAGGAGCACTATGTTATGTTTTTTGTGCATGTTCAGGAAGTTGGGCTGTTTTCCTAGGTGACATTATCGTCATATCGACCACTGATTTTAGTATGATTAAACTGAACCAGAAGGATTGTTGTTTTTTTTTAAAGTTTGGAGGGGAGGGGGATATTTAGTTGGGCCACATTTGGTTAATGTTCACGTTATGGATATCAGTATAGAGGCATATGTACAGTTAACGTTACGTTTGGGTCGATATTGAGTTAAGTAGCACCGTGATTATCAGTACAGTCTTCAAGATTTTAACACAGCCTTGTTTCTGCACCGTCTTCGTCTGGAACCGCATGGTTTCTCTTAACTGTGTTACTAATAACGCGCAATCAGGAATTAAGTATTTAACATTGGTATACAATCTTTGTATCCTTGATTAAGAGAGGTCGTTAAAGCCGGAGCTCGAAGAAATGGAAAACGTCGATACCAGGAAAGATAGTAACACATGTATGATGGCTATACGTACATAAAATCGGCTACAATTTTAACTTTGTAGATGCGTGTTTTACTTGATACTTTTCAAGGACGGCACTCGCTTCCAATCAGCTGATGTAAAATGAACGAGTGTCTTGCTAAAGCTTCAGCTTCTGTGCTCCAGTGATGAAGGACCATTTTAGTGAATTGTTCAGTATGGTGTTTGTCATTGTTTAGCAATAAAGCATCTACCAGATTTGTGTCAGGCAATTACGTGAAATTCTCAGATTTTCAACCATATACTTGATTTATATGCACATGAAAATACCCAAGGGTTACTGTCAAGCAGACAAGTTGGAAAATCTCTTTTGCTTCCATAGTTAAATATATGGCTCTGAGGCTCTGAATGAACAGTATGTATTTGAGCAAGAGAGCATGCCTTATTTTTCTAGTAGGAAGGTTTATCTCTTCTGGCCGACTTCTTTTTATGTTTTCGAGCCAATACAAAAACAATGGAGAAATGCATAGTTATTGGCTTCATATGCGGCCTGAAGAAAGGTTAGATATGATAATAAACAAGGGCATCAACAAGACGTCAAAATCCGATATTGAGGCTTGGTTGTGGCTACATTGATACATCCCGTCCAACAATTCTACGCAAACTCTTTTGTTTGTTTCTTTGTTTGTTTGTATGAATAAGTGTCTATTAGATGCTGAAATAATCACTCCAAAACACCGTCGAAAGACGATCCTTGAGTTATAATCAAAGGTTTTATTTATCGTGATTTGAATGCAACAAAGAACACCAAATGTGTCATTTTAGTTTTGCGGGAAACTCAGTTCTAAAAGGCCTCTATTCAATTTATTTTGTTACAGTTTTGAAATAGATTTAAGATTATACTTGTATCAGGAATTCTTTTGTCTGACCAATTGTTGGGGGCTTGGGTTTCTAAAGTATCATGTCCGTACAGTATGTGCACAACTGCTTAGTCATGACATTTGTATTTAAATGTTTGTAGATTTTAGACAGACTTTGAAGCCGTATGACTTTCCCAATAATTTAGACATTGTGAGAAGAAAATTAAAAATCAGTTTGTTTTTAATAATAAAATGTATAGTTATGCATGGCTGGATATGAACGCAAATTAAATGTCCTGTTAGAACTTCTAGGTTCTCTTGTCTTTCTCGGGAATCATTCCAATCATAAATATGGTTGAAAGTAGCTGACAGGAAGATATGAAATATTTCCAAAATAAAGCACCCCTTGTAGTGTTATATTGGAAAGATCACAGTGAAAATACGTACAGATAATATAACACAATGCTATCCTTTATCAACATAATCAGTTTAATCTCAACAAACTCATCTAACATTCCTCGCTGTTCTGGCTGTTGATGTAGACATCGCTTAATGTCAAAATATAGAAGCCATGTCCATGACCTAGTTTTAAAGAGTACATACATGAACCAAAGCAGCAAAATTACCAGAAAAACGCACATTTTATAAAGGACATCGTTTCATTGGAATGTGAAGTGTGCGAGCTGAAAATGTACTCAATTTGAACTGAATCAATGTATATGGTGAGATTAAAGATCAACCGACGGACGGAACACATCCCTTTGCTGTGCAAGTTAAACACAGCCATAAAAAGCAGAGATATTTCACTGTATAACCAAATATGAAGTATCTCTGTAAATATACATTCTTTTGGTGCATAGTTAAAGACCAAGAGATAATTCCGATCGCACAGTCAAAATGGCGGAGAGAGATAAATAACACAAACTGTCACATGGTCTAACCATTCATAGTATGCCTTTGTTTCATTACATGATTACGGTAAACGTTTTAGTTCTACCATTTCGGCAAAATCAATCACGATATATGGGGATTTTGAACTCCAAACACAGCGGCGGTGCAAGGCATTTTGGCGCCCTAGGCGAGATCAGATATCTAGCGCTCCCTTCCACTCACGCCCTCCCCCACCCGCCCATCTTGAAATAAACCCTTAGCCCAGCACCCTAGGCATTGCCTAGTTCGCCTAGCGGAAGCGCAGGCCCTGTCCAAACATACACGAAATTAGATACCATCTTCTTTTTCTCCATCGCAGTTTCTAACAAGTTGTAATCCATGACGTAACTTTAATTATGGATTTTGCATTTGCTAATCTACAATTGTAGCACCCAGTTTATAAAACACCGTGATTACACTTTATAAAAAACAAATATGATTGGTGTAATTGATATCTATGTTTTAGAGTGTTAGCAAGGGTATGAGTGATTACATACATTATACCAATATTTATATAAGATCACACAAAACAAGTAACAGGTGTAGGTTCCTTCAATAAAATGTGTGCTACTGAATCATTAGAAGCTTTTTCCTGCACTAAATTTGCCGTTGATGTGTCGCATGTAGTGGATGTATTGAAAGTAATGAACCATACAGAAATACAATCAGTATATTCGAGAAATATAAATTCCAGATCTGGCATTATACACATTGCTCGAATAAAACTTGACTAGCCAGATTTAACTATTTTGTTTTCACGTAGGAATGTAGTGAAAATTACAGTACAATTTCGATGTGTATCAGGTTTCCTATGACATGGGTCATGTTATTTGAAATTGCAGATCTGAGAAAATACATTTTGAGTAAATTCGAATTTATCAATTATATTTAATACCATTCTTATTACCAGCTAAACAAACATACTTTGATGCCCTGTCAATTCCATGATCGCAGTTGGCGGGACCTAATGTATGACCTATATCATACAGTATGTATTCTATGGCTAGCATAACATTGTATCAAAGTAGGTAAACGTTGAAAAATGCAAATCAGATGTTATGTGACAGTCCATCTCGCCCAGCGGTTTTCAACCTTTCTAGTGCCGCGACCCTTTTAATGCAATTCCAAATGTTGTGGCGACCCAACCGTAAAATTATTTTCGTTCATAACTGTAAAAATGTATATTTCCGATGGTCGTAAGCGACCCCTGGCAAATCGTTGTTCGACCCCTGACGGGGTCGCGACCCACAGGTTGAGAACCGCTGATCTACCAGAGAAAATAAAACGTTTTCAGCGTGTCGTCTTATTGACTCTGAGGCTCTTAGTTTCCGACTAAAACGTCTAGCTACATTTTTTTCCTCGAATTTAGTGTTTTGACTGACTTGTAAAATTTTACGTCTCAGATATACGATAGCCCTTGGCCTCAATATACATTTCGTGGTAACTTTCAGTTTGAACAAATTTCGTAATTCATTGAACTATTTAAATAGTGGTGTTTTTGTCTTTAAAATAAAGACATATACGTTTTTAATATACGACTACATCGATCAGAACATAGAGGCTTAGTAATAACAAAGACTTTCTATGTGAAAAGGTATTTTTTTTGTTTTTAGAAACTTTGAAAAAATGATAATAAATTTACCACCCAATATTTTTGTCTAGATATTATTGGGCTTTGTTTGTTACAAATTACTGTCAGATCCCTCTATGACTAAGATAATTTTAAAAAAATATTTTAAAAAATACTCCAAAGTCATTCTCTTTGGTTGAGAACACAAATTCCATAATAATTTCTGGAGTGTAAAAATGCCCTATAATTCCTGTAGCAATGGCTATGCATTTGTCACGCAAGTTAAGCATGGTCATTTTGGAGTCCGATTTTCTGGTGCCTGGGCAGTTTGTAGTTTTCCGCCCATTAAATGTTTAACCGTGGTATGCCACACGCGGTGTAAGAGTTGACAGTATGTTAACAGTGTTAAATAAGGATCATTAGATTTTACCAGTATCAGTTCCTTTGTGCCGCTCTCTCTGCACGGGAATTACTCTTCGGATATTTTGACCTACTTATCACATGCTAGAATCCGTATTGCATAGGACATTTGTTTGAAGTTGGTGATGAGTATTGTGGACCATCATCTGATACCAATATCTCTAGTATATCATGTCGTGCAAACATTGAATCAGAAGATTGACAATTGTCATTTAACCTGTGCTCTATAATTTATGTATACTGAGAAAGCTATCCATTACCAAAACATGTTTCTCCATTTAATTCAAGTTAGTGTGAAGCGACTCTCTGACAGTGTCGAGATGGATATTCGCTTTTTTCCTCAGTACATGAACCATTTGATGTGTTGTGTTTCTAATGCATTTTTGACAAGATTTCATATAATGTTCTCCAAATGACTGTTAAGGCTGCTCCACCGAACATATTTTTTTTTCCTCAGCACTTTACTATGCCTTGGTGAACATCACGAATTCTGTATCGGAATGCTTCTCTTACAAATAGTGGTATGGCCATGCATGTTCCATTAAACATGAAACCATTCTCAACAATACATTTTTCACTTTCTAACCACTATGATTAAATAGCTTTAATCATTGTTGAGTAATATACATATATATATATATAAATAAATAAATATATATATATATATATATATATATATATATATATATATATATATATATATATATATATATATATATATATATATATATATATTTCAGGTTGTTCTGAATCAATGTTGTATATCTTCGTCTACATCGTTCTTAGCATCTTGAAGAACTGATGGCTATCATAACCAAAACAGAAATCAGTAAAAATGGCATTCAATATATACTCCAGAAACTTCAAAAAGTTCAAACCACAACTGCTCGGATCATCCTTAGAATACCACTATCAGAGCACACAACCTGCTGATATGTACCCAAAACTGGCTGTCCATTCGATCAATAATCAAACACATTCTTTTGTCTATTCCACGTTTCACTGATGGACTCCAGTCCAACATACCTATCTGGCCTCACCCATGTGTACACACCAGCAAGATACTTACGCTCCTCTTCTGGCAATCTTATTATTCCCACTATGAAAAAAAAGTCATAGTTAGCAGCAGAGAGGGTGAACCCTACAACCTTTTCAGACAAAAAATAGATTGAATCCTTAAAACAAAAAATAGAACCTTCCAACGAAATCTCATTTTTAACCCAAAAAAAATAAGTCTCCATTTGGCAAACGGAGACTTTACGATTTTTCAATCAATTTTGGTCGCAACGTTGTTGTCGTTCACCCTCTCTGCTGCTGGAACTTTCAGTTCTGGTTAGCGAAAATAATAAATGATTTTAACCGAATATTTGATCGAGTCCGATACGATATCGAGTCCGAGGATCATGTAAATGTATTGTTATAAATCCATGCGGGGTTGACTGAGCGTTACTAAAGAAATTTTTAAATTGATTGAAGTCCATATCGGAACACCATGTCTGCCAAATATTTCGTAGCGTATGTGTATCAACGCCGTTAAACACAGCAAGAATATTACAGTTATCTCTGATCACTTTTGGAATCTGAGTGTATCGTTGAGTGACATATATCACGTCGGTGTTTTTATGCCTGCCTCGGGAAAATATTCTAGCAGGATTTTTTGTTTATCTAACATTACATCATCGTATACGACTAAATTGTTAATACTTCCATTAAGATCTTCTACTGATGGTGCCTCGTCAATATCGGTTATAAATTCAATAATACCCGCGCCAGCAATCTCTGATGCATTCTCGTTAAAATCCTTTAACACTTCATAGCATCGTTGATCATCTACGCTAGGGGCAATTAAATACAACTTATCCCACTTCATCCATCTCATTATTAAATTGAGCAACAATTGCGTTTTACCGGATCCAGATGGCCCGATTATAATCATCCGGATAGAGTTTGGTAGCGCTGCATGATGCTTAACCGTTCTCTTGCTTTAGTCGCTGAAAAATCAATTATATCCATATTTCTATACATAAATTATGGATCTATATTGTGTGAAGTGTAAAACGCGTACTGGCACAGATGACTTGACGACGATTACAACTAAAAATAACCGATCAGCCCTTTCTGGTAAATGCGTGCAATGTGGTACAAAGAAATTTAGATTTGTGTCTATGAGATCTGCAGGAAATGATGATTTAAAAAAAAACGAGGGGGTGATATCGCAGCCAAATTGGCAAAACTCCCTGGAACCCCATGGGCAAAATACCCCGGAGAAAAACACCTTCCAGGATATAGCTACTGTGGACCGGGAACCAGACTTGATATCAGACTCAATAATCAAAATCAGCCCCGACCCGGTGAAGAACCAATAAACGCAATTGATAAGGCCTGTCACCTTCATGATGTTGCTTATAAAAGCAATAATCTGCAACACAGGCATCTAGCAGATGTGAAATTAATTCATGCGTTAAATGCTATTCCTGATAAATCCTTCAAAGAAAAATTGTCTTCCTTTTTGATAAAATCGGCTATGAAAGGTAAATTGATGTTAGGTGCTGGTAATTAATAACAACATGGAATCTATTTACTATTCTCCAAGGGGATACTAGAGGGGTGGCGCTGAAATCAATAAACTCGCTAGCGCTGCAAAAGTTAAAAAAAACCACTGCGGATCATTGGTTATCCAAACAGGCACTATGGCAAATTTATCTACCACCGCCTAAACAAATTAATTACTCGCATTTTGATGTGACCGTTCCTAATGAAGTTCATCAGGCTGATATATTATTTCTGCCACATGATGGTGGTTACAAATACGCATTAACCGTAGTTAATATTGCAAGTCGATACAAAGAAGCAGAACCGTTAAAAACAAAATCATCAACTGAAGTCGCTTCTGCATTTGAAAGGATTTATCGACGAGGTCCTCTGCGTTGGCCAAATCTATTGCAGGTTGATCCTGGCAAGGAATTTCAAGGTGTGGTTGCATCTACAATGAAACATCACAATGTCACCATCAGACGGGGGCATACTGCGTTACATCGCGATCAGGCAATTGTTGAACGGTTTAATCGGACGATTGCTGAGCGGTTATTTGGATATCAATACGCAAAAGAATTCATCCAAGAAAAGCGATCCCGTGAATGGGTCAAAAGGTCACCAGCTGTGATTACCGCACTGAATAACGAGATTACTAGAACAATTCACATGAAACCTATCAACGCGATTAAAAAGAAGTCTATACCTAAAATGGAAATTCAAGGGATTTCACAAGAGGATTCTAGCATTTCTCAGCCCATTCTTGGTAGTAATGTCACTGTTAGGTATTTATACGAACCAGGAGAGCTGGAAGGTGGCACAAAAAGGTCTACTGATCCTATTTGGAGTGTTACCGCGCATAAAATATCCGGCGTAACACGATCAACTGGTAGACCAGCAATCTATAGACTGGATTCAACTGCCCCTCAACGAGGATTCACTCGACAACAACTGCAAGTAATACCCGAGGATACTCGATTACCACCACGGGGTCTTAACTAGCGCCGTTGCGTCTGTTGCACTCAAGACAAGTCAACATCACATTGTTTCTGACATGACCGAGACTGTTATTTTTTCTGTCTACGGTAAATTGGCGAGGATCTTTATCCGAATACTGCCAACGCATTATACAATTGCAAATCGCGCAGTGATTATTCTGTTGTTGTTTCAGCGTAATTATTAATTCAGCATCAATGTCAAATTCTCGTTGTTTTTTTTTTTGTCTTGTTGTATGTAACCGGAGAGTTTTTTATCAATAATTTTAACATCAATATCATCCATTGGGGTGTCATCATCGCCTGACTCTGTCAAGACAATTCTTCTAAGCTGATTTATTTTTCGTACTCTGGATACTGCGAGATAGACTAAATTCGACCATTCGATGCGATTATCTACATCCAAACAATTGTGTCTGTGATAGCCAATCCCTGTGAGGAGTGTATCGTCGCTGCGTATCCTAGCGTCCATGGGGATTTATTAGCACGCAATGCATCTTCAACGACGCTGATATCAACCAGCACAATATCATTTAATACGAGAATTTGTTTTTCACGCTGTCCTGGAATATCAACTTTAATATTCTGCTTTCGTGTATCCGATGGCCTATAACATAACGGTACTGGAAGCCTTGTAAATAATTTTTTTATGCGTTTCAAATAACTTCATCTGAAGTGTGTCTCTGACTATTTTTCTACTTGCAATTATCAAATCGTTTGGTCTCCACGTTTCCCAAAAATCATTCATTGGGGTTTCTGAAATTATTTCACGCGCTATTTCGCATTGGATTCTATCCGGTTGTAATCTAATTAGCGCTTTGAATTCTCGTAATCGTTCATCAAGTGATCTATAATCAGTGGTAATTTCTTCATAGTAGTCTACAAAACCCTTTAGCCATTCATGTGGAGATGCACCGACAAACGGTGGTGGTTGGCCGTGATCACCGCACATGACGACTTTTGTGTTTTTGTTTAACAACCACTCGAGAAATGTTTGTAATACATCTAATGACACTGTGCATATTTCATCCCAAATTATGATTTCAGGAATGAATTTATCACCCATACGCTCAGGAGTCCATTTGTCACCCTTCCATCGAAAAAAACTGATAGGTACAGGCATTTACCCCTCGCTGTATCATCTCTCTGGCGAGTCTGTGAGTTGGTGTTAGCACAATCATGGTTGACCGACGAAATAATTCAATTGCACGAGTTGTCTTTCCTGACCCACCACAACCGTTTAAATAAACTGTCTTGTATCTACATATTGGATCAGATACCGGTGGTGCATTAGAAAATTCTGATTGAATTTCAATACGGTTATATGAAAGATATTTATCATCCATGGCAACGTCTGCGGATTCACAATACTCATGTAGTGTTTCCTTTTTAAATCGCCAACGCCCCCAATTTTCCTCGGGATCTGTGAATGCCGCTACAGCTGATTTGTATTTACTGTGTATATACATTGAATCAGTGGCTACTCTAACCGCGGTATTAGGAAATCTATTTATTATCGAAAATAGATTAATAGAACCATAGGCTAGCATAGAACTTCTCAAATGTGTGTACTGGGAATTATATCCATCACAGTAGGTAACAACCGTACCCATTTTCTCACCATTGGATAGAAAAGCATCCTTACGGGATACAAGTTTTCCCTGTTTCGTTAAATCCGTTACAATAAAATCGTATTCAGCGACGTCTATGATCAACCTCGAAGAGTATTTTGCATTGTCGTGTCTTCCACCCTGGGTAAATTTACCGATTATTCTTCGTCCAAAATCCTTTGCTCGTTCTTTTTTAATTTCAAATAACTCCTTAGACCAATTCATGATTTGTTCTTCATTGAAATCAGGAAATTGTTTTCGCTGTTCGCTAATTATTCTATCTAGATCGGGTTGTGGTAGCCAAACTTCTTTCTGAGCTCAATAGCATATAATAGCTTCGGAAACAATCAACGATATTAGCATACCACAATCAATCATATATCTCAACAGCACTATTGGCATCCAGTGTTTTTCAGATAGGTGTCTACCAAGCCAAAGATAACTACACGGATGTAACCCTGTAGCGAGTTCAAATGATATCACACGAGCGAATCCAGTTAAATCAAAATCAGGCAATGGACCATTAATCGCAACACGAGTCATTTCATGCGTGGGGTGTCCAAATCGTTTAAAATGGTTACTACATTCCCCATACCCGAGAAAACTTCCAGGATAACACGCGGATATATCAATTGAAATCATACCATCACGTGAGTATTTCGTATTCCACAGTCCTCCATGACTAAATTCGATGCAACTCAATTTAACGTCCTCGAGAAAATCACTTCGTGTTGGACGCCATGAGTTTTTTTCTCTTGCGAAGTGAGGTACCACTGATGGAATAGTAAAACTATCCGTGAGTAGTTTTTCATGGAAACTCTCCGGTGAAAAATCATTAGCGATTTTTCTCATTCTATTATCTAATTCTTCAACGCGATATAATTCACCATTTGGTCTTACAAATTGATCGAATCCTATTTCGGGATCTTCATCACTTCTAAGTAACCACACTGACACAGGATCATCTTTACACAACGCATGAATAGCATCAAATAATTTCTCTTCATAGAAAACATCCCCGACGAATTCTGGGGGGATATATCTCACGGTTCGTTCTCGTGGAAATATTGTTACTGCAGGTGTCCACGCGTGTTTGTTATGATCAATAATTTGTATTGGCGCTCCATTTTTGTTAAATTTCGGTTCGTATAAAACTTCTCCTGTTATCGTCATAACGGTTATTGGGAATCTTAATGATGTTTCTAATTTAGCTATATCAGAAATCTTTGCACCGTGCTGTTTCACTGTCAGTTCCCATTCGGTTATTTTCCTACGTCGCAGATCAGTTAGTTTATTTCCTCGGGATGCATTTGTGAAGTGTTCCATTACCCGTGTTGCTACACAATTCAGTGAACTAGAATATTTCATAGGAGCTAGTTTTGAGATATCGGGTTTATCATTTAACGGATATATCCCATAAACGATTGCTGTTACAGGATAAGATCTCTCGTAGTATGGTTTGTCAATTCCAGTTAGAATTCCTGGTTTGGAATCTCTACTCACATTGGCAGCTTTTTTATCCATGAGGATTGGTTCAAATTTATCTCTAATAATCCATTTGCCTTCGACTTCGATAATGAATTTTATTCTGAAAAAATACTTCTGTTGAGAATTGCTTTGTTGAAAATCTTTGATTTTCTATGAAAATCCTTTGGATTTTACACCCTTGGATTTCCACCCCGTAGCTCGCCAAGGTGTGAAATTATCTCAGCTGCTCTTTCATCGTTCATCGTAGCATCGATGTTGGGTACATTGATATCTTCATCAATAATTCGAAATGTCGACCAACAGTGTGCTGCACCGTCTCGGTAGAATTCATTAAAACACTCCCTGATTTTACCCAGTATAGTTCTATCACCGATTAGACGTTTTGGTATATCAGAGGCTCTATCGAGATTGAAATTAACAATTTTCCAGGGTTTAATTTTCGATAATCTTTGGAACTCCTTATCGAGACTGATTTTAACATTTTTCCAAGGCTTAATTTTCGATAATCTTTTGAACTCATTATCGAGATTGAATTTAACATTTTTCCAGGGCTTAATTTTCGATAATCTCTTGAACTCCTCCATACTATAATTAAAACAAGCATTTAAATGAAAGATGTATGTATAATGAATCACTGCAAATGGCTCATGATTGGATCAGTGACACCGTGTAACAAATCATGCAGAAATGAATTCTGTGGGTATCATATGCAAAGCTTTCGTCGTGGAAGCCTTGGTCCGTTACCTTGCATACGATGTGGGGTTGGGGTTAGGGGAAAATTGCAGTTGTGTTTGAATTGCGGTGGCAAACGATACAGGGAGTTGAAGCGTTATTATGACAAAAGAATCAAAAACTCCATCAAAAATTCCATTAATGACCCTGACCTTGACAAAGTCCTTGACTCTGTCAAGGATAAAATCATAAGAACTCCCCAAGACTACATTGAAAGATTTTCCAGTGATGTAATCATTAGACCAAACAATGAATTAGACAAACAATAGTATAGTATATAATGAACCAAGAATTCAGACCACACCCTGTGATTACAAATTATGAAGCATCCAGTGATGGTATTGTAAGAAACCGTAGACTGAAGAATCCTGTTGGTGCTGTGAGTAATCAAGGGTATTTGAGGTTTTGCGCTGGAAAGAAGAGATATCTTAATCACAGAATAGTGTATGAATGTTTCCAGGGATTAATCAATGATGGTTTTGTTATTGATCATAAAGATTCCAATCCAAAGAATAATTCTTTATCAAATCTAGAAGCTGTTACACAAAGTGAAAATTTGAAACGAGGAAAATCTGGAAAATGCTCGAAAAAAGCGAGACCCGTAAAATCTTTGAATACAACAACTAACGAAAAAAGATATTTCAATCAATATATGAAGCCAGTGGGTATTTCAATATTTGTAGTGCCTCAGTACGAAATGTTGCAGAGGGAATTTATCGATCGGCGATTTCAAAAGAGATCGAACAGAAAATTCGATTTAGTTATGTCTGATACGCCATATTTTTCATTTAGAAATATGTAATTATCATAGAATATGAATCCTGAAAAAATGAATAGCATTAGTGATGAAATTTCAAAATTGAAAAGTCAGGATATTAAACTATCAGATGGTTTGAATCCTGATCAAATCATGTCGGATTTTCAGGATATAGAATACGGAGTTAACACTAACAAATATATGCTACCCAAGAAATACGCGTTAATTAAAAAAATTCAGAATTCTATTCGGGACTCTCTTTCATTTTCCAGTGACGTAAGTGCGTTTGTACCGTTATTTACTATCGTAGAGGGAATACGAAAAGAATTAGGTAACGAATACGAATTGAAAAAAGATATCGATTCTAAAGTTAGAAACCTACGAGCGTTAATTCAAGAAAATGAACGATTTTGACCGTGACCGACCCTCAAAGAGATTTTGTCGGTTTTTGATTGATTGACCCTCAAAGAGATTTTTTTTCGACCCTCAAGGGAAATCAGTGAAAATATTTCACACTGAATAAAAAATAAAAATATTTCACAGCAATAAAAAATAAAAATATTTCACACTGCGTAAAATTAAAATCAAATCCTAACAGCTTTTTCCTATGGGAAATCCCATGCAAAATCGACTACTTTACCCGACGAGTTTTTTTTTTTATCAAAAATCAAGGAAAAATGACCAAAAATCAATGAAAACAGGCAAAAATTGATGAAAAATGACTAAAAAAAAACCATCAAAATGAATCCTAACAGCTTTTTCCTATGGGAAATCCCATGCAAAATCGACTACTTTACCCGACGAAGACTGATCAAAATGGTATAAAAAAAAACAGTGAAAAATAGGCAAATCAGTCAAAAAAACAGGCAAAATCAGTCAAAAACAGGCAAAATCAGTGAATAAAAATAAAAATATTTCACACACTGAATAAAAAAAAAAATATTTCAATGGCGTTGGCACTTGCGCCATCAATGATAGAGCTGTTAAATACTTCCATGGTGATGTTAAAAATCATCCGACATGTCAAATTGGAAAATTGTTTTCGTCTGTTAGGTCGGGTTCGGGAAAATTGTTTTACAATTGAAAAATTGTTTCTGATTTCAAATAATGGTCAATGAAGCATTAACAACTAGATTGGCTCGTGAACGACTGGATGCAGTTAGGAGATTTGTACCAATTCGCGACTCTGTAAGAAATAAACTGCAACAACGACAGAGTCTTCAGACTGATTTTGCTGAGGGATCTGAAGAATTGTTTAAACCAGTAACCACAGCAACGTACGGGGTAGAGCGTGCTATACGGGGAGATATTCCCGAGACGGGGAAATCTGTTATCAGTGAACTTGAAAAAATAGCAGCGAAAACTGAACAAACAAAACAGGCTGTACAAAAAATGGAATCATAAAGAACAGTAGATGATTTACGCGTGAGATTTAACGAGACCGGGTTAGCAGCAATCGATAAGAAAGATCCAACAGAAATTCCTGCGCTTGTTGTTACGACTTATGAAAACAGGAAAAATATGTTGAAGCCAGAACATCATAAATATGTTAGAAATATAACTCACTGGGCTGATATATTCTACAAAATCAAAACTAAAACAAGTCAAATTAAGACAGATAGTGCATCATACATTGAATATATCAATGCGGTGGGTATAGTGTATAAACAATTTGAAGAACTAAAACAACAACAAAAACCGCAAAAGCGACAGCAACCTGCAAAGAAAATGTTTTTCTCGCCTAAAAAACAACAACTACCACCTGATGATGATGATGATGATACTCTTGATTATTTACAACCCACGGATGAAGAAAAACTGGATGAAGCAATGGGTTATAGCGGAAGTGGATTGCAAGATTCCAGTGAAAATCCAAGGATTTCATGTCCTGGTAGTGTTCTCAGTGATATATCACGATTAGAAGTTCTCATCGGAGGAAAACGAGCTGGAAATAACTCTCCGGAAATAATTAATGAAGCAGCTGATATCTGCAGGCGGTTATTTCAAGGAGGTATCATAGATATCAGCACATATCGAGATTTCATTGGCGAGTTATCAAGTGGGTATCACAGCGACTGAAAATCCCTTGGATTTTTCATCACCGGGACTGAATTTACAATTGACAATTTTTTTTACAATTGAAAAATTGTTTCTGATTTCAAATAATGATCATACACTACAACCATGACAAACCAACCCCCGTCTATGTAGTTAATTCACGGTTTCCAGTTTATAGAGCATACTATGGTGATGGTTTTGGTAATACCATTGCAGGGTTATTTGCAAGAATGGCTCCAAAAGTGATGCCGTTAGCTAAACAATTATCAATGAAAGCAATTGATGTTATTCGTGATAAGGGTATTAGTGCTGTTGGAGATCTCGCCGGAAAAGCGTTTTCAGCCGCGAAGAATAAAATAACATCAGTAGTGAAATCACGGAGGAAATCCAAAGGATTTTCAAAACCGTTACCGTCTACAGCGGAAATACCTGCAAGTGTTAGTAAAATTATAAATAACGCAGTAGATGAAAAACTAGCGTCGTTGATAACCCCTGACCAAAGCAATATTGCAAATATGATAGCAGGAAGCGGCTTTAAAAAACTAC
>JAQISU010000117.1:15927500-16057500 GCA_029339505.1 Unio delphinus | reverse complement strand
CCGCAAGCTTTATCACACATCCGATTTGGCCGGACCCGAGACTGTCCCGAGACAAACGCGGACAGGTGAGATGGCAGTGATCGGGAAAGGCCAGTGGTGAAGCCAGCCAACAGATTACAAATCTCAGATAGTTAATTAAATCTTAATACAGCCTTTTCTAAATCAGCAGCCAAATTTAAAATAATAGCATTGTATTTATATTGCTTCTATTTAATTTCCTTTTATCATTAACCTCCTTAACGAACTACATGTACACTCAATTTTAAGTTCTGACCGAGAGTTAATGATCACACCAAGGCATTATGTTTAATCTTTATCGCAAGGTTTTAAAAAATTAAAAGATATAAAATATATTAAAAATTCCAACATAGTAAGACGGATTCAGATCTTTCACAAGTTAGAGCAAGAGTACGTTTTCCGAAGCTATTTTAGGGTTACAATCCCCCCACCCACCCCAAAAAACAACATTAAACCATCGGAACAGTAAATTGTCTGTCCCAGACAATACAGATATTTTGCTTCAGCAACATCACTAAAAATAATGGTTATGGGGATTATAATTATTATGATTATATTTTTTTTAAATCCAGATTGTAGTTATGCTGACTACTCTGCGTCCTTCAATACTTTCTCAACATCGTGGTCATGTTTACTTTCCGCTATATTGATTGTTCACTTATACCACAGGGGGATACCCGGATGTAACGCGATGACGTCACAACATCTTTTTTTTTTCTTTCTAAATGGACCATAAGGTAGTTGATATATCTCCATAATCACTATAAAATACGTGTCTGACATGAGAAGGATACCCAGGGAGTGATAAGATGAACATTGAAGGAAAACATTGTCTTTTCACGCATTTGGCTTTAAAATTCATGTTTTCCATGACTCAGTCGATTTATTTACTATATCATTAATAGCGAATGCAATTAAATGATGAAAGGGGTGTTGGTATTAGCAAACTTTCGATTATAATGTTACTTTCACTTGCCTTCACATGGGATGGTACGTATTTCATTCAATACACCGTTTTGCATTCATTTATCTTAATCATATTTATGTTAGCTATTTAGAGGAAATCAAATTTAATTCATGCTATTTAAACTGTATTTCATCTTATAACTTTCTTTTCTTTCTAAACCAGAGAGGTTCATTTATATAATTAAAACGAATACTTCGGTTTACAATGTTGCTGGAAATGCTATCGAAGTTGTATTTCGTTCCGTTTATATTTTCCTTCGTAAAATAGCAAGGACAACAGTCGTTATAATTGTCGGATTTGTTTATTATGAGTTATGTTCCCGGAAACCGCTCGCAGTTTAGACTAGGGAATTGACCTTAGGAGCACCTGTATGCTAGGTGAGTTGTAATTTTTATAGGCCTTGTCATCATGATTTCACGCAATCAACATAATTACTTTTACATTGTAACCTATTTATGAGATATGCACACTCCGCTTGTTTCCTCTATAGAGATGTATAACCTGCTGGAGTAAATCCCAACGCTGTAGCGTAGGATGTATTTTTCCAAGATGAAACTGTTGCCTATTTTCTTCCTCGTATTGCCCTGCACTCGTCTGTATATAAATACGTCATACGGTGTTTGTATCTGTTGAAATTCAGGAGTTGGGGAAGAAATGACCATAATAGCGTTATTAGGCCTGAATACGTACTTAGTCTAGGTGTGCAGGGTCATTTCCAGGTCATGGATTACGAGTCGCACATGGAAAATGGTCTGTTTGGAAAGCGGAGTCCGGTTGGAGGATTATCATCTAGAATTACATGCAGGTTTTTGCCTTATCATCAATGATTTAATGATTTTCTGTTTATGTTAGAATGGAATATAAGAGATTATTTAAGTCAGACATGTCATGTTGTAGAACCTATACAAGGAATTCATTCCAAGTGTATACAGTACTGTGGATATACAGGAGAGACCACGTGATACATTTCCTGTCGAGTACTAAAGAGGTACTGCAAGGGGTTTAGTCCTTATAGAGCACCTGTTTTATTGCTGTGTAACTGTGTATGATTATTTGATATTTTCAGGATAAAAACTCAATAGTTTGTTTCAAATCCTTACAGGGTAGTAGAAAAAAAACCAACAAACTAATGGGGAAAAAGCGTAGAAGAACTTTCCTATCTTCCGGGTTTCATTTCTGTTGCTTTTTTCTTTCTTTTTTACTTTTCATTTTTTTTTTGTTGTAAAGGAGCGCATGTTATGTAATGGCCATGTTATTACAGTTAACGTTCAAAGCAAAAAAGGTAAAAAAAATGTGCAGTAGAAATAGTAAGTGAAAGTTAATGACTACAGGGTTCCAAGTTCGCAGATGTGTGATTGTAATTGACTATTTCACTTATTTCACTTTCTAGTTTTGTTTTTAGTTCGCGTCGCATTTCTTTTGTGCTCCCCCCCCCCAAAAAAAAACAAACTAATAAACATTTTTCTTTCCTCTGTTTACATAGAAAAAAAAAATTAAAAATACTACCGTTACCACTTTTACCTGCAATGTTAAAATCTAAACGATTAATTTTGGTGCAGTATTTTTACATATGCGATTGACCAGAATTTTTTTATGGATGTGCAGCCTCACTCTCTCCACACACACATACACGTGCACGCGCGCGCACACATATACACTCAACACACCTCAACCCACCGCGTTTAGTTGTGCAAAATTTGCAATGACAAGGGATATGCTCCTGTTAACATACACCCATACATCGTTTTAGATAGTTATAATACGTATGATTTACAGTTAGAGTAGACATGATAAATTGTTATAATAGACTTGATACATTGTTATTATAGAATGATATATTGTTATATTAGACATGATCGAATATTGTTGAAATAGTGTATGTCAGTATTTTTCATTGTCCGCCAGTGATTTTCATTGTCAGTTCTCTCGCTCTTTCAGTTTCCTGTCACCTTCACTCCGTTTGTAGGTAGTTTGATAATTATGCTCCCAACCTAAAAAAAACTATAAAACTGTTTAAAATAGGACACCTCTGATTGGTGTTTGTCTCTGTCAGGGGGCCGAGTGGTCTAAAGCGCTGTCCGTTACGGATCACTGCCTTCTCACCTGTCTGCGTGGGTTCGAGTCTAAGATTCGGCTAATGTAGTTATGTGAGAAAGTTTGCCAGTAGCTTCTCGTGAGTCGGTGGTTCTTTTCGGGGGTTTTCCGGGTTCTTCCTACACCATTAATACTGGCCGCCATGTATAGCCTATATTGTGCTTAAAAATGGCGTTAAACCATTACAAAAAATAAAACCGTCTATGTCAGAGCCTGTTCTAGCACTGTAGCATATTAAAATAAGAGGTATGAATGAAGCTTGCAGCTGATTCTGTTGGACAGAATACCATAATGTGACTATACTTTGTTTCTTTTTTTGTCGACCCCACGTTAGGGAAGCATATAGCAGCAATGTTCAGGCGGCGGCGTCGACAGTTCCTTTGTTTTGGGTTCATGATCTTTATATATTCCCAAAACTCCATATATTTTGCTCATTCTTGCATAAATCAATACAAAGTTGAAATGGATAATTCTGCGAATGATTGTATTTCCACATTGACATTGCGATCAAGGTTATAATCGTGTATATTTTGCATTGAGGTTTTAGGTTAGGTTTGTATAATTTTGCTTATATTTCCGAGATATCTTTAGCATCTTGTGCTTGCTCATTTGACCTTGGTTGCATTCGTTGGAAATTTGCGTTTCGGTTTTAGTTTAGTTTTTTTGTTTGTTTCCTAAAGTCATTGATACTTGGGATGAAGCTTTAATGTATGAAACTAAGTCAATTCATTTTATTACTCTTGTGACCTTGCGGTCAGCGACAGTCATAACAAATAATTGTATTAAATTATAATTTAAAGTTATCTTGCTATTATTTCGTTAGCCCTAGGAGCCTCGAGTGGTCTAAGGCACTAACCGTTATGGATCATTGCCATTTTACATCTGTCTGCGTGTGTTCGAGTTTCAGATTCAGCCAATTTTGCCATGTGAGAAAGCTTGCCAGTAGCTTATCGTGAGTTGGTGCTTTTTTTTCCGGGGGTTTTCTGGAATCTTCCTCCATCAATAATAGCCCATCTTGTGCTGAAAAATGGCGTTAAACCCATCAGCATATTTCGTTAACCTCGTGATAAATTATTACGAAGCACCCCTTTGGACTTGGGTGACGGTCAGGTTACACCAATAGTTCGAAAACGAGTTCGAAAGACAGGTCATATAGTCTCTTTGTACTGTTCATTCATCTTCCATTGATCAGTATGTGAACGAGTGGATTTTAAAATAAAAAAAGTTTATTTTTTATTTTTATTAGTCCCATGACATTAAGAACCATAAAGCGCTTTTGTATATTTTGACTGGAGCGAATATAAGTTACATGTACCTAATATTACCAATCCCAGTCAGTGTCCCCATATAGTGCCTCAGTGGTTGTTCATGGACATGGTGCAGGAAAATGCAGACGATTTAGCACATCCGCCAGAGGGTGTTTGCTAGTGCCTTCTTAATGTTTCTTATACCGTATACAGACCTTCGGACCGTCAGTCGCTCTTATGTATAAAAGATAATAATCCACAAACTATCCACAAGTGACGAAAATTCTGATTTCCTGGAAGCCAGACAAATAATATCCACGAAAGTAAGTTAACAGTAGTTTATAAAGCCGTAACATTGGATAGTACTACTCACTTAAAATACTCTCTCTCTCTCTCTCTCTCTCTCTCTCTCTCTCTCTCTCTCTCTCTCTCTCTCTCTCTGCAACTGTAACTGTATTTCTCTTTCTTCTTTATGCAATTAGCAAAATGCAGTCCATTGAATTAGCCGACTATAACTTGTGCTTTGATTTTCCCCATGTATTCCGGGTTCATTTTTTTTATTGTGCTTTGCATGGTGTTTCATACTGATTCTAATAGCTTAATCACCATCAAATAGTACAGTTCCTCATTTCGAATACATGTAATCATATTGGCTGACAATAGAGCTACTGTTATAAATATGTTTTTTTTCATCGGAAATATCGTTAAGGATGCCATTGAAAGCAGAAATATTTTCATAGACCTACGCTTAAATTGGGTTGGAGGATTAATATCGCATTTATTGCTGATCTCTTACGTTTCAGTTTGCCTTGAAAACCCTTATTCAGCTCCATTCTGATACATTTTCAAATGTTCTGTCGTATATCTATATCTATCTAGTTTAGTAATGATTTAAATTTATTTATTTGTTTGCTATTGGAAATAATTCAATAAATAACGAATCCGCAATTTTTTGTGATTCTATGTATTTAAATGCATTTCTTTTTTGCCTTAAAATCTTCAGAAATTGGAGGAATAAAAGAATATCATCATCATCATCCTCTCTCTCTCTCTCTCTCTCTCTCTCTCTCTCTCTCTCTCTCTCTCTCTCTCTCTCTCTCTCTCTCTCTCTCTCGGATCAATATGCAGAAGACGTGATAATGTGCAATTCCAGGGATGATTATTATCTTGGTCAGGTATATTATTTCAAAGTCAATTAATAGCACTCCAGCAAAAGACGAAGCAAAAAAAGTTTCGACGAGTGAAGGTCCACCAGATAAAAGGGCCCCCAGTGGCCGAGTGGTCTAAAGCGCTCTCCGTTACGGATCACTGCCATCTCACATCTGCCTGCGTGGGTTCGACTCTCAGATTCGGCAAATATGGGCATGTGAGAAAGCTTGCCAGTAGCTTCTCATGGGTCTGTGGTTCTTTCTGTAGATTTTCCCCCAAGTTCTTCCTCCACCATTAATACTGGCCGCCATGTATAGCCTATTGCGTGCTGAAAAATGGCGTTAAACCCTACAACAACAACAACCATCACCAAATATCCCTATGCATAAAAACTCGTATAACCAATTGGGTTTCGTCAATTTATAGCCAGTTATAGCTCAGCTCGCTGAGCATGCATGCGATCGCTTGGAACCTGTTCATGTGTACCCGCACATAGGGGCATTGCCCCCTCCCCTTCATGTCACCTCTAAACATGTTTTGGCGTAGACCCGTAAAACGTAATAGCCGATTATTGCATGTTTGTCCCACCACCACCACTCGTAATTATGTTGGCGTCCCTGTTCCTATTACAATTTTACTTATATATTATCACACGGCAAAATAATTAACTGCTATTTTATCGTAAGTTTTTTTTCTCGGTGTTTGTAAACTGTAAGATGCATTGCACATAAAAGCGTATGTGATTCGTGTTTCTAGATAAAAAGGCTAAACAACTCAACTTGATTCTGACAAAATAATAAAGTTTTGATGGTGAAAGATAATATATAATGTGGGTTTCGATCTCGAGACATCTCATACTTTACGACCACTTTGCCATCTAATGTTATCTGAACACTAAGTTCACAATGATGAAATTTTCAGATTACCTGATTACATTTAAAAACATGGAAATTGCGATTTTTAAATACTAGTATGTTATAAAAAAATTATTTGCTCTCTGAAGCGCAGTCGGATACCTTCGTGATTTATCTTTTAAATGATAGTCATTGTCTTTTTTTCTCTCGGTATTTTAAGACAGTGTTAGTTATATCTTGCCAAAGTAGTTAGTATTAGGTGGAGTCTTTCTCAGAGAAATACAGAGGCAACTGACCTAGGTGAATATCAAACCGGCGACCTTTCGATTACGAGTATAACGCTCTACCAGATGAGATTTCGCGGCTCCCATTAAAATGTTGTTTGTGTTTTAGAACAAATTTTTATGGAAGTAGTCCTTTACGCAGAATATGATAAATATTTTGTTTAAAGTCGGTAATGCCACCAAAGTCAAGTCATCGATGTAGGTGTTTTCTTCCATATATACTTTTGGTCCACTTTGAACATATATTAAAATGACATTACCGTTTTTCACAAAACTCGTAATACGTGTGTACCTGTTTTGTGTTTTATTGTTCTATAGTGTTTGTGTGTGTGTGTGTGTGTGTGTGTGATAGCGGAGAGTACAGTGTTTATCCATAACTTTGCTGAAGTATGTTTGTGATTCAGTTTACGAATAATGACAGCAAATTCAGTTTTTATGTTTTTAAAAAATATTTTGTATTATTTACAATTGTTTGTTTCTCTTTTTCGCGTAAATTGGGTTGACTGTCTGTTCTGTGTCATTATGCATGACTGTTTTCCTTTTGTTTTCTTTTGCGTACATTTTATGCCCCATAAGGATAATGGAATTGCTCATCGTGTTACCTTCGTCCGTCCATGTGTACGTACGTCAATTTTGACACCTTGGTTAGATTTCGCTGTGTAGGTCAATTTTCGATTACTGTAGTAATGTATCGTATTCTGTGAACACGTTTATAGTTTTATTTTTAATTTTGTCCTGTATTGCATGCGTTATTCCGCAGTCTTACCACGGCTTTGGTGTCTTGTTTGATTCCTATGGTCTGGCATCTTGTTTAGTAAGTGATATTTCTCCCAAGGTAGCTTTTTTTCTTCGGGGCACCACCAGCATAATGGACGTAGATGGTCAGATTACGTAATCTTGAAAATGAAGCTCAAAGCCGTGTGAGGTTTCGCACACTTTTTGACTTTTGTCGAATCTGTGGTTGAGAGACTTCGTATTAGCTGCAGCTAGTGTAATAATTACAAGTCATAGATAAGGTAGAAATGCAAAGACACCGAGATATAGCGTCATTGTAAATTCATTTAAAATTTGTACTGTGTACTCTAGATAGATTCTTTAACTTGTCAAGGCAGTTTATGAAACTTGACAACTAGCTTGTCACAATATCACTAATTATCTCAAACTTTATCACTCAGATTGTGGTTTTTAATGACTGTCTCACTGCTTTATTGGAAAGGATGATTTTGTTTTCATCTCAGGACATTAGGTCGGCATTATAAATTAAAATGTATTCATAAAGTCATTAATTTTACTTAAAGGCGCCTTGACTTATCTTAGAGTTGCTCCGCTGTTTTACTTCAATAATAAAATAGTTCCCAATGTTAAGTTTTTAAATAATAAAAAAAAATTGATTTTAGTTTCTTTTCACCATCTCAGAATGTCCGTTTGATGAGGATTTGAGAATTCTAGCAATACCTGGGACAGATATATCAGTTCAGTAATCTAAGATTTAAAGCGCTTACCGTTATATTAGACGTGATTCGTTTGCCCTAAACTGAAGGTAACCGCTCCGGTGGCCTAGTGGTTAGAGCGTCCGCTGCGGAAGCAGGAGGTCGTGGGATCGATCCCCGGCCGAGTCATACCAAATACTTAACAAAAATAGTACTTACAGCTGCCTCGCTTGTCGCTAAGCATTAAGAGGTTATTGTTAGGTTAGGATTGGTAGGCCTGGTGTCAGGATAATGTGACTGAGTGGGACATCATGCTAAATGTCTGCGGCATGATGCCCCAGTGCTAGACATGACTATAAACTGCCTCGCTGCAGACATCGTTGCTACATGACTGAAAAATTAAAAATCCTAATCAAACAAACAAACAAAAAACTAAACGTAAGGGGAAGGTGCAATGGTATAAATTCCACTGAAGGTACATTTCTATACATACCTCTGAAGGTACAATGCTTTAAATATCACTGAAGGTACATTTCTATAAATACCTTTGAAGGTACAATGCTATAAATATCAGTGTCCAGTGCCATAAATACCACTGAAGGTACAATGCTTTAAATATCACTGAAGGTACATTTCTATAAATACCGCTGAAGGTACAGTGCTGTAAATACCATTGATGATACAGTACTATACATATCACAATTTCGTGCTTCAGTATATATACATATATACTCCTTGCTGACAGTACTACTGTATCGCTACAAGATTCGAAATTCACTTCACAGCATTTTAATACCAAGTCAGATTATACACTAGTATTACATCTCGATGATTGAACATTTATACGCAGATGTGGAAGAGAGCTAAAATTCAGTTCATACAATGATCCTCGTAATATATATTGTCAAATTTATCCTCGGGATGATAATGATCGAGGAGCGCCGACCCGTGGAACTTAAACATGCGATGTGGACAAACAGGACTGTTAAAATGTTGAAGATGAAATAGCAAATTCTCATATTGTATACATTCTTACAAGTTTTTTTTATGACTTTTCTGCATTGATTTAGGCATTTTTCACAATTATTTTCATCACGAACGATTAGACCAGCACCAAGTAGAGTTGCACGAACAAATTCAAAAGTAAAAGATTTCATTTCACAGGGTCCCGGTTGACAGTGGCCTAAAGCGCTTTTCTGTACAGAGCACTGATATTTCACCTCAGTCCGAGCGAGTTCCGAGTCTCGGCTTGGCCAACGTGGGATTGTAAGAAAAGCTTCCTAGTAGATTCCCGTGGGTTGGTGGTTCTTCTCGATGTTTCATGGGTTCTTCCTCCACCAAATATACTGGCCATTTGCTGAAAAATGGCGCACAAGCCTTCAAAATCACAAACGTTAGTGCAAACTGGGTCAATATAATGTTCAGTATGGCCAAAACAGCGGCCATCTTGAACATATTAATATTTAATTCTTAATGGACGAGGTGTCAGCATGGAGTTTTTATTATACAACTTCTAATGATGCCTGGTGGTTGGTCCTATCTGTTCAATTCAGACATTCAATACACATGCTCCATTGGCCATCTTAAAAATGTTATCCCTATTTAAGTGTCTTACCAAAAAAGTGTTTTCACTGAAATACTTTATGTTTTGTTGGTCTTAAATTAAAATGGTGATGATCCAATTTCTGATATGACTAATCACCATATGTTTCTGTTCTCACTAGATGACTGATCACCTTGACATTCTGCTTTCAGCAAAAGATTTTTTTAAGATGCCTAGGTTCTACAGATTAGAAATGGTGCCAATCGGAGAGAATTATGGCCACACCGCGGCATCCTGCTGGACAATATCAACATGGAGTTTCCACCAGAAGATTTTTCATGATCTTGATGTTGGTCATGAATACAAATGCTGCCTAGTTGACGTCAAGTACATGTATATCAAAGCACCTTATTTAAAAATGCTAGTATCAGCGAAGACTATCAAAGATGGTTGTCACATCTCGCAGTTAAACGGGAGGTCTTATCTTGAAATCGTGGAAGTTCTTTTCTGTTAGTATAGGGCCAGTCCCTTCGAGGGACCCGTTTTATGTATGATTTATTGACTGCTTGCTTGATGTTTATCGTTATCTCAGAATATTGAAGACTTTAGTACAGATAGCAGTAAAACTACTTGCCCACAGAAACGCACAGGGGATCCGGATGGTGCTGCTATGGGAAATATTGTAATCTTTAATGCACGGGTCCAGCGCTCTAACCACCAAGTCCACTGAAGAAAAGAGATTTAATGTGGCAAATGACCACTATTGAAAGAATTGAGTTTAATTAGATTTCTGCCCATTATTTCAGTTGTCACAACGTCAGCTTACTATGTTCCCGTCGAGCTCGTGGATATAGATTAAGCCAGAAGCGTCATCCTGTCGAGGCGAATGGAAGCATCCTTTTTGCCCTGGAATGCGTCTAGCATAAAGACGTTCCAGCTGAGATGGTCTTGCACCATTTAAAAGAATGATGCTTATGTAAAACTATTAATATTTTATTTTACGAATTTTACAAATGTTGTACATTCATCTTTGTTTTGTCTTTTTTGGAAATATCTCATACACTTATTACTTAATTGGATTGTTCAACCCAGTGTATGAAAAAGATAAGAATGGTTTTGACATAATACATGTGTGTCAGTTACAATACAGAGAATATAAAGATTGTTTGAATGAATAGAATGTGTTGGTATTAGACTCAAAATTTGGGAAACTTAATTTCCTGCTATTCGGTATAGCCTTTACCGACTGTTTCAAAATAGTAACAACAATGTGGGTAGATTATTTTCACCATTTATATGAACATTTTGCAGTTATGCTCCAGTTAAAATCGGGCTCCGTCACATATCCGGAATCAAACAGGACTGTTTTAAATTTATTTTTAAGGTCTGTCTCAGTCTACACGGAGAATTAAAACCCGCCTATGCATGTAGTGTTAAGGCATTTAAATCCACTGGGCTAGAGCAGGGTACAATGAATAATTTTGTACTCCATTACTAAATCCACTGGGCTAGAGCAGGGTACAATGAATAATTTTGTACTCTATTACTAAATCCACTGAGCTAGAGCAGGGTACAATGAATAATTTTGTACTCCATTACTAAATCCACTTGAACATATCGCGATACGTGCCACGGTATGCCGCAATACATTAGAGACCAACATATTAATGTTTTACGCATTTTAATAAATCGTCTTGAAAAATATATAGCTAAGTGATATCAAATTGTATCCTCAATATTATTTGAAAGGAACTAATTATATTGAGATAATAAAAAAGCGCGCGTGTGTATGTGTGTTTGTGTTAATTGTTGTATACGTTTTCATTTAAAACCTAACTCATCATTGGATGTTTATGCTTATTGTTGACAACCTGTAGAAGACTTGTGCTGACACTAAAATAGGAAGTGTTCACACTGTGTCCAACACTTGACTGGCTACACTATTGATATAAATCAGTACGTAAACATTAAGTGTGGTGCCAACATAAGGGCAATATATTTATCAGAGATAGCAGTAAATAACAGTAAACAAACATGTTTAACGAAAGAGATAATTTTTAGTGAACTTGGAAAATTACGTAAATTTAAAATAGAAAACTGCTCTCCTGAAAATATATAGATGAAATGCAGGGTAACGAAAAAATACACGTACTTAACATATTGACATTCGTAAATAAATTGTAACAAAATGTATTTTTTTAAATCCTGATTTTTTTCCAAAAAGTTGGAAGTGGCCGGAATATCTTTCACATCAAGCCATTTGGCTGCCATGTTGTCCTACACGACATTTGTCAACTGTCTGATTGAAGGACCATATATTTATTTAATTATAAGTTTACTACTTTTATAACATAAGTTGTGAAAAATGCATTTGTTTGTAAAACAAACAATACTTTTTACAATTAGTTTGTTATATATAAGAAATGAAAACTGGTTGGTAATATGATTAAATTAGTAAAAAGATTACTCGGAAATTTACGTACCTTTCTTACTGATGGGAAATATCGACGAACCGGTAATGTGAAAATGTACCGTGATACGTACCACCGTATACAAATACCACGTAAGCTTGTAATACCGCGCACAACTAGTTAAAGTATTTAGATCCACATAAGAAACAGTGGTGTTAAGGAATATAAATCTACTTACTACCGTGTGAGAAACTGTGGTGTTAAGGAACTGAACTCCATATATTGTACCTGAACAGTTTATATACATGTATTAAAATAATTTGGCCAATTGTCGCAGGTCTGTCTTTGAAATATACAAGAATACGTGACCATCTTCCTTGGTTCATTTTGATTTCGAATGACTGATCGTGCTTAGTCACAAATCGGCTGGATTGGAACGCGTCCTATGTTTAAACCACGCTGATATTGTTAGTCTGTACGAAACATTAGAATTACAGTCGAGCTTTTCCTTTATTATTTTTTCCATGCCATTTCAATTGTTTAGAACAAAAACACGAACCAATGTTCCTGTCATGCTTTTTAAAGGCTTCTGTGAGATATAAAAAATCAAAGTATATTTTCATTTATGTCAAATAATGCAGTATGAAATGTTATAAAACATATCTAGCAAGCTCCTCGTACTTCTTGACAACAAATACTTAAATACGAATAGATAACCGATCCCCTGTTTATGAAGATTTTTCTTTCTCCATATAATGCATGTTACTAACAGCACCTGAAAGTTACTGTCGTCTGAGGACTGGAAACCGTAATATGTAAGCAGTACTAGCCCTTCAAACTCTTTAATATTTCTTACTTGTTTTAATATACATTAAAGAAAATGCATTTTTAAGATCCTTCAAACATGTTAAAAGTGCACTGGTGCAAGCAGTAGTCGCTCGTTAATGGAAGACCGGTGATTTAAAATACTGCTGAAAATCTGCCAGTTGAACATGCAATAACGCTGGTCAGCAGTCTAAGCTAGATCTTCGTCAGTCAAACGTTTGTCGTTTCTCAACCATATATAGAATTAAGCATCAGATTTATAGGTTTACCGTATGTTCTAGCATATATACAAGTTTAAGTGTGGATATACATACAGAATGCGCCAATGAACTACAAAACGTGTTGTACTTAAAGGGCTTCAAACATTCCAGGTCCGAAAAGAACGGCAATTACGAAAAAATTAAACATGTTTGGACTTTTAAGAATTAATGGGAAAAGACTTGTCCATGCGTTTATTATGTTTAAAAGAGGTAGTGTATGTTTTGTACAGTATGTACGGAATACCCAGAGTCAGCCAATCGTACAAGTGCCTAATTTACAGCCTTGTAAAATTTTATAACTTGCCCATTAGTACGTGAAACAAGCAAAGGGCATATTACTTGCACCAGTATGATTATTACTGGTGAATAAACGCACCCTTATCGATTATCAATAACCTGATCGCATGAACATTTACAAAGCTGAATGCATAGCAATTTGTTCACCATGCCAGAGGGACCAGGACAAAAACTAGTCAATTTATGTCCCGATGAGACTATTCAGTAGCCTGATCAATCCCGAAGGCATAGGACACAAGTTGCTTTCTTCTGAGAAGGCACGGCACTTGAGAAATATAATCCGTTGTCCAAGGAAAAGTTCATCTGAGGGCGAACAATGTGACAAGTAATTCGAGTTTAACTTTCCCACCTCATGTTTTCTGCTTTGGCTGCAAAAATGTCAAAATACCTCGATCGGGATGGAAAGGTAAGAGGAAATTTGGACTCTGCTACGTGATTTGTTACTTTTGGGGCCATTGACTGTATATAAATTGACTACAGGTTTGTGTCACCGAAATTTTGAATGGGAAATGTCTTTTCTATTTAGTCTTTTGATATTGTTTTTCTGATTTTGAGAGATTTTACATGCAGTTTATGTTATCTACATCACTGAGATTCATAGAGGATCCACGAATCAAAGACATGGTCACGTGATTGTAACATTTCAAAATGTTATATTTAGTTAAAAATGTATGTGATTCATAATTAAATAAGCAATAAAGTAACTTTTGAATTTAAAGTTTGTATTAATTTCGTTATTTGTCCTGTCTTGTGTTTAGGTTAATGCGCTGGAGTAAATATTTGCATGTTAAACTTGGCTGTTTGACCGCTCCTTTGCTCGTGCGGAACTGATACTTTTGGGCACCTACTGGTACTGTACACGTTAGTTCGAAACTTAATTTCCAGGTCCTATACTACGTTGTGGATTTCGTGGAACCTTTGCACACAATGGAATATAAAGTTGTTTTATTATTGTAGTGCAACGAAAATGCCGAGGACATTGTTTTAGATCATTTGTCAAAACAAATGGGTGTAACCAAAAACAATTTATGTCAAAGAAACTTTGATTGATATCACAAATATAGTTCAAGACGTAGCCCTGGGGACATGTCAGTAAAATATCTTCTCGGGGAGTGTGGACGTACCTTGAAATTTTGCGTTTGTGATTACCTGAGGCACTATATGTATAATGTTCCGATTTGATGTCCAGTATGGCCGCCAAAACATCTATCTTCTTTAAAATCTTGTTATGGTACTTCAGAATCATAATTGATGTTCATATTAACATGGAGATTCCACTCAAACACTTGTTATGATGTCCAGGTAGATCTGAATGAAAATGGTACCGATCTAACCTCCAATATTGCCGTCACAGCATAAATTTTAACAATCATGCCATCGCTACTGGTCAGTGGTATTTGAAATCTCAAAATATGGTTTTCTGTGCTTCATTCCAAATGGATGGTTATGTCAACATGTGATTTTCAGCAATGGAATGGTCTTAATACTTAATTGGTCCTAAATGAGAAAAGAAATGCCAGTCGTGTAACTAATATGGCTGCTATAACACCAGTCTTAAAACTCGTGTTGTCACTTCTCCCCTGGAATGATAATCATTTACATGCGTTTTTCACTTAAAGCTGTATGATGATGACCACTGTCCTAAATGAAATGGGGCCAATATGGTATTCATTGTGTATATAACCGCAGCTAATTTGAAACTTTGTTATTGCTGAAGAATGACAGAGCTGGTTTAGAAAGGGAAGAAAGGGTCTTATCTTGAATTCTTGTAATATCCCCCTCCCCTTCGAGTTTCAGTCCACTCTAGGACTGTTTTTGTTTTTGCGGGGTATAACGCCATTTTTAAGCACACATGTATACATGGCGGCCAGTATATTTGGTGGAAGAAGTACCCGGCAAGACCCTAGGAAGAGCCACTAACACACAATAAGCTCCTCACAAGATTTCTTACATAAAAACGGTTTCAAAATTACTCAGTCATCGCAGACACAGACAAAATAGCGCTGACTGAAACTGCACATGGCTGCGGGAAAATGCCTGTGTATGACTAAACTACTCGACACGGATTTCATCGCTAAACTTTATGGACAATAATCATCTTTATTGACCGAAAATCTTTCGAACTGTAATGAAGCAAGTTTACAGCTATTAACATGAGAAAAATAATTTCTTTTCCAAAACTTTGACTTGTATTTGCTATGTGTCGCAGAAGCAGCTTCATTTATCGTAAAAAGTTAAATCCCTGAATTTGAGGACGTCCTCCACAAATTGAAATCTCCTTCACTGGTGAGCTAAACTGACTGCTAACGTCGCAGGCATTATAGCATTCTAATCATTTTGAGTTTTAATTTGCAATATATTGTACGATCATTTGAATTATAATATTTTCATGGAAGAGCCATGTTTAAATAGAGTAAGCATTTGTATCGAATTCTTACGTAAATTGTTTCATACAATTTACAGAGACACAAGGTTATTTAAATGTTTAACATTCTAATGAATATCCGCGTTGAAAGAGGCGTTACGTAACATAATGCTACATATTAATTTTAAATTACTTTATCTTTTTCAGATGTAGAACTCGAAAGCTGGTTCTGATATTGTAATTTCTAGCTGAAGATGTCAGCGAAAGAGAAGGATCTTGTTGCTCGCCTTTTGAAGCAGTCCATTCTAACGCTGTGCAAAGAAACTGTCTCTTACAATAGCAGCTTGGAAATCGATGGAATCGTTTGCATCTCGCTTGAAAATGAGGCCCAGCAGATTGTCATTAAGGTCCATGAACAGTTTCAGAAACAGAACCCATTTCAAGGAACAAACAGCGATTTGAAAAAAGGAGGCGGTCCCGCTATTCAAGACGTCCACTATAAGCCCAGCAGGTCATGGGAGAGTGGTTTCGGAAGCCAGGTTAGCTCTGAGACCATACCTGATGAAAATCTCATGGAAGACGAACTGCTTAGTCTTAGCAGCGGTGATGACGAGCTGGATACAATAGATGAAGAGGAATCGGAACACGTAGAAGTCAATGGACTAGTTTCGAACGCGGAATCGTTTGCACAAAGTACTGAACCTTCACTGAATGAAAGTACAGTGGAGAGCTATTCTTTAGTACGGCAACTCAAGCCCCCAGAACGGCGGTGTCACAGCATGGGGTCATATTCTTCTTCTGTACAGAGACCAAACACGCAAAGAAGTCTTTCATATGTACCACAGCGCTGTAGTAGTGCTGTGCAAGGAGGCGTTTCGACAAAAAAAGTACCAGTCGAAAGTAATTCTGTGATGGGCACCGATAGAAAATTCGCATGCAAACGATGTGATGAGTGCCTACCATCAGTTGCTGCCTTTGAAAAACACAATCTACTAATACATTCAACCTTTACCTGTAATATATGTTGCAATACCTTCACTTGCAGAAATAACATGAAAAGACATATGCGACTACACACTGGATTCAAGCCATACAAGTGCCCAAAGTGCCCAGAAAGTTTCTCAAGAAAGGACGATGTTAAAAGACACATCTTGCGTCATAATTTTGATAAACCCTATAGATGTAATTTGTGCGGCAAAGGATACATGGACCGAACGTGTATACGTACGCACATGAGAAGAGAACATTTTTCGAAACTGCTTCATGTCTGCCCACAGTGTGGAGAGGGTTTCAGCGATTCTGGGAGTTTTCAACAACATAAAAAATCACATCCAGAGCTAAAGCATTTCCGATGTGACCATTGCGACTTCACAGGAACCAGTTCGCTTATGTATCACAAACACCTTATAACCCACGACTCCTCACGGACTTATTCTTGCAGAACATGCAGTGAATCTTTTACCGACCCATTCATGTACACTGCTCATCTCAAGAGACATAAGCTTGATTCATCTTTTGATTCATACATTTGCTGTTTTTGTGGAACGGTTTTAGCAAAGTATGAGCAGTTTGTGCGACATGAACATTCTCATGTTCAGGGGAAAGTTCACACTTGTTCAGTCTGTCAAAAAGGCTTCAAATGGCAAAGCAATTTGAAGCAGCATATGGCTGTACATAACACATCTTCTCAAGACCAGCAAAAGGACGGAGAAGATGATGATAACATGCAGTACTGGTGCACAGAGTGCCAACAGGGATTTGGATCTGAAGATCAGCTACAAGATCACATCACCATGGCACACGAAAATAATCAGGTCGATGTAAATGTTCAACAATCATCGGTAAAACAAATCAGTAACAAGGAACTGAAGATAAGTCCTAAAGAACATATCAATGGCCAGAAGGAAATACCCAATTTGGCAGTTTTCAAGGATTTAGCATCTTCAGAAAATGACTCTGTTAATAAGGAAGGTTACAGAGCATGGCACAGACCACAGACAGGCGTAGTAGAGGACGCACCTTCAGGAAACGTAGTAGTAAATGATGCAGCCACTGTAGAGGAGTATGATGCTGTGCATGATATCAAGAATAGCCCTTCGTCAGCGTCTGTAGATGAGATGCTTAACAATGTAAAGCAGGAAGCATTGTCTGATATAGAGGAGATGGATTCATATACTGATGATCCCGCAATGGACAAAAACAGCGATGAATTTGACATTCCTGGTTCTTCCGGGAGAAGCAAATTAGCTGAAGAAATGGAACAATTATGCACCGAGAGTACTGAAACAGCTATGAGTATATATACATCTCAAATACTAGGAAATGAAAGAAGGGGTAAAAGCTCCATGAAGATAAATTTGAAGGTACGTTCGCCTGGGTTTGAGCGTGTTATCACACCAGAGGTCTTGTTCCGAAGTAAAGGACCATTCACTTGCGAAGTTTGCGAAGAGACCTTCACGGACTTTGATTCTTTTGACACGCATGGTAGCAATATCCACAGACGTTTCATATGCGAATACTGTGGGAAGGTATTCACGGCAAAACCGAATCGAGAGCGTCATATTAGATATCATACCGGCGAGCGTCCTTACAAGTGTCAAATTTGTGGACAATCCTTTTTTCGCGGGGATGACCTCAAGTATCACCGAACTACTAGACACTCAAATGTCAAGCCTTTTGTTTGTAATCTTTGTGGGATGTCTTTTGCTTGGCCAAAGGATCTGGACAGGCATATGCGAACCTACACCCATCACGATGATTAAACAGGTTATAGTCGCAAAGAAAACTCATAGAAGATAATCAGAGACCGACGTAAATGGTGTTTCGTCCAAAATAGTTTACGGCTCGAAAGCAGTGTGCTAACGGAGATATTTTATAATGCAATTTTGTCAGAATTTAATATTACAGAAAACTGAAGCGTTAAAAGGTAGAATGATATTCTGACATAACATTCCCGATAGTAAATTATTTCCAAAGAAGTCTGTAAGACTCGGAAACTAGACATGCCTTTAAGGTGAGCTTTTTGCACTACTGTTGGCATCTGATGCCCTTCACCTTTTTATCGCGTTGATTTATTCTCATCTGTAGCATTAAATGCGTAAAATTCATTCATATGTTTTCATGTCAAGTTATATCAGTTCGCGGAAGTAGAGAGATATATTGATAAGCTGTGGAGATATGTGTTGACTAGTGATCCAAGCAAGGTTTATTGTGTTATATTTCCATCAAGCACTGGTAGTTCTTTCCTTTGTTTTTCTTCGGTTTATAGTGAACACAATAATTCCTATAATTGTATATGAATTTTGACCAACTTGGCATGTAGGTATATTTCTCGAACCATTTCTATAATCCGCCGTAACGTGATGATAAGTTCAAGAACAAAGGTCTCGATTTAGATTTTTGTATTTATGTTTTTCCGTGAAGACGATAATCAAAGTAATGTATTACTTAACATGGTATATTAAAATATCCCAACTACTTTTTTGATAAGTTTCGTGAAAGGCACTCTGATCTTTTATTCAGATGCAAAGATGATGTATTGAGTTTTTGACTGTAGTTTGTGTATACAGCTTAAAACAGAGATAAAACATGATTAATCGTTGCATCTTAGTATACATCGGCTATATCTTCAATCAGCATTTACGCTTCCTAACCTTCTGTTGGAGACCAGAAGTAACGGCTTTTTTAAAGCCAGATATGATGCGAAATCTATGACAAAGCAAATTCTCGATCTTGTCAAAGCGTTGCATATGATTGCATCACAAGAATAAAAAGGTATGTTAATTTGATAGTGAACACTGTTTAAGACTAACGGTTATAACTAGATTTTTGTAGTTATAAACTAGATTTTTGTAACTGTATGGTGTGTTTGTGAGTATGGTAACTCTAACAAGTATAAATGGATTTTGATCAAACTTGGTTTGTGGGTACCTTTGCAAAATGGCTCCGAAAGTATGATAATTGGTCTTCTGTCATCTTCGATTAAAGGTCAGAGGTTACAGCACCTTGCAGTTTAGTGTATTGGAAACCTGACAAATAGAACAAAAATCTTTGTTTTCCTCTTTTTACATTAAACATTGCAGATCATCTGTATTGCAGATTTGTTAAATTACTCAGTAAACATGACTTTCATTTAGTAATCATGAGTTACAAATGGTCCATGAAATGTTCAAATCGCATATCTGCCTATTTGACATGAATGCAAAGTCAGCCGTTTCTACTGTGTTCGAACGGAGTCAGCTCGGTGCGTAATATACAAATTATAATAGAAAGTAGAGTATAAGTCAAGTCCAACTGCAAACAGCACAAACCCACATCTGTCGTCCCATAATGCGCAGCCAGATCTAAGTTTTTGTTGTTTGTTTGGAATAATCCGTGCAATAAACATTTATCCTAATCTGCGGTAGCTTTATGCTTCTGCTGATCAGGATCTTTGTTGTTTGTTTCGATTTATAAGCGGTATGACTTCATTAAAGTGTTACAGCTGAGCTTCTGTTATTTAACATTCTCTAGGAAACGTATAGGTGCTTCATCATTTATACTCACCATGCATGCCTTACTTTGTTGATTGCTAGAGCAATATTTATACATTTACTCAGAGAAGAACTTATTGTCATTTTTATAAAGTTGTCACTTGGTGACGTCTGTACATATTGTTTTGAGTTCGTTAGTCTATTCTATGATCAGGAGACCGCTGTAGCTCAGTTGTTAGCAAACCGGGCATGTGACGGAAATAACGCTGGTTCGAATCTTATCCTCGGATCAGCTACCATGGTGTTTTGTTATCTGATGTGCATTGTTCCATTTGCATCAGCAATAAAAATGATCGAACTGTTTTGTTATGCGTACAACACTTAACCAAACCAAACCTATTACATGTACGTTCGTGTGATGATTTATCTTTCTTCATATTACTTCAATATAGTTTTGCCTGCGTATTAAACAAGGTGAAATGCAGTTTAACGTTGTTAGTCTTTGTTATAATAATCTATTAAATTTTGAGTATAAAGTATAAAGATTGATTCTGTGTGATGATTATCTGTCGGTCGGGCGTCGAAGCTGAGGTTGGGGATTGCATGTAGGCAATTTTTTCAGACACTGTGACTTGATAAGTAAACGTTTCAACAGGTGTACTACATCCATCAGTGAACACTCAAGTCACTGTGACTTATGTTTCGTGGTTTGACCATACTGTCATTAGTAGTTTTATTGTTATGCTCAGATACATAGTGATCTTTTGTCAATTTATTCTTCATATAAACATTGCTTTCCTCTAAATTAATTTCAATATTTGCACTCATAATTTTTGTATGTCGATATGATTGATTATATAATCTGTTTAATCCTGAATTTTCATGTAATGATGACTAACTTGTTGATCGTATACAGATTTAAGAGACTGTCTATTGTATTGCCTGCCATCTTACCATATTATGACATTTCAACAATTTCAGCTGGTACATCTAAAAGCATAATGACCTCCAGGCATTATGGCAGTAGTATAGTGAACGACATTACAAACTGACCAGCCCTACTCAAGCTGATCTTAACGCTTAGTGACAACGAATTGTCCAGCCTGCATCAGATAAATACAGAATATTACGATACAGTATTGGGAAGGTGGTTATTATGGGGAAATTGCATGCTAAAATAAATCACCATGCGTATATACTTATTTATCACGATATGGTGAAAAAATTGAAAAACTAAATTCGTTAATTTTTAAGTCGTTTAAAAGTTTTGAAGTCGTTGAATCTTTTTTTTCAAAAAGTAAAGTAGACCGATTATAGTTAAGGAGGCATTCTCTCATGCTGTGGCAGATTTGACATCATGCAATCTTGTGACATAGCTGTACTCAAACATCGAAAGTTTGTGTGCTACTCGAATACATAGTTGTCCGTGTTAAATCTTTTTTGTGCGTATTTGGTTGGGATATAACTTGTAAGTAGCTCGTTGTTGATCACGTAAGAATAACAATAATACATATTTTGTTGTGTGCCAATGTTTGTGGAAGCACGCAGGATCCTCCGACTTCAACTTTTTGTTACTGCTCCAGTAGTTGAGTCTCTTTTCGACTACAAAACAATGGCGAGGTTAGAGTTTATATAGACGCAGTGGCAGACAAGAATTCTGCCCCTACCCCCCCCCCCGCAAAAATATGTTTGGGGCCCTACTGAATAAACAGTTGTTTTAAAAGAATATGAGGTTGTTGCTGAGGTTGTATGGACGGTTTCTACGCCGCTGTGCCAGAAATATAGAAGAAATTAACTGCATCAAGTAGTTTTCTGTGTGATAAAGAGGTCCACATACCTAGGACTGGTCAGCTCAAAGCAAGCGTTGAACCCACATGATACGTGTAAATTCCAAATAACCATTTAAAATCTAGTTGATTTGAACTTTACATATTCTTGCAACTTGCACTATCAGCTCACAGCTCAGCTGATATGATTATGTAATCGTTTTTGGTGTAAGTAATCGGAGAACCAAAATAAACCATGAACTCAAATGGATAACCAGGTCTGCCATATCAGACCCAAGGATAAAACCCATGACCTATAAGCATGTCCAACCCAAGGAAGATAAATACTCATATATCAGAACAATTGATATAACCCATGTCCTTTGTACATGTCAGCCCCACGGTTGTACTCCGTGACTTAAGAGATACATATTATATGCAGGTTAATGACGTTTTTATTTTGACATCAGCTCTTGTGCCGACTTAATAAAATCTTACAGGACTATTCTATCGAAGTTTTTGATGAGATAAGAGTCATTGATGTCTCGCACATTTCGAAGAAATTCAGTTATGTCCTCCAAGTACCTCTTAGCATATTCTGGGTGTAATTTACGTTTTTCGTAACTCGAAAAATATAATTCGATTACATGTCCAACAGTCTGTTGGCTAAATTAAGTTCGATTTGGCACTTCATTTAGCTTCTTTTGAACGATTTTGTCCTTTCTCAAAACTCGTTATCTTAGAGATCTGGGAATCTACAATTTTGTAATGTCACAGACCTTAACGTCCAAAATCCAAATCAAAAAGCTTTATGATAAGAGTTAATTGGTAAAGCGTCCTTAGTTAAGCATTGGCGTAACTGCTACGCTTTTTTCTGGTATCATTAAAGTCATTACTTTGCCATTTAATTGTGGTCGAATAGCTAATTAACTTAAAAGTTTTATCTGAGAACATGTTGAATGAAAATTACTAACAACTTGTTTTATATTTTATTACAGAATGCTTTGTAAGGTTGTGGAGACCTTGAATGTATTACAGTTAAACATTTTGTTTGAAATAAAGTTTATTTATGTAACCAGATTTCTGTCAAGCTTTTCTGTTCTGAAAAGTATACTTTAATCATCTTTCTAAAGTTATAATCTCACAATGCTATGTATCTTAAAAGTCAATCATCATCATTTTAGGTCAACATTTACTTATACAATTTGTTTCTTGTACAATTTCATAGTTTTTTGACACGAGTAAGGTGTTTTAATTACACGCTTAAAATTCTTGATTCTTTCTTTTCTTTTTGTTTATCGTTTCAGATAGATGGGAAATTAAAGTGCTTTTCATAGAGGAAATGGAAGTGCAATAATATTAGACTTTTCACAAGTTCAATAAAGAGCAGTACTAGACTTTTTAATGGATAATATATAAGTGCATTGTTGTTAGGCTTTTCACAAGGGGGGGGGGGAAGCATTAAGCTTTTTATTAAGAGGAAATAAAAGTGCTATTTTATTAGGCTTTTCATTAGGGAAATAAAATAATACTATAATGCTTTTTAAAAGGGGAAATAAAAGTGCATTGCTATTAGGCATTTCATAAGGAAAAAAGGCATTGTCAGGCCTTATATTAGGGTAAATAAAAGTGCAATGTTATTAGGCTTTTCATTTGGAAAATTTAAGTGCATTGTCCGTCTTTTAAGAAAGTAAATACAAATGCAGTTATTAAGTTTTTTATTCGGTAAAATTATAGTTACTGGAGTTTTCATTTATGAAATTAATGTTCTTTGTTATATGGCTTTATATAGGGGAAATTCAAGTGCATTGTTTTATGGCTTTTCATTAGGAAAATTAAACTGCACTTGTATTGGGTTTTCATCTGAATTAAAAAAAAGCTCCAAGTGGTTAAAGGGTCTTTCATCTGCAATTTTGTTAAGTTTCGGTCTGCAATGGGTTTATGCTTTGTTTTTTTTAATTAAAAATTGGCTTCAAGTTCTGTGACACTATTAACATGTAGTGATATGCAATATCAACCATCTACACATAGATTGGATAAACCAATAAAATTTCTCATTAAACCAAGGTGGTTCCAGGAGAAATTAGACTCCAATATGGCCATAAAAAAATGAATTGGCCACACGACTGTAAGATTGACTGACACAGACAACAAGATTTATAAGGCAAGTTTGAGCCCAATTTTAAGTCCGATCAAAAGCAAATCTGAAATGTGGCTTACAGTGACAAAACCGATGTCAATCCGATTCATTACCTCATCAATATAAATGAATCTCTTGTACTCCAACCTATGCACGATCTTGATGATTTAAGCATATAGGACAAGTCCATCAAAATCAGGTCAGAAATAATACACTATGGTAGCCAACTCAGCCAGTCCTATGCAAATTCACCTGAGTAATATACATGGATCTTGCTCATCATCAAAGCTGTCCGAGATCTTGATGATACAAGCCCAAATACAATAACCGAATCAAATATTTTTCCAGAAATATAGCCTACAGAATCGCTGTGCTGATAGAGACAGGCAGATTTTGGGCCATACCATATCAGTACATATCAGTACATATCAGTACACTTGGCCTTAGTAGAAAACTTTAGTCAAGACATTTGAATGCAAAATCAATGTCTGAATACTATCAACTTGTTTATGTAAAAAAAAAAGAAACATAAAAGTCTGGTGAAATTAGCAAAATAAGAGACTTCTACCTTTTTCCAAAGTGAAAGCTATTCACCATGTTTAGTTCAGGTATGTGATTTAAAACAAAAGTAATAATGCATACTATTAATCTTTCAGTGACCTTGACCTTTGACCCCAGATTCGGTACAGACTGGTCTATGACCTTGAACTAATGTAAATGTGACTACTAAAATAAGTTTTCTTTTTTAGTCAAACAGTGATGACCGCTAACCTTCTGAGACCTGAAATCCTACAGGTGTATTCCTTTCCCCAAATACATGCCATTTACAAAGCTTAAAACCACTACATAGCCTAGTGGTTAGTGTGTCTGCCTCCAATGCGGGAGGTAGTGGGTTCAACCCCCAGCCAAGTTGTACCAAAGACTTATAAAAATGGTACAAGCAGCTGCCTCACTTGGCACTCAACATTAAGAGTTAGTGTTAGGACTGGTAAGCCTGGTATCAAGATAATGTGACTTGTCTGGACATCATTCTATATGTCTGTGGCAAGATGACCCAGTGCTAGACATCACTGTAAACTCTCACACTGCAGACATCATAGCAATATAAGTGAAAAATTGTTAAAGCTAACTTAATAATCCAAAACAAACATTTATAAAGTTTGATAATACTTTATGATGAACTGGTGTTATTGTGCAGAAATTCTATAGTAGGTAAATAAAAACGCTCACTAAATATCAATTGCAAAAAGATAGTTGCTTTGCTTTTATTTCCTTGCATTTTCACACTCAAATTAAAGGACATGACATAAAACAACTATGGAATGCTTTTACACTCTAACCTAGATATTCACATTTTATGTATGTATACTTGTATAGCATAAGCAATATGCAGGTTTTCTGGTTGGGGTTTTCTTACATATATCACAACAATTGTATGCTTTATTGTAGTCTAATAGGATCTGCCTCACCTTACAGGTTTGTCTTCCAAAATAATCTACGATCAAGTAAAGTTTATAAAAAATTCTACCACCCAGTAGACTATGGGCATAACTCTTCAGTTTTCATGTCAAAGATAAATATGATTTACAATTTCAACAAAATATGTTAGACAATATAAGATAAAAATTGTTGCCATGTCAGCTATGAAACTTTCTTATCTAGCTACAAAAGTACTACAGGTACCTTTGAATACAAGAACTTATAAGTGCCTAATTACATTTTCATCTTAGGTACAAAAAGAGTCTCTCATGCTTTTAAATTACAACCAAAATTTTCAACCTAGAAGAATAAATGGCATAAAAGAAGCATCTACAATCAGATAAAATATTATACTTTGATTAATAAAGGTCATACAATTAAAGTTACCTGTACAACAAGCTGAAATTGCTTTTTTTTGAGAATATGTTTTCCTATGAATACATTGGTTACAGACTATACAACAAATCAGTGTGATATTCCACACCTGTGGTTGTGCAACATGCTACAAACTGTGAAGTGAACATGCAAATCTGCTGTGCAATTTACTGGCAGATAAGGAACTTTGCAGTGCAAAACATATGGAAATGAACAGCATAACCCTGACAAAGAATTATGTGATGGCAGAGTTGATGCTGTCCAAAATTTTGTTTTACACAAGAAAGCAAGTAAAGAAATTATGTCGTGCTAAAAAGTACAAAAATCTTTAAATTACTTACAATCAAATTATAAATTACAACTGCAGAACACATATTCTTTTTACAAAACCATAATAAAATCTCAAATATATTGTGTAAACAAAACAAGCCAAACAGGTGTCAAGCTGAAATGTGCAAATGCTAGACATTCTTTACTTTAATGACAAAAAGGTTTTGCTCAATTTTCCCCCACTATCACAGAATGTAATCTGTCTGATATGTTATCCAATGAACCTTATTATCTAAGGCAGTCACACCAGAACCATGGTACAAAAGTATATACAAATGCAAATAGAATTTTCTCATCCATGTATCTTCCCTCTTATATGAGAACTTGTATATTTACAAATCATATTCACTATACATAAATATGTACTCATTCTATATACAGTGCATAAACAGGATTATGATGATGGCTAATTTGTTCCAATATATTTATATAATATGCACTTCTTGCTTATAAGACGAGTCCAAATGCACAGACCTAAATCTGGTGGCACATTATGCATTGGCAGATTTAGGTCTGTGCATTTTTTTTTTATATAGGAGTAATCAGTAAAACAAACAACAGTGACCCTGATCAGTAGGTGCATCATGCTACAGCAGATTAGGATCTTTGTTGTTTGCAGTTTGAGTCGACTAACAAGCGAGTATAAATGGTAGCTGCGTACATTCTAATGGAACACTTGCATTTTCCAAATGAAACTCTCCACTCTTTTCTACTAACTACTGATTTCATTCAGAGAAAATCCTGGTATTCATTAACTGATAAAACATGCACCAGAATTAAATTCATATAAGCCTGCCAAATACTTACCATTCAAACTCATCGTTGGGTCACTTTCTTGTGCATTATAGTAAAGAATAGTAAAGGTGAGGGAGATAACTTTTTCTAATTAACGTTTGTACTATTCTAATTAACTTTTGTACTAGGTAGTTTTTAATGATCTAGTCCAATATTTCAATACCAAATACAGGGCGACTTATCTACAGAACAAAATATATATACGGTAACTAAAAACCTTTAATTTAAGCTAAAGCTACAATATAATTTAGCAGATGCAACTAAAAGGATATTGTATAGTCTTTTCTAAACTGGAATGTAGCTGGCGGCTCTCATTAAAATTTTCTGATTTCAACAACTCATACACTGATCAGCATCACAAAATCGATTTTACTTTTTCAAAATCAAAAGACTGAAATGTAAAACTCTGGGTGATACCTTAATCATCCAATACGACAGCTAGAAAATACACCTACCCACCCCATCCCAATAAATTATACCCTCCATAGACATAAGAATGTTATTTTAATGACATCACTCTGGTACTTATTATATTACACTCAAACACGTCTGTAACTGTAAATTTGTTATTTTTGTCTGAATAAATTTTATAAATTGGTTATGAAACTACAGCACTCTGAATTCACTTTTCTTTATAATGTTAAAATTTTTGTGAAGTTAAAATGAATTGAGATATACATTCAAACCCAACAAAAAGAATTTTGTCTTCAAAGAAAACAGGCAAGTCCTTTAAGTTTCCCAAAGTATGTATTCTAATTTTTTTCTTTTCTTTTCACAAATACTGATACCTATCCCCACCCCAAGTAAGCAAATCAATAGTACAAATTTGGATGATACAAGGAACTTTGAAATATATCTCACATCATTATTCAACAATTTCTACCAATGATAATTACATTTTGGTGCAGTTCTATTAATGCTCAAAAGATGCAATATTGGATATGTCACCAATATATGCCAAAAAAAAAAAACACAAATAGAGATGTCACAAAAGGAAAAAGATACAACAACTTATAAAGCTAATTTTGGAAACAAATGGTTCACATAACTGCATTTGAAAGGATGTGAATAAAAAAAGATGTTGATAGTCACTATTGAATTATCATAAGATATTCCAGGGTTTCAAAAGGAAACTCATTCTCATCTACCAGCAACATATACCAACATCAAGAGGAATGGTTTCCATTGGTAACTTTGTTTAATGGAGGTTTTGCTTTCAATTTTTTAAAAGTATTTTATGTATATTTTTTGTTGTGCAATTCATAACATTTTTTTTTTTTAAATTTTGTTCTGTACCTTATACTCAGTGTTGTGCTCCCATGCTATTAAAAGCTAATAAATATATTTCATTTTTTGCTACAAAACCTTAAACTTATAAAACATTAACATATGTATGTATGCATATTACAAAACTCAAACAGCATTTAACATCACCATCCATCTTTTTCTCACATTCAAATACAAGTGTAAATATTGAAGGTGTAGTGCAAATCATAGTTGTTTCATTTTCTTCTCCCATGTTATTTAAATGTGTATTCAACATGACAAACTTGACAATAGTTTTTAATTACTATCTATCAATAAAACATTTCAATACACATCTTAAATATTTACAAACGTATATGAACCCAAGACAAGTCCATTTGTTCAGTCCTTATATTCTTAAATGCTGTATTGAAACTGTTTGATAATTTTGAGAAACTACAAAAGTATCTGAACATATATTTCCATACGCACATCACCAGAAATAATGATCACAATTATATTATAATCTACATATTTTTTTTAAAAAAATTACACATATCAAAAATAGATTTACACCTCTAAAAGCAAAAACACTAAACAAAATATCTTCTAAATTTGTTAATGAAAAGAATCTGAAAATGTACTGCTTTACACCACAGGACTTAAGTAACTGACATTTTGCTTGGTTTCACATTATTTACACCAGGTATCAGTCAAATTAATACACATTTCAAATTATGAACACGTTACTAATCATATGCCAGACTATGTGCTTTTTTTCATCTAACTATCAGTCAGCATGGTTTACTGTCATTAAACATTAGTGGTTGGGCAACTGATAACAATCAATGACTGGCTGAAAAAGCAAAACCACCAGGCATATGATTATGATTTTCAGTAAACAATTATAAACATTATAAGTTTTCTATTTTAAGATTTCTTGTTTTATACAACTGTTAACTAAAAAGTCTTTAGTTCCTGGAAAAGTAAGATATATGAATTAAATTTTTCAAGTAAACATGCCATGCAATTGTACAACATCATGGCAGATGTCAGTAAAATATATACTTTTTGGAACACAAGTAACATATCAATGCATTTTCAAATCATGCTATGCCAAAAGTATACAAAAACAAAAATCTCTAACCAATTAAGATTTATGATCAATAATTGGTTATTTCTGATGAATTATCCACCCCTAAGCTACTGGTAATTTCAATTGATTCCCAACACTATTCGACACCATGGTTATATTCACAATGTAAACATATGCAAATTTAACTGTTAAAGTTCATCCATATTTCTGTCAAATTTCCTATCAAACTGAAAACCTCTATTTAAATATGAATTAAAAAAACAGATTTTTATTTTAAACGGCATGCTAATTTTTAAAATACTATGATGATACAATGTCACCTAAGTTAGAGATTAGAATACATACCCTGAACATGTCTAATCTATCTACCTACAGCTGAGACAAATCAAAGTATTGAAAATGTGGATGGCTTAAAGGAATTTGTGGTACTAATTTCAATTTCCAGCACATGATACATGGCAACTAGTATAGCTGGTGAACTAGCACCCACGAAACCTCCAGTAACAACCACTGACCAATGAGATGCTATTGGTAAGCTTTCTCAAATAACCACATTGGCCAAACTATAGATAACCCAAGCAGAGATAAGATGTCAGTAATATTGACCACTCATTCATCTGGAGGGTTTTGAGAATACTGATAGATTGGAGGTAAAAGTGACACTAATTCACAAAAGATCTGATAAAATAAAAAATCAATTCCAGATCTATTGCTCTTTACTGTACTGTCTTATAACCTATAATACATTTTCTACGTTTTCTTTTCTCAACACTTGAAACATTATTTGAAAAAATTATTACATCTTGTGATTTCCTTTAAAATGCATTTTCAACTATTCTTTCCATTATCACCATTGGAGAGACGATATCCAAGAAAGATAACTACTATCAGGTTTAATCATATCCCTAAATTTCAGCTACCTCCCACCAGATAAAAATATTGACCTAAGGCCATTGGATCTACTCTTTATTACTAATTTTTGTAAGACCATACTATTTGTAACTATTATTGGTAGTAAAGTTATATCACATATAAACAAAAGAAAGGATACAAGGGATTCACTCAAAGCCAAATGCAAAGTAATAAAAGCTTATCTTAAAAATTACATAAAAAAGCAAGGAAAGCTGTTTTATAATATATCTTTTATAAATCCTGTTTTTCAATTTTAGCCAATTAAAATGCAGTTTTTCAAGATTACAGCATAATTTTTAAATCTTTGTGGAAAATAAGAAAACAGACAAAAGCAATAAGTCAGGTTGCAAACCATGAATACTGAAAATTCACCTTCATCCATGGGAAATCCACCTTTGCAGGTTCCACTGAATCAAGACAGAAGCATATCAATTCCTACATATGTGACCTAATAAGCAATAAAACCAACAAAGAAACCAACCTAAAATGCAAACCATTCTTTACAGAACCCAAGTTTGTAACAAAGGTAAGCAGATATCCCTGAATCACCATGGTAACCCTAATTTTGAATGATGGCTGTAGTTTTCCTCATGATACACCTGCAAAACAAGTTGTGTAACTAGACAGACATACTGCCTGAGAAAATAAGCTAATTGCAAAAGTTAATTAAAGTCACTGTTACATCTAAGTAATAATAAAATTATTTTCAGCTCTTGTCAATTGCAAAATTCAGGTTTAACAATGTAAACAAACTGAAGTGCTAAAACAATTTGATTGCTTGGCAGATTGAAGTGATCCCAATTTACATGACAGATGGAAGAACAGAAGACCATTTATATTATTATTCATGGTCCTTTTCTTGTACCATTGTAAACATACTATTTTAAATAACCTTTAGACTATTATCCTTGACAATAATTTACTTTAAACAAAACCTTACTTTTACTTAAGTACTGCCAAGAGTGAAACAATATTCAAGGAAGATTATATGCCCCAATCATTACAGAAATTTGTGTTGCCTTCCTTTGATATAAAATTGATGCAAAGAGCACTTAAACAAGGCTACATAACTAATTGTAATAATATCATAACAGTTTATTACTCTTGTTATGAATACAAACCATGTATAGCAAAAGAGATGTAGATACCATGCTACACTCATTAAGGGAATGAAATCTCTCTATGCCAAAAAAACCCCACAAAACAGTGACTCAAACAAACAAATAAAGTGTCAATAGATGCTGCCTCATGTCAGTCCCTTGGTTTGTTGATCTAAATGATCAGTATTTCTCCTGATATTCATGATGCCACTTGTTAAAGTCTATGTTGAATACAAGCAGACAACCCGTAGCCAAACCAGCTAAAAGAAATCTGAAATTTAAAAAAAAAGTCAAGATGAAATACATATCCCAAAATTAAAATAAACAAAATTATTGTAAAGACATCTCATGAACCAGCAATGTGTTCTTAAAATGCCCCACCAAAGAGCCTGAAAATTGATCTCAATGTACAATTTATCCAAATGAATGGACAGATGAAAAATGTAGCATAATATTACACTTGTGTGGAAGCATACAAATAAAAATTTAGTCTATTACACTTGTGTGTGGGGCATACATACTTTACTACACTTGTATGGGGGCATACAAATAACAGTTTAGTCAACTACACTTGTGTGGGAACATACGAATAATGCCTAAAACTATCTGATCTTACCTTGGTCATATATAGAAATATGCTACTTTTTTGATTTATCATGTTGATAGATGGAAATATAGGTACTGTATACACTCGCATAAAAGCCGAATAATTTAGGAAAAACTAAAGGCCTGCAATAAGAGAGGTCGGCTTATCTGCGGGGGATTGTCTAAACTTATCAGTTTTTAGGTCTTTTTTGTCGACTGTAATGGATGTAAATCTTGGACATAAAAAAAAAAGTTTTTCTGTGTCCTAAGACATATGCATGTAAAAGAAAATCATTTTCGGTGACCCGACACTTATTAAACTGTTTTATGGTACTATGATTGATTTTGTTATTTTTTTGCATGTGCATATTTTCTGATTTCTCCAGCATAAAAATAAAATAAAGGTAACTACAGAACTGAGGGTCAGTTGAGTCTACCTGAAAAACCAGGCTGAACTATTAATATATAGTACTTACACAGTGCAAAGCGTGCATAGCGTCACTTAAATAATTATTTATTCCCAAACATATTAATCGCAAATTTTGCTTAATTCATTGTTTTGACCAAATTGCATTTTTCCAAATAACATTTCAGCTAGCCCTTAATAGCTGTTTCATTTACAATGAATGAAGCAATCATGAGTTAATCTATTTCAATGATATAAGTGACCCTACAAACTGAGGTAATATTTATGAAAAGGTATGCAAATTAATTGTACAAGGCAATAACCAGCATAACTTACATGTTCATGAAGAGTGGTAATAATAAAGGCTAAATTCTCATTAGATATCAGCAAAGATCATCATCAATCTAACAACATCATAACTTTCCACACAGTGGAAAGCTTGATGTTTTGGAGCATCCCTCATTGACAGTTGGTGGATGTCTAGTTTTCCAACAGCAATACAGGCCAGTTAACCATTAAAACCCTGAATCTGGCTTGCGTTAAGAGTGAATTTTGACTGACAACTATACCAGTACACTGATCAACAATTGTCTTTCATTCCATAATATTTGCACGATTACAGTAGTTTTGTAAAAAGAGGTTTAAGGCATACCTGTCAACTTTTCAAAAGCCAAGAAGGGAGACTGAATAAATGAATAGACAGACTGGGACATAAAATCAAGAGGTTTTCATGGCATTTTTAAAGCCTCGTTTTCACTAAATATTGATCGGACTTCTGGGTCCAATATGCATTAAATTCGAAAAAGATACGCTGTTTCTACTTGTGATATACCATATTTTCCCCCTGGACATGCTATATTTTCATATTCTGGTCAGCTGTGGCCAAAATGCACAATGGCTAAAGGTTAGTCTTAAATAAACAAGCAAGAAAGCCAGCATGACTAAATAAAAGGTAATCCCTAATGATGCAACTATAATTGTGAAATTAAATGGCCATCCATCATAATTAAAAACAAACTGTGTCCTACACTACTGTGCATTATGCAAGCACCAGCAATTTGATTGGCAAAGTTTTTGCTAACAGAGATAACTAAATAGGCAGCCTCACGGTATCATACATATGGCAACTGTTTTCCCTCGTATATCCGACCTCATTTCCTTATTGTCAACTCACAAGGCATTTAGTATTGTTTACTATAAAACATATGTATTCTGAATTAGTTTTTGAGAACACATGCTGCATGTTTGGTATTTTCATTACTTCTTTTAATTTAATGATCGTAATTAACGTTAATATATATGGTATAAAAATGCCAGGTGTTCACTTGTGTATATTTCTTTGGTGGCGCTTTAGCATTTGGAGTTACAGCACTCATAGTGATCATTTTTGGGATTGAAATTAATTTTAATGTTGTGGTTCATTTTCTGATTTTTGTATAGTTGTAAAGGTACCAAAAAAAAATCATACATTTACATAAATAATATTTAATCTTAACATTCTATTTAGTGAAGAAGTAAATTCTTTCTAGTAAAGTAATTATTTCGTCACAACAATACTCACAGGTGATACAACAGAACATGGCTTTGATACAATATATCTATTTATGTAGAACTTTTCTTGTTAGGAGAAATGAAAGTCAAAGACATAATGTAATAATTGGGTGTTCTCGCAAAAATCAAGAGATAGCAAATTTTTTAGTAAATTATGTTTCTCCGAGAATACTTACCCAATCACATTACTTTAGGGATATTAGCCTGCTACCTCGCGAATCCAGCCCTACCAAAAGACGAAAATTCGTCTTTCCTGTCTATGTCATATAGACAAAGGGCAATAACTCTTGCCCATTACCTCCCCTTGCCGCCCGTTAGGTGTCGCTTCTTTAGTTTTTAAGCTGAGCGATATATAAAACACGAGGATGCTCGCATGGCGGGGTGGTTGGGAGGGTTTCTTAGTAATGTGATTGGGTAAGTATTCTCGGAGAAACATAATTTACTAAAAAATTTGCTTTCTCCTTTGAATACGTTCCCCAATCACATTACTTTAGGAGAATAAGTAATAGGAGGAGGGAATGCGGAGCATCCGACCTCCACCCCGGGTATCCTCTAGGGAATGATGGTTGGATTCCCCATGTGAATGATAACCCGGTCTCCTAATTTTCAATCAGCAACACAGCCCAGGGTCACGTGATATGTGACCCTTTTATGCGGTTAAGAAGATAGTTATTGAAATCTTCTTACCTACGAAAATTTATCTGGCGAATCCAGCGAAGCTAATAGGCTGTGCTGATTGTTGCACATGGGTCTGGTGGGCGTCTGGGCTGCCCAACACCGGACCTACTAGAATCAATGTTTGCCTCTGCGAGTACAAACTTGAAGATAAAACTGTAAAAGGTTGACTCTGCAACAGCTTCTATAAGGTGACTGATTTGCGAATTCTCAGAGTACGCCGAGCGTATAACCCACTACAGCCATGAAGCAAGGGCTTGAATGGTGATATCTCATATCCCAGCTATCACCAGAAGAAAGAGGTGCTAGTATGTGACCTGACTCACCTCTATGCATTGAAATGGTGCTAGAGTGCCCAAACAGGATCTTACATGGCTGTTGATCCTGACTTATCTATAAAGAAAGCGAGCTAATGACGACTCGTTGATCGCAATGTATGGTAATCTATTTTGGACTACGAAGCCTGGCTGCGTCAAGAGGACCATCAAACCCTCTGATCGAAACGAAAGAGAGTTCGGGTCACTAGAAAGGACATGTAACTCGCTCACCCTGCATGCTGAAGCTAAGGCTATCAAGCAACCCAATTTGTATGATAGTAGCTTTAACTAATCGTGGGTTAAAGACTCAATACTGTCTGAATTGAGTCATGTTAAAACCCAGGACAGATTCCATTTGAAAACAGGGTGAGGGATATAAGTCGATTAAATTTTTTTTTTTTTTTTTTTAAATGTCTAAAGATCTGACAAATCTTTGTCATGGCTGATAGCACATGTACCAGAATGGCGGAATGTGTCTGATATCATTGAGCGGTAACATTTGAGAATAACTGGAGCCAGATGTTTCTCCTCGAAAAGCCAGAGAAAAGTTGGCCAGTTGAGGGATTGTGACACTCAGAGGAACAATGTGAATGATATGGTACCAGTCTCTGAAAACATGACACTTGCCCTCGTAAACCTTCAGAGTAGAGGGCCTTCTTGCTCTCGAGATTCTCTCCGCAATCAAAGATTTAAATTGTTTGTCTTGCAAGGCTGTCTGGACAAGAGCCAAGCTTGAACATAAAGACGGTCCGGACAGGGGTGGAACACCCCTGGCCGCGGTTGCTTGTGAATACTTGTGCTGACTGTAATCTTCCTGGGTAGATCTATCGCCTAGATTGAGTAGATCGGAGACCCAGTAGTTGTTCCATCTGAGAAGGGTAATCAGAACCATCTGACAATTCTGACCCCTTAACTTCTGGATTAATTCCAGTACCAAGACCGTGGGAGGGTAGGAGAATGCCCACAACCCTTCCCAGGTGATTGATCGAGCATCCACGACCCAAGCTTCTGGGTCTGGAACCTGTGCGATGAAAGGTGGAGAACTTGCGATTCCATCTTGTTGCAAAAGATCAATCATTGGACGTCTCCAAAGTGTGTCAATTGGAAGAAAGTCCGATTGATGGAGTGACCATTCTGTGTGAATGACTAGATAGAGTGTCAGCCAAGACATTGAGTCTGCCAAGAATGTGTCTGAATTGTACATTGAGGTGGAGATTGTCGAACCAATGTAGAAATTGCCAGTTCAGATTGCACAGGTCTGGTGATTGGTGTCCCCTTGTTTTGAGGCAAGGCACCACCACAATGTTGTCTGATATAATGAGGGCAGTTTGTAAAAAGAGTTGATCCTGCCCGAAATGAAAGGCATTGATGACAGCCGTTATTTCTGAAAGGTTGATGTGGAAAGGGCTCGCCCCTGGCACCCACGTGCCGCTGACAGTATCGAAGTTCGGCAACAGGTGGGCACCCCAACCGTAGGTATTAGTGGCGGAACATACCGTTATCCCCTTGGGGTATCTCCAGAGTAATCCCTGTGGACAGCCTACAGGGGTTGTGCCATTGACTCAAGAATGATTGTATCTCTGGCGTGAGCATGACTGTTTTCTGGGATCGAAGGGACTTGAAAAGAGCGCAATTACGCTAGCAACGTCCTTTGTAAAGGGCACATAAAAGGACGGCTGATCGGGATCAAGTCTGCTGCCGCATTGAATAATCCGAGGATCTGCAACTCTCTCGCTAAAATGCGCATCCTGTCGGAAACGGACTCTACGAGTGCAATTATCTGGATAATCGCAAACTCGAGGAAGCCTTACCAGATTCAGATCGGGAGAAACTCCACACCCAGATAGACCAAAATCCGAATTGGACAGAGATCAAACTTTATCCAGTTCACGAGAAAGCCTATATGACGTAAAGTGATATAAGATCGTTTCTGCCTTTGAGCAGAATAGAACTTGACAAATGTTTCTGGAGGATGTCATCCAAATATACTGCCGACGCAATAGATGAAGTCGAGCGGAACAGGGTGACGACGTAACCCATAACCTTGGTACTAGCCCAAGTGCTTAAATTTAGGCCAAAAGGTATGACATGGAACTGATAAGCCTAGTCCTGACAAGCACAACGGAGAATGTCCGCTACTCGTGGGATAGGGACGTGAAATGTGCGTCGGTCATATCTAGCCAGCTTATGATGGGGTTTAAGCGACGTGCCCTTCAGACATGCGTCACGACGTATCAGGTCTAGGTTGGCAGAAGCAGTCAGCGCATTGGCCATGGAATGGTGAGCTGCCCTGTTAAGAACCCTAGCTAACCGGGCCGTCGAATCCCAAGCATGTTCATTGCCAGATTTTTCAGCGATCCTGAAAATGGCTAGGGAGGCTAGGTCTAACAGTGAAGACGTAGCGACTACATTCGAACCAGCTTGGACGTGGCATTGAACACAGTTTTGTCCACTTTATAAGACAATGCCGCAGACATATGGACTGCTGCCCTATTTTATCCCGAGCCAGGACCTCAGTATTGAACGCATCGGAGTGAGTTTTGTACCATCGACCTGAAAACGACGCTGGTACTTGGCTTTCTGAAAAGAACGCCTTAGCATTTCCTGGATCCCCTATACGTGTCGACAGACGGTCATTAATTTCCTTAATTTTGTCGACTGGGGAAGGAGGCGGAAGGATAGAATCTCTTCCCCTTCATCCAGATCGACCGACGCACTAACCCTATAGTCGGTAATTGCAGCAGGAGGTGGAGGGCATTCTGAAGGGGCCTTAACACCCTAAAAATTTCCTCCACTGCGGCTTTGAAGCTGAACTCAGTCCGTTCCATAGTTGGATCTGCATACAGCTGATTTGCCTGTGATTCATCGCACTCACTATGTGCATAATCTTGCTCTGGTAAAGCATCCATATCGGGGTAATGCATACCAGGTGGCATAGATGACTCGATTCCGTCATCTCTAAAAAAGGCATTCACTCTCCCTTGTGGATGAGTTGATAGCCTATGGACGGCCAGCAATGCCGAATGAATTGATTGGTATATGTTTGGCCTGAACGCCTGCGACGGGCCGGCTATGACCGGCACCGACCGCTCGAATGGTCGGGTTGGATCGAGAGATTCATAGCCAACATCAGAGTCATGGTAGTGATATGTAACCGGTAGTACGGATTGACAGACGGAAACATCACTAGAATCTTCGTCAATCCGATTTGTGCGGATTGCGGTATGATAAAAGTCTCCGTGCTGGTACAGCGGTACAGTCGGACGGACTGGTATATGACTAAAATCTCCATACGGTTGGACGACCGGTGCCTGTTGGGCTGGACGGCCGGAGCCGGATGGACCGTCAGTGCCGGCAAGTGTCGGCTGGAAACTTGGCTGGACAACCGGTGCCATTTGGGTTGAACGGTCATTGCCGGATCGACGCCCGGTGCCGGTTAGTGCCGGCTGGATGACCGGTGCCATATGGCTGAACGGTCATTGCCGGATGGACGCCCGGTGCCGGTTGGTGCCGGCTAGAAGGTAATAATAATTACATAATGCTTATGTAGTGCGGCCAGCACTGTGCACCCATCTACCATTCGCTCAGAGGGAATGTTGGTTCTGGTATAGCTTGCATATCTGTACAGCATACCAGGTGACCTAGATGACGCAATTCTGTCATAATTGACACTTTCACTAAATCTCCCTTGTGGAGAAGCCGTGAACATATGGACGGCCGGCACTAACGGCTGATTGAACTGACGAATGGTCGGCCTGAAAGTCCTGTTCTGGTAAAGCTGCCATATCTGGGGAGCGCATACCAAGTGGCATAGATAACTCAATTCCGTCATCTCTGATAATGTCACTAATTCTCCCTTGTTTTAAAATCACACCGACACGTATTTGACGTGACGGGAGGTGTACACCGGCGATACCGACTGATTTGTCTGGTATATGGTCGGCCGGAATGTCGGCGAAGGTCCGGCTATGACCGGCACCTGCCTCTCGAATGGTCTGATTGGACGGAGATACATCTATAACATCTCTCTCATGGTAGTGATATGTAACCAGTAGTACAGATTGACTGACGGGTACATCACTATAATCTCCGTAAATCAAATGTACAGCCGGTGCAGGTTGATGTCGGCTGGAAGACCGGTGCCATTTGGGCTGAACGGTCGTTGCCGGATGGACGGCCGGTGCAGGTTGATGCCGGCTGGAAGGTCGGTTGCACGACCGGTACCATTTGGGCTGAACGGTCGTTGCCGGATGGACGGCCGGTGCAGGTTGATGCCGGCTGGAAGGTCGGCTGGACGACCGGTGCCATTTGGGCTGAACGGTCGTTGCCGGATGGACGGCCTGCATAGGTTGATGCCGGCTGGAAGGTCGGCTGGACGACCGGTGCCATTTGGGCTGAACGGTCGTTGCCGGATGGACGGCCGGTGCCGGTTGATGCCGGCTGGAAGGTCGACTGGATGACCGGTACCATTTGGTCTGAACGGTCGTTGCCGGGTGGACGGCCGGTGCCTGTTGATGCAGGCTGGAAGGTCGGCTGGACGACCGGTGCCATTTGGGCTGAACGGTCGTTGTCGGATGGACAGCCGGTGCCGGTTGATGCCGGCTGGAAGGTCGGCTGGACGACCGGTGCCATTTGGGCTGAACAGTCGTTGCCGGGTGGACGGCCGGTGCCTGTTGATGCAGGCTGGAAGGTCGGCTGGCCAGCCGGTGCCATTTGGGCTGAACGGCCGGTGCCTGTTGATGCTAGCTGGAAGGTCGGCTGGCCGTCCGGTGCCATTTGGGCTGAACGGACGGTGCCGGATGTATGGCTAGTGCCAGTTGGTGCCTGCTGAAGTGCCGGCTGAACTGACGGTGTCGGCTGGACGGACGGCTGGACGGCCGGCGAAAGTGCATAATAAAATGGATCCAATTGATCCAGCCTAGACTCCATGCGTCCGGACTTACAGGCCCGAAAGCCATGCACGGACCTGCGGTGAAATTTACATCCACTGGGCAGCCTAAACCATGTCAACATAATTTCCTCCATTTCCACATTGCCAACACCCATTTTGCCATTCATGCCTTCGTTGTCGACTTTGCTACTGAAACAACAAAAGAAGAGAACAAAGCACAGATTAAAAAAATTCAGCATATTATTAATTCGATAATACTATAACTGTTATTAACGGAGTAGTCAAATTATTCCGTGCCATGTTAACTCTTAATGACCACACTAGTTATCACCGTGAGCATGTTGCAATAGGTTATTCAAGACGAAGTCTACTGAAACGAAAAGATGATAAACAAAGCACAAATTAACAATTCAGTACGCTATTAAGTCGCTATTCCATAACCGTAACTAACGAAGGAAGCGAAATGATTAAGTGTCGCGTGAATTCGTGACTACAACACGAAATTCCGCCATTAAATAGTCGCAACTGGTCGTTCAGAGACGAAGTCTACTGAAACGGAAAGAAGATAAACAAAGCACAAATTAACAATCAGTACGCTATTAAGTCGCTATTCCATAACCGTAACTAACGGAGGAAGCGAAATGATTAAGTGTCGTGTGAATTCGTGACTACAACACGAAATTCCGCCATTAAATAGTCGCAACTGGTCGTTCAGAGACGAAGTCTACTGAAACGGAAAGAAGATAAATACAGCACACATTATCAATGCAGCACGTTAATAGTCGCTAATATCGTAAACGTTACATACGGAATAAGCGAAATTATTGAGTGCTACATGTATTACATGCTTTGACCACGTTGCAACCTGGTCCGAAGTCTAGAAAAGGTGACAAAGTCACTCAAATTGGAAAATATTGTAAAATAATGTATACGACCTGTAGAGGAATGATTATCCAACACAGTAATTCCAAATTTAACTTCGGATGGTCAGAATTTACACTAAGATGGCTTGGATTCATTGGAGGTCTAATTGTACGTGTTTTCGCGTAAGCGAAGCTAAAAAACTAAAGAAGCGACACCTAACGGGCGGCAAGGGGAGGTAATGGGCAAGAGTTATTGCCCTTTGTCTATATGACATAGACAGGAAAGACGAATTTTCGTCTTTTGGTAGGGCTGGATTCGCGAGGTAGCAGGCTAATATCCCTAAAGTAATGTGATTGGGGAACGTATTCAAAGGAGAAATGAAATCAGGAGGTACGCATGGAGTGATCCCAAAAATTAGGAGTTTTTTCCTTCCTTTAGTGCAGTGGTGCCATGATTTGACACCCAGGGATGTACTTCATTCAGTGAAATGTACTTCATTCAGCACATGTTTAAACTTACAATGTAGGTGGCACCATTATGTAAATATGTTCAGTAGCCTAAATGCACTGAATAAAACCTTACTTTTGTTCATTGTGTCGTCATACTGAGTTCACATTTTAATGAGTTAGATATTTACGATTTCAAGGAAAATTAAAAAAGTATTTACTGGTGCACTGATATAAAATGTCCAAAGCAATAATGCATAAACAATCAATAATTGAGTAAAATGGGAGAGATAATGTTACAACAACTCGCAACTCTCGTCACTGTTTAATCAAATTATACCCAAATCTAATTATGGCAGAAACAACAAGAAAATGAAATTAAATAAATTACTTTTCAAAAAAGTTTATACCATTTGTTTTAATAATCATACATGCCAAACCTGTGATAAGTATAAGTGTAATTTTTGTTAATGTAAATTTGCTTAAATGCTTTCAGAACTTATCGTGTGCATCTTGTGATGACTCATGAGTTGAGGGTTGGCTTTTTTAGTGTTGATACCTGTTCATTTTGGGTGGTCAGCTTATATGCAAATAGACTTATATGCAAGTATATACGGTAGTCTATTTGATTCTACCATGGCCTATCATGATCATGAAAGTAAATATGGGGTAAATCTTGTCTCATGAGACTAAATATTGTCCATGAAGATGTTGATATTTTAGGTTATTTTCAAATCTTCAAGAGACTGTACACAACAAAGAATCAGTTTGGCCACTTTCATGCTCTACAATCTCAATAAAACACAGCTCCAACCAATTTGCAGTCAGATCCTTCTATAGCCAATTCGTCACACCCAACCCCAAACAAAAATCAAATATTTCATCATAATGTTAACCTGAATAGAACAAGACACAAGTCATTCCATATCTGCATTCTAAATTTAAAAAACCAGCCTCACCCATGATATACAACACATATGATACACAAGAGTTAATAGGTCATTGATACCTTTGGTCTATCAACTTGTGTAGGCTTTAAAGAATGAGTCAAGGTTAAATATAGCTGCCACAATCTATGTAATGTCTCACTTTTCAAACTTTCTTTAATTCTATCAGAACTGGTATTAAACTTAACAATCTACATTTGTACAAGCTTTAAAGAAGGAGGAGGAGAAGAAAGTATGGTATATGAAACTGAGAAATAAAGAATGAGAAATTTCAGTCCGCATAGGTTTACTTACTTGTGATCATGTGAAAGAGCCAGAGCCCGGATACTGCTATCACAAGTTGGATATGTGTATAGTAAAGTCAGGTCATGTGACCTCCACACTTCAACCACACCACCATCCCCTCCCATCATGATGTACTGTCCATCTCGACTTAAAATTATTGCCTGTAAAGATGGCAATGTGGGTGTTAATCATGATAGTGATGGTATCATCCATGTTTGTCATGTACTAATGCATGTTTGATTTATAAAAACAATCTGACACATCCTACAACATCTACTCACTTATAAAACGAGTCCAATTGCAGATCTGCTGTCACATAATGAACTGGCAGATCTGGATCAAAGTAGTTTGTTAGGAGTAACTAATATTTTATAGTAAAATAGGAGTCTTTGCAAATACTTACCCAATCATAATACCTTAGAACTATTACTCCCTTGCAAATCCAACCCTAGCAGAGAACACTTATTGGCGGCAGGGACAGTTTCATAAATTGGCACTAGGCAAATTTCTTAACCTAAGGCTTTGATGTGACTTTTTAAGCTATTATTGAGCAATAATTAAAAGTATGGATATATTTGTGAATTTTGTCTATCCAGCTTATGTTGTTCTCAAACTTGATGTGATGCATGTTTACTAAATGTAGTCACTGCGCAGCATGTAGTCAGTGAGATATCAATAGTCGGCTAGGAAGCAGTGCAAGCCACTTACAGCAGTAGAAACATTGGTTGAAGGCAAGTAAAATAACTCAAAAAGTGCCTGAATGACAACTATTTTGAATTGCATCACACTATTAAGCACACAATGTTTCTCAAATAATCAACCTGGGAAAGGGCAAGTTAGTAATATGAGCATCACATGTTCTTAAAATGGCCTTCGGACATGAAAAAATGCACATATACATTTGGGGGATGGGGTGAATAAACTTTTTCTTCCAATTCCCACTGACTTGTCATGTCAAGTGTATGATATTCTTATGTTAGGCTTTATAATACCTCTTAAAAAATAGACCTTTTTGACCTCGCTCATCTATTTTTTTCTATGAATTTTTATACTAGGCAGGTTTATACAAAATTAAATTTGTGCATAAAAACTGTCCCATGTACCCTTTAGCTAAAAATAGCTGAAAATCATCTGTCCGCCTAGGTGACAGTTGGGCAGAGTAATCTCCCCTTGGTACAGGGACTGGCATCAAATACCATATATTAGTTACTACTTCCGCCTGTGCAAAGAAACATGCTCTCAAAATGAGATTTTGCAAAAATCCTCTACCAAATTTCTGTCATACACTGACAAGTTGGAAGAGTGTTCAATTCAAAGGGAAGTATACTCTTCTATATTTACAACCTTTTTTTCTTCCTATGATGACAGAAGTTTGCCTTTACACTAATGCACATTGCTGTCACTTACTCATATCTGTATACTTGCACCAGTAGCCTATGTGACTGTACAATAGTTCTGGCTATAGTTTTAATTTATATATATGTGAAAGTATGTAGTAAGCAATAGAAAACTCTGTGTACAACTTCCGCTATGACTGGATGCATACAGGCAAGTTTTCTATACCAATTCATTTAGCATCTGGATGCCAAGCTCCACTGATCTTCCTGTACTTTACTTCATTAAGAGTTCTCCTACAGGTAATATTGTGTGAATAGTTTATATTGATAATTCATTGCCTTCCTAAAGCCATAGCATTTTTTAAATTTTACCTATATAGAATATCCTGGATCTTTTCTTACAGATAAATTGTTCTGTAATGGAGATTGTAGTATACACGTTGTATGGTCCTTTAGTTCCTTTTTTATATGCAGGTTTTGTGTGTACTGTAGAAAACTTGAATAGCTTCCTCTCTAGTCAGTTTTCCATACATGGTTAACTCAGTTGGGTCAAGCTCATGCACTTGCTACAAGATATGCTTGAGTTATTTGTATCTGTATAGGAATCCAGAACTATAAATTGGGGTTAGATCCACAAATCAATTTCCTCACAAACAGCAAAGGAATGGAGAAGGGGGACAAAAAAGTTGTCTTTTTTTTGTTTTAGATGTTGGTAGAAGTCCAATACTGCATGAGTAATATACAAGTTATTCAATTAAAAATGTAAGGGTGTGAGAAATTTTGATTGTATGGGGTCAAAATGTGCTTTAGTCAAAGACCAATAATTAAAAAAAAACATGAGCTTTTTAAGTGCTTGATTTAAGTTTTCAGGACTTGTAGTGCATTTGATCTGCAAAAAAACAATCCTTCATAACAGGATTTAACATTTAGGTTTTTTGGGGTCCTACACAAGTATTTGAGCTTTCTCGAGTTCATCCTGTTTATTTTTCAATATCTCAAACTTTTCCTTTTCATTAGCCTTTATTTTCCTAGGAGTTCTCAAGGGGTTTGCTCATGTCAAAACATTTTTTTCTGTTGCCTCTGCCTTTCCACACAGCTGATTCAAAGTTGTGTTCAGGTTTGAATGTCAGATTCAGTTCATTTTTATCTTATCAATTTCTTCCAGAACACACTTTGTGTCATTTCTCCCCTGCTGGATTTTTTCTCCCTCTCTTTCTTTTTTATATTCTCAACTGTTATTTCCTTATAATACTAAACAAGACAAGTTGAACACCTTGATCTTTTTCATGCTTCTCATCTTTCACGTGCGACTTTAGACTGATTTCACCATGCCTTAAATGTCTAATATATGATCATAAGCAGTTTTCAAGGTCTTCCACTAATCTCCCTTGAAAAGTTTAATCCATGACCTGTTTCCTTCAAATTATATACACACGCTGCTCTTTGTTCATTATTAATAGGTTTCTGATGTTAAACATGCTTGTTTGGCTTACTTCCACCAAAGCTCAGTTTACTTGTATACTCAATATATGAATCCAAAGGTAGATTGATATACAAATGAGAAAGCTCCAAGATCACAATATTTCAGCTTTTTTAATATTGGTTTTCAATCAAAACATTCACTTTTTTATATCATTAAGCATGCTTCTATGATTTCATGAAGGATTTTCTTCTAAAAATGGCAGGTATTCTCAAATAAGGAGTTTTCATGGAAAAACTGTTTGGACTAAAAGTATGTGGCCATCTGATGGAGGTGGCCAGTATGAAAAGGTTTAAAAAGCATTGGTACAGTCTTATTGGAAACAAAAGACATGGCAAGTGCATGATGAGGCTTGTTCTAGAAAGCTATAGTGTATTCACTGGGTGTTTAATTACCTGAATATTGTCCTTGTGTTTGACATATCTGAGGAGTCTGCCATTTATGTTAAAGTTACACAGACTGCCTTGATCAAACTTGACCAGGACAAAGGCTTCTCTGGACATAGTAATAATCCGTGGAGTCTTACAATGCATTTCCTGTGGAGGATCAAGGGATCGCAGCAGGTCACCATTCAATGTGTGCACCAGAACAGGGCCTTCTGTAAAGAAATTGTACATGTGGAAATGCATTAATGTAATACAATGAAGATCTACAAAATTATGGTGTGTGTGTGTGTGTGTGTGTGTGTGTGTGTGTGTCCATATAAACACATTTATATAATCTTTTATTTAAACCACTGAACAATTGTTTCATATGCAGTGTGTTTTGATGTTCAGGTTGTGGATAATATCATTATTCCATATGTGAACCAGATATGTGAGCAAATGCTTCTTGCTCAACACATTCAGCAACCTGTGGCAATCTCTGACTGGAGAAAAACAACTTATGAGATGGTGTTAAATACACTGGTCCTAATTATCTATGACTCTGTGAAAGCTGGGCTTGTGTAATTTTGCAATTTCTGGACAATTTATGCTCATACATTTATATGTACCTGGAAACTTGATTGACACAACGTTTATTCAGTCACTGTCTGAAAATCAGTAAAGTGTGTTTTAGTACTGTGCTGTAATTAGTGTATAAAACCATTTAATTAGCGTTAGGGGGCCCTGAGTGGCTGAGTGGTCTAAAGCACTCTCCGTTACAGATCACTGCCATTTCACATCCATATGCATGGGTTTCGAGTCTCAGATTCTGCCAATGTGGGTATGTGAGAAAGCTTGCCAGTAGCTTCTCGAGGGTCAGTTGTTTTTTCCGGAGCAGCTGCCTTGAGCCTGTTAAGCAATGGTGGCCATTTTTAATCTTAATAGGCTATACATGATGGCAGCCAATATAACTAATGGAGAAAGAACCCCGGAAACTCCTGGGAAAAACCACCAACCCACAGGAAGCTACTGGCAAGCTTTATCACATATCCACATAGGTGTATACCGATACTCTAGTCCATAAAGACTGAGGTGAAATGGCAGTGATCAGTAAAGGCCAGTCTGGAGCCTCTATTATCTATGTCATTGGTAACTATGGTTTGTGCTAGCTTAGCTAACTTCACAATTTATGGCAAGGTTAACTTTGCAATTGACATGAGCCATTATGCCAAAAGAACACATGCACACTTCAAACAAGATGATTTTAAAAAACTGTTATGATGAAGATATTCTTAGTTCTATACAGGTATACGGCTTTTTTAATGATGCATGTAAAACTTTAAAAAAATATGAATAAAGAACAAAATAACAATTAAGGATATTTTCCTTCTTGAATTTTGACCTACAAATTGACCCTCCAACATAGATCTGTTATGAGCAACCACCTATCTTGAGCAACCATTAATTGGCAGAAGAGATGGCGTCTTTATTAATGTTTGTTTTTTTACTGTAACATTTTACCAGAATTTCAGTTGAACACAGCAACTGATGTTGAGGATAACTAACTTTCTAAAACACAAGACCCAGTTGCTATTATTGACAACAATGTTTTCACCATCACTCCAATACCATATATATCACAGATAAAAAATAAATCAGTTAATGAAGGTATGGATAAATAAGGTTTTTCTGGCAACAAAAGTTTAAATAAAGTCACTGATTTTTACTGCATATTCCAACCCCCAACCACCCTCCTCCAGCTGTTGCAACTCTGGGGTCACAATGCAAAATTCATGTGACAAAAAGTTTGGTCAGAAAATATTTTAAAATGTAACTAAACATTGTTATGTATATCTATTTTGTCTGTAACTTCTGGTATATGATTTTATTTCATTTTCAATATTTTTTTTCATGGTTGTAAACTGTATAGAATATTTTAGGTTATAAATTGTGTGCATTATTTGGCTCTGCTGAAAACACAAATTACACAGGATCTATAAAATAAATGTTTATGTACATGGTGACAAATAGTAATAATAATTGTAATAATAAGACTTAAAATGGTGCTTATGGTGTATTTTCTCAGTGACTGATGGGATACATAAGTTTTAAGAATTCTATGGATTCCTATTGGTTGCGCGAGGTCATATAAATATATAATTTACTGTAAATCAATAGTGCATGTTTTCACATGAGATTTATTGAGTCACAATATATCGTGCATATAAGAACAAAATTAAGCATCCATTTTGATTCCAATTTCTGGAGTCATTCACACTTTTTGCGTAAAGTAATCAGATTCATGCAGATTTCTGGAGTCATTCACACTTTTTGTCTTCCTGATATAAGACTACAGATGTGTTTAATGTTGTACTTTTATATTAGAGGAAAATATTTGTTTGGGCTGTTCAGTGGTGATAAAAAAAAAAAGTCTCATTATTTTGACAATTATACTATACTAATTATTCAATAGAAGTCTGAACACCATCCTGTTGATGTCATGGTTCTTGGACCACCAGAACATTTCCTGTATTGAAATCATAAGGGACTTTTCATTTAAGACTTTCATAGAACTTTATAAGGACTAATTTGGATTCACTTCATTATACTGTAAGTTCATCTCACATTTTTCATTTATTACTCTAATAATTATTTGTTTCTTATGTTTTACGCAATTTGTTGGTTTTGCTTCTTTTCTGTTACTTAAGTTTGTGACCATAGTCTTAACATCTTTCATCCACTGATCTTTGACATCTTCCACTCATAGGTTTAGGAGTTGCGGTAACACATAGATGGACAGAAGGATAGACAGATATAATGAGGGCATAACTTTGACCCATTTAAAAAGTGGAGGAATAATGAACCTTTGGATCCACTGATAACTAGGCCCATTTCTGCTAATACTGCCACACAGGTCACCTCTGTCTCATGTCCAGTCAAAGTGGCCTTAGGGGTGGGATGCTCTGTGCCTGGAGAAAAAAAATTATGATTGCTTAAAGTAAGAATGTACACATCTATCTGCATACATGCAAACCCCTGACCAAGAAAAAGCATAATCCAAGTAGTCAAAAAGCGTAATCCAGGCAGAAAAAGCGTAATCCACATATAAAATGCTAACATTGTAATGAGCAATGATTTATTTGCCCCTCTCAACTTATAACATCCTTTACTGCTTCAAATTTTCGTTAGCACTTTTAGCTTTACACACACATTGACTAGAATCCATCTAAGACTTTTAGCGCCAACTATTAAAATTCTTTCCACACAGCCTGTAATAGATGTCACGTGATGCTGCCCTCATGTCTTCACATTCAGAGGATTCTGCTATTTTTTTGTTTCATTTATTCTTTGCCTTTTTCTAATCCATCTGTGAAATGATTTAAAAGGAGATATTTTTTTCTCTCATATACGCATCTACTAAATTAAAATATACTTTTTAGTGTGAATTACAGACTGGTTCTCTATCAAATATTAATTAAAACAAATAATCTGTGCATAAAGATCGAAATTAGAAAATCAGTCTGTTCTTTCCTCACTAAACCCAACAGCTGCTAAAAATAGAATACGTTGTCGAAAGTTGCTATAAAAAGAAAACAATACTGTTAGGAAAGTCCACAGACAAGCGTATTCTTATATAGTAGTATAATGCCATCTTTTCTAAATTACAGTATGAGGGTGAATAATCCGAAAAAGCATAATCCATATATGGTTACACGAAAGACGTAATTTAGTGAAAAAAAGCATAATGATTGGCATGTATGCATCTGATTCATTTCTAAAAATATCTTACAAGTAAGTTTTCCTAAATTCTTAAAGTTAAAACAAGTTTTTTTCAAAAAAATACAAATCAAAAGAAAATGAAGATTATGGCTAATATTAATAATAATATTTATAATAATAATAATAATAATAATAATAATAATAATAATAATAAATAAATAAATAAAAAATAAGATTACAGAGCAGAAACAACAACAAACTCTTTTTTACAATCTATAGCTTTAATTATACAAATTTTCTTCTTTACTATTGTTTTTTTAATATGAATTCAGCATAAATGCTCTCCAGCACAAAATTAAAATTAAAAACTGGGATTACACCTAAATAAACTTGTCAGGTTTTGGTTGTTATCAGTTTGGAAACATTCTTTTGAGTGATATTTGAAAAGCAATTGAATGGTTATATTTTACGTTTTTCATGTAACCATACTGAATGGTTATTAGCATCACTGCAAGACGATCATGCCATTATGCCCTCAGCTAAATTTGAATGCAATAACTCCAGTGGATTTTGCAAGTCTGCAGACAGATGATATACATCAGACCTGGTAATCAAACTATAATCTCATTTGGCCTTAGAGATATTGTATCAATGACTGATCTCATATACAAAGAGAATTACAGATGGAAGGACTGATTAGTGTTTAATTGGCATATCAGCACCTAAAAATTGTTCAGTCAATGCAAAAGGAGATAAATGCCTTACCACAATGTTGTGAATGATCTGGGTTGCTCGGGACAGTTTATTGACTGCATGCCTGGCATGCTAATCAATATGCCAATGCAGCTCTTTTTAAAATATGCATAATGAGGAGGTACCTCCACCTGCCAACACTAACAAGATCTTCTCAGTAAGGTTGTCATTTTTCACCCCATAAATTGGACCTGTTTTCAGTAGGGTGTAACAAATTATCATGTTACAAATTTAAAGCTGGAAAACTGATGTGTGATTCAGGACAGAGGCAGCAACAATAAACATCACATTGAACTCAAAAGTTGTAAAGTTTGATTGAACCTTAAGTACCTCCAGTACAGTTTCACAAACTGAAGTTCCAAACCCTATGGAGCTCAATGACTTCTTGATATCTCCCAGCTTATGTAATGCTTGAAAAATTAAGTATCTTTATCACCATTTCGACACTCAAATTAACACGATTCCCACCAAATATAATTGTTCCCTTCCTGCTTTTTTCTCCAAGAATCTAAATATTCCATTGCATTTGTCTGTAGTATTAAAACTTTCTTATTCCTGTCCTGTTGCTTATTGATCATCATTTGCAATCCCCTTCCCCCCAACAAAACAAAAAAAAAACCAATAAAAAAAATCTTGATCATGCAAAATATGTGTAGTTTAAAGCATCTGACAAAAATGTATATTATTATTCAGAATTTAACACAATCATAAATATTTCAGTAATTTGATATTTTATTTTGCAAATCCATATTTAAAACATCATTACTGTAAGGCTTATGGCAGGTCTGATGTTCCCATGACCTCCAAATATCATCAGTACATACCAAGATAAGGGAACCGCTCAGGTGGCCTAGTGGTTAGAGTGTCTGCCGTGGGAATGAGAGGTCATGGGTTTGATCTCCAGCCGAGTCAGACCAACGGCTTAAGAAAATAGTACTAACAGCTGCCTCGCTTGGCACTCAGCATTAAGAGGTTAAGAGGACCTGTCAGCCTGGTGTCATGATAATGTGACTGGGTGGGACATCATGCTACATGTCTGCGGCATCACTATAAACTGCCTCACTGCAGGCATCATAGCGATATGACTGAAATTTTTTTTAAAGTTACGTTAAAAATCATAATCAAACAAACAAACCAAGATAAGGATCAAATACAGTACATGTCCAGTCATACTTACTTCCATTATCACCAATAATAGCCTGATTGCGAGCTGTAAACATCCAAACCATGACTGTGCAATCTTTGGAGCCTGTGATAATGTAGCAATCCTGGTTCATATTGCACTCAGATCGAGCCAGGCAAGTCACTACATCAAAATGGCCATATATAACCTGCAGGATTTTGGCTGAAAGTAATGAAAAAGTAGTTTTTTGACTGTAAACAATGCACAATAAATTCTGGGAAATAAATGTGCTGTATATACTTGCTTATAAGTTAAATCAAACAGCACAAAACATAGATCCTGATCTGCCATAGCATAGTGTACCTACAGGTCAAGTCCATATGTTCTCTTGATTACTCCTTACAAACTCCATGGACCTAGATCTGACGGAGCATTATGCAAAAGCAAATCTTGGTCTGTGCAGTTTGGAGTTTTACTCATTTTTATTACCAATTAAAAACAGTCTTTAACAAAGAACAAAAAAAAAACAACAAATATGCAATAAAACTAACCCAAGATACCCTCTTTTTTCTTCAGCCAACCCTTTCATTTAGCCAGAAAAGACAAACTTTAACAATAAGCTGAATGTAAAAAATTGTAGTATAGACATTATTTAGGATGTAGTTGTTGTTGTAGGGTTTAATGCCAGTATTAATGGTGGAGGAAAGACTCAGGAAAACCTTCGGAAAGAACCACCGACCCACGAGAAGCTACTAGCAAGCTTTCTCACATATCCACATTGACCAAATCTGAGACTCGAACTCATGCAGACAGAGGTGAGATGGCAGTGATCCGTAACAGAGAGCCCTTTAGACCACTCGGTGACTCGGTGCTCCACTTTAGGACGTAAACAGACATATGAAAGCATGTAAATATGGAAGTGTCCATGGGCAGTAAAGTAATCACAGTGTCAAGATTCTGCTATGGCAGGTTTGACTAAATCATTTTATACTTTCACTGATTTTATTTAGTAAGAAAACCAAGGATTCATGTCCAACTCATGCAAACAATGTGATATCTACTCTTATGTCAGACAGGTGTGATCTCAACTCTAATCTCAGAGGGGTGTAACCTTGACTCTAATGTCAGAGAAGTGTGACCTTGATTCTAATGTCAGAGAGGTGTGACCTTGACTCTAACGTCAGAAAAGTGCGACTTTGACTCAAAAGTCTGAGAGGTGTGACCTTGACTCTAACAATGTGATATCGACTCACATCATATCGATATGTCAGACAGATTTGATCTCATCTCTAATCTCTGAGAGATGTGACCTTGACTCATGTTAGAGAGGTGTGACCTTGACTCTCATATTAGAGAAGTGACTGGTGTGCTATAAAGTGAGATGTCTTTGCTTGATATGAAGATATCCCAATAATGCACACAATGCAAGCAAAAAATAAACTATGATCAAAACATCTGCAAAAGTTTGGATGACAAAGGTTCCATCAAAAATGTGACTATCATTGAGTACCAGGTGGCTTAAAGATAAAGTCCAATTATCATAAAGATTAAAGTTAAAAATATTAAGATTCCCTTTACTCCACTGTATAAAGGAAAGACAACTGCAACAATTTTATACAAACAAATATCATTTTTAACATGGCAAAAGATATGAATACCTAAAAGAATAAGTTGAAAAATTAATAAAAGGGACAAGAATATATCTGAAATCTTAACTGGAATTTTTTCTCCAAAACACTTACACACACTACTTTTCTAAATTCCAAGGGAGATCCCAACTTTAATTTTCCTTGAACAGAAATATCTAGATAGCTGGAAAACCCAAATGACCTAATACATTAGTCTGAGGGCTCCTATGTTCAAATCAGTAAGAGTTTATATCATTATGAATGCTGTCAAGTCACAAGGATGATCACCTGTGAAATGTCGAAGTATTTAACTTTTGAAAATTTCAAACTTTTGCCTATATAGCATTATGATACACTTAAGCTGAAAGGGTCTTTGATCACATCATAACATATCAATTTCTATAACAAACTGCACAGTTAGTGCTGTATTTAAAAAAAAAAAAACAGGTTACATTAAATCACAAGTTCAAGCTAACAAATCCAGTGATCTTATTATAAAGATTCTACTGCGTCCTTTTGTAGAATACAATGGTACATTTGGTAGTTAATGACATCTATGTCATCTTGAGAGTTATTTCCTAGTGGCTACTATTCTAAAAGAACCTAAATCCCGAATTCCAAATTGATCTAATATTCTCTTGCCTGAGAAAAAGATGTGTAATGTCCACTTTTCCAACTAACCTGTGTCTGCAGAGAACAGCCTAAAGCTTTTATCCCAAAATCCACAAGCAAAGATGAACCTGTTGTCAGCTGTGGTGACAAAACTGGAATGAGTCACCTGAAGGCGTTGGTCAAAGTTGTCTCCCAGTGTCCTTCTGTGTAGACCTGTGTTCAGCACTGTAAAAAAAACAAAGAGTGAAAACATGTAAATTCATTGATGTTCATAAGCAACACCCTCTGTGGTTTAGTAAACCATCACATTTTTATTTATTGATACTTAAATTTGTTGATGGAGAAGTGGGACCTACTGTCTTCACAGATCATTGTTGAGTTCTTAGATTTATTGCTTTTAAAAACCAAGAAACTCAAAGATTTATAAGTCATGACTAAAGACAAATTCTCAAAATTACAGCTACAACACTGCCACCCCACCCCTAAGTTACTGGAAAGATTATGTAAAGCAAGAATTTAATTGCAATTTACTCTTGTGAAATTCAGTTACTGACAATTTTATTGCTATTGTCCAACATGCTTTCTCATCCCCTGAGATTTCTCAATTCTATCTTAGGAAAGGTCACTTGACGAAAAGCATACAAGTCCAACATTATGTGTGAAAAAACTAAATGAATTTAAAATATGTTAAAATATTTGTTATATATACAGTGGAACCCTGCTATAACGTGTCCCGCCATAACATGAATTCGGATATAACGCGGTCACGGAGTGGCTCCCGAAATTTCGTATATTTATTTGCACATGATTTTTTTTTCTTCATGAGGTCTTATGCCAAAATAAACATAATGTGGTTGTCTTCAATTAATTCTGTATACAATCGATGCTCTAACAATAGCCGACGTGTGTTTCTTCTTTAACTGCACACACAACCAAGCAACAGACAATGCGGTGGTTGATAAAAGATTCTCACAGTTTAATAAACATCAAAAAACGAAAGCTGCCAACATGTTTTCTGGACTTGGCAGTGTTATTAGACGCAATCAGTTGACAAGTTAATAATGCTTGCTTCATATGCTGGAAATTGAGAGGGTATGAAATTGACATGTGTCCAGCTTTAAAAACAATTATAAAAGTGACTTGTGACCATTGCATGCCTACAGCACTTAGTTCTCAGGTTTTACATGTGTATGGGGTTTGCTTATGAAATGGTTATTAATTTCCCCCTTCTTTTTTCTAATAAATATTTTACCATTATGGAAAAGCAAGTTCACAAACGGAAATCGTTCAATGCACTTTGCGCAAAAACGTTTATTATGATTTTGGGGAAGAGATTGTGTATGAATTCTGATATAATACAATATATAATACAATAAAATACGAGAAATAGTGTGTAAAACGCGGCTTCTGAAATGTATTCATTTCACCAGGTCCTTGAATTGTTATGCCTAAATAAACATCGGAAATATAACTTATCATTAATCCAAGAGTAAAGACGTGTTCTTGAACTGCATAAACAACAAAGCAGCCAACAATGTGGTGGCTGATCCAAGATTCTGACAATTTAATAAACATCAAAAAACGAAAGCCGCCAATGTGTTTTCTGGGCTTGGCAGTGTTATTATTGGGAATCATTTGACTAGTAAACAGTGTCGGCTTTGTTAAGTGGAAATTTAAAAAAAACTTTATATCAGTGGCGCGTGACCATTACAGACTCACTCCATGCTATGATTTAGTTCTCGGATTTTATGTGTATGGTGTTTGTTAATGAACTCATCATTACAGTCCTATTTTTGTATATATAAAAAAATATTTTACCGTAATGGAAAATCAAGTTTACAATTTGTATAGACACCGTTCATAGACCCTGAAACATAACCTAATTTTCTGTTTATTTTTCTCATTGAATTCAGACATAATGATTTGTGACAAAAATATTGAATAGTTTAAATATGTTTGCAATTTTTGCAATGGAATTCGGTACAGGTATTATGGATTATCTGCATGCCACGATGGTACTATATCAGACGGTAAGTAAACGGTGTTAATACTCTGTTCATGCTATATATTGGACATTAAATTCAGACACAACAATCTTGGACAAAATTATTGAATATTTTAAATCTGTGCAATCTTCCAATGGAATTGCATGAATTATGGATCAACTGTGTGTCACGATGGCACGATAGTAAACAACGTTAATACCCCCATTTGTGATAACTGGATGCATCTTAATTTTCCTTTTCAGTCTTACTTTCACTACCACTGAAGTCCATACCCAATGTGTCAGTGTCATCACTAAGCACTTTCCTCTTTACGAATAATCTTAACTCATTCAGACCTGATCTTGTCAATGCTCGTAATCTGGTTCCTGCATTCAACACCCGATCCCGTCATAGCTCAAAGTTTCTTGACTGCATTCAATGGCCAATCCTGTCTTTGCTCAATTTGAATGTGTGATAGATAATTCTCTAATGGGTTACATATGAGGCATTCCAGGAATCAGACCAATGTTAACTAATCATAAATGATTTCACTTTCCTTTGTGCAAACTTGAATTGTTCAGAAACCAGGGGTTACTAATTGAGAGCAGTTTCACTACACGTGTTCTGTTCTTGAAAATTCGTAAATGATGGCGGATATAAGACTTGACGATGGTGAGAGTGAAAATGAGGAGTTTCTCGGGTTTAATCTAAAAAATATTGAGGAAACAGAAGAAAGATATGTTCGGCAGTTGGATAATTTGTGAGATTTAGAATCGGACATTGAAGTTTCTAAGACTGAATCATCAAAAGAAGAGGATGCAGATAGCGAAGATAATAGAGTTCTTGCAGATCTAGCAGAATGTAGCAATCGTGTTAATTTTGTAAATAGTGTATAAGAAAGTTGTGAAATACATCATTGTGTAGACAAGTTCATTTGGAATAATTGGTGAAAATTATGTGGATTTTTATTGAATATAAGAAGAGAAATTAAGTTAAGAGTGAATGCATGTGCATGATATTTACAAAATTGTCTAAAAAAGCAGAGCAGCAGTTATAGTATTAACTGTGCTGGGGCTGAACGAGTTAAGAACCAGGACAATCCACCTGGAATGATGTCTGCCAATATACCAGAGAAAGGCTTGTGAAGTAAGTGATGACTTCAGCAATTTCTTCTTCAATGTAAAGAAAGCCAAATAAAACTTTAAATCCTGTGTTCATCCACCAACAGATCAAGTAGATCACTGAACAATGACCAATGCGGCCGGGGGAGGGGGGGGAAACCAGGATGAGAGACAAGAAGTGGAGATGCTGACTTAGAGGAGTGCTGCGGGAATTATTTTAAAAGGTGGGATGTATATTCCTCGGAACCTTCATGTGTTCACACTTACCCACACCCTGCGACAAATTAATCTCTAAGAGAAAATCAGACAAAACTAAAAATCGAGGAACCCAAAACAGGGTAGGCAATACTTACAATACTTACCCTAGCACAAGAACTAGGAAGGGGTTTACTGATATTAATGAAGCACCTCTTGCTGAGCAAGATACAAAAACCTAACAAAATTACAACAACCATTTCCATTCCAGAGACTCTACTGTAGAAAATTAAAATCTGCTGCAGAAAATCAAGGATTGCAATATGCAATGTTACCAAAACACTATGACATCAATTACTGAAATGACTATATATAGTGGTAATTTGAAAATGATTTTTAATTTGTCACCAAGCTCCTCCTGAGCATAAAAATAAACATTCCTGATGAAAACTCTTTATTTAATCACAAGCCTCATTCCCTTTATTGAGTATCTGCCGAATAAAAGAAATTATATTTTCATTCAGAAACTTTTGCTTTCACACTCTTGGATAAATGAATATGACCAACTCTATGAAACCCAAGATCTGTCTACTTTTTTTTCAGCATAGATTAAAAACCAAATTTTTTGAACATTTTATAATTATTATATCTATTTTTGCCATCAGCACTATTTTAAACATAGGAAATTATATACTAATATGCCAACATGATGTTGTATCTATCAGTGCCATAAAACATACACTTACCCAGTAGCTGATCCATGGCCAGGGGAAGGTTTGGTGGGGCGTCTTTGCTGTCAGAAGAGAAACTGGTTGGTGAACCTTGCTCTAAAACAAAAAAATTAATTTTTTAATTTATGCTGAACAGTACTTGCATGAAAGAGTACATCTGTTTTTTAAAAATTTAATTAAACTTTTTTGGGCTAAAGGACAATAAAATAATCTATCTAAAACAGAAAGTTTGGGTGTATTAACTACTATTTAATTGCATTTTTTCAAAGAAAAGTTAAGGCAGTAATGAGTTCACTATAACAGAATGAAATGAAGTTACTTTTGTTTTCCTTTCAAACTTTAACTCTTAAAAAATTAAGAATAATCAGTTGTAAATCAAGATAGCAATGTTTGAAGTAGACTGAATTATGGTTTGTTTGTTTGTTTGTTTAGGATTTTTAACATAGCTTTAACAATTTTTCAGTCATATCGCTACGATGTCTGCAGTGAGGCAGTTTATAGTGATGTCTAGCACTGAGACATCATGCCGCAGACATGTAGCATGATGTCTCACCCAGTCACAATATCCTGACACCAGGCCGACCAGTCCTAACACTAACCTCTTAATGCTGAGCGTCAAGCGAAGCAGCTGTTAGTACCATTTTTGTAAGTCTTTGGTATGACTTGGCCGGGGATCGAACCAACGACCTCCCGCTTCCGGGGCGGACGCTCTAACCACTAGGCCACCGGAGCGGTTGTGAATTATGGAGAACATATTATCCTCAGCAAAATGAAAATGATATACAAGGATCTGGCACATGTAACACTTGAAATCTATCTATTATGTATGATATACAAAGTAAACATTTGCAATAACAGTATATATATATATATATATATATATATATATATATATATATATATATATATATATATATATATATATATATATATATATATACATATATAAAACCAGCAAATGCAAAGTATTAAAAAATTTTAACTCTTAGTTAATCTATGCCAACAAAAACCAAAAGCCGACAATATTTTTTTCAAACAACCAAACTCCTTATGTGGATTTAGTTAAAATTGATCACTCAAAAAAGCCAAATTACAAATGGCTCAATTTATATTTTGACAAAAAAAACCAACTAATTTATACTACTGTATAAAAAAAGGATGTAATTTTCTGTAGAATTGACTTATGTTGGCTTGTGATCGTATAAACCAGTTCCTAATCTTGTATTGATACTCATAGAGGCTCGTATCATTGCTTAAAATGAATACAAGGGACAACACTTCTTCCATTTCTCTTGCAACCTATTTAAGAATTGACACCAATATTTCAAACTACATCTCACAATGCTTAATAATTTTGCATCAATTTTTAGATCAGATATCTGACATGTTAGACCGACATCAAATCTGACTTACCACTCTATAAAGATAGGCATCCCATTTTCCAGCACGTGTCAGACATAACCATGATCATTCAAACTTAATATACAATTGAAATGTGCTGAATGGAATGGTTCCCTCTTATTGGTTCACAAAAGGGAGGTGATCAGCTGGTGCAAAAGATTATCTTGGTCAACCATTTAGCTGGTTTTGTTTGTTTGTTTGTTTGTTTGTTTGTTTGTTTGATTAGGATTAGTAACGTAGCTTTAATAACTTTCCAGTCATATCGCTACAATGTCTGCAGTGAAGCAGTCTATAGAGATGACTAGCACTGGGGCATCATGCCGCAGACATGTAGCATGATGTCCCACCGTCGCGTTATCCAGACACCAGGCCGACCAGTCCTAACACTAACCTCTTAATGCTGAGCACCAAGCGAGGCAGCTGTTAGTACCATTTTTTAAATCTTTGGTATGACTCGGCCAGGGATCGAACCCACAACCTTGTGCTCTCACGGCGGACGCTCTAACCAATAGGCCACTGAAGCGGTATACCAATTAGCTCGTAGATTTCTATATAATTAGCAATGTGTGGTAGTAAAAGTATCTGCAAAGGTGATTTGACGCAAAGTTTACAATTCAGAATAATGTGAAACACCATATTCTCTTTGCCAACTACCAAATAATAAGCTTTAACACAATATAATTTTCAAAAACTTAGATATCAAAACAGAAACTGGTAAAGACGAATGTATTATTTAATCTCTTCAATTTTCTGACATGTTAGTCTGTTGTGATGCTTTACTGGTCTTCATGCCTTCTACTTAAGAAAAGATACCAATATGGAGCTATCTGTAGATTAACCAGTCTGCTAGATGAATCTAATCAAATGAGCATCTGGATTGACTATGCTATTATGTTTATGGCAAGCACTCAGATGATCCAATTGCAGTGCATGAATATCCTGGTCAAAACTCAATAAATGTAATTCACTCTCAGTTATGACTCAATTACATATTTGTATCTGTCATCACTTGGCAGTGGAAAATTCATATTTTTTCCCCCAACTTTCATCAATATCTGCAACATTTAAGTACATGGTTGAGAAAAATCTATCATTTCTTCCAACTTTTTCTTGATTTCCTGGTAAAGTGGGAACCCTAATATCTAACATAACTTGAAAAACTGGCTACAACAGAAAAACTTGATATCCCGAGTAAAAAGCACAAAACAAAGAATATTTTTCTAAAACAAAGATTATATCATATTCTAAAATGCAGTTTCTAAAAGTCCCCAAATTGCAAAATCACAAACAGATCATGTTTATATCACATAGTCCTAACATGACCCTGACAAGAACCAATCATTATACTTTAAGAATAAAATTATAAAAAGTTCTTTACTTCTTAAACAACTTATCCCATTTTGACCTAGATAACAACCAATCATTTTAAAATTAAAACAAAACCTGTTAACGTGGCTGCCACTATCTTTGAATAAAGGTCATGAACTAGAAACTAGGCAACATTGGTTGCTTACGACAAGAATAATTCAGGTCAACCAATTTTCTAAAAAAACATCTCTAGTGAATAAATGAACATTACAATAGCATGTAATGAAAAATACAAATTATGTTAAACTGACAAACATTTAAATTAAAATAAATATATATTAAATCAGATATACATTATAATACCAATGACAATATGCACCAAACCAAACTTACGATAACTGTGATTCCATTTGTTTACTGCAAAGTTGTGGTTGCATGTTATAGTGGTTATGGATGGATTTGGTACAGCTGGGTGGGTGTTGGCTGCTACATGAGTGACTGGTGAGTTGGACAAGAACTTCATTATCATACATACATCATCCTGGACACTTGTGAACATCATTGGTGTCTGAAATGATAATTTCACGTCTCTACCTTTCATTGGATGAATATGCAAAGGTCATCTGAGATTCACACTCATTCTACAATTTGATTTGTAAAACACCTCAAACCAAAAAGTCCCAAGTTCTAAAGAGAAAAGCGTGTTATGAACAGTTACTATAACGGTATGAAAATTTATTATAGTCAACGAAATATAAATACAAACATGCCTACCAAATTTCATTTGTCTATTTCACACGGATCATGCCATCTATTTTTCATCCCAAAAAGTTTAAACATGTATACAATTTAAAAATACTTACTGTCCTGAAAATCTAATTGGGTCATTTATGTTTGATAAAAATATGCCAGCAAAATATGGACAGTTATAAAGACAGACATGACCAAACCAAGCTGCTACTTGGGGAGGCATAACCAAGTTTTGATCAGTTGTATGCATAATATTGGTTTTAGCAAAGACACAACAAGATCCATGATTTAGGGACGGTTATACCAAATCCATTGGTTGATGGTTACTTTGTCTAAGCATTTCACAAAGCAACTCTTTCAATCTTTGTATAATGCTGAGCATGCTGGGATGGACTTGTTAAGAATATGACAATGTATACACTTTTGAAGCAGGCACTGCACAAAATTTAATCATTACAACATGCAGTGGTACATATTGTTAGATTTGCTACATTTCAAAGATTCAAGTATTCTTTAGGGGTGTCAACAAAATAGAAATAGGGTCGATGCATATAATAACGTGATAGCAATACCTCACAGTGTTTTTTCCTGTCATTTGAACATAAGACTTCAGTTAAGTTAAGCCACACAAAAAATTAAAATACTGTAAAACCCCGCAATAACACGACCCTGCTTTTAACGCGATCCAATTTCTTGGAAACTGATTATCGCGTTAGAGTGGGGTTCCACTGTAATAACATTATAGCAATACCACACATTTTTTTGCATTGTCATTTGAACATAAGACTTCCGTTAAGCCACCAAAAAATTAAAATACTGTAAAACCCTGCGATAATGCAACCCTGTTTTTAACGTGATCCAATTTCTTGGACCCCGATTATCGCATTTAAGCGGGGTTCCACTGTAATAACATTATAGTAATACCACACATTTTTTGCATTGTCATTTTAACATAAAGACTTCAGTTAGGTTAAGCGAAGTCAAATAAATGAGTCTTTGAATGATTGGTAAAAATACAAGTAACTATTTCTCTTTGGATGCCATAAGTCTCTTGAAATATGACCGAAATGTCTCTATGTCTACATAAAGTATCTGATTAGCAGCAATTATGTAAAAACATGGATTTTTTTTGTGAGATTTTCATTCCAATCAATGTTCATGGCAAGCCATGATGAAAAGCTGGAGTTTTTGTGTTTAAATAAGATAGTGTTTACAGAAAATGCATGTCCTATCACAGTGCCTGGAAACTGACTTAAAAGGAAAAACTTAACAAAGATGTGATAGAGAGACAGAGGGAATGTTGTGATGGGATAATATAAAAAGGACCTGAAATCAAATCTAAGACATTACTATAACTTCTACATTGTCAATATTTCAACATCACACTTTAACCCCAAGACACAAGTTGTGGATCTTGATGTTTTGGATTAATTTTATCAACCAAACTCTACTTGTTTTTGATTAATCATTAACATGAATTAAATTATTTTACCACCTCTAATAAACCTAACTGGTTAAAATAGATCCAAATTTGCAGACATAAAATGCAAAATCTCAAAAGCCTAAATATTCAAAACTTGAAAAATTGGAAATATTATTCTTGATGCATTAAAATTAAATTCAACCATCAATATATGAATACAAATAAGTCAATTATATTTCATTTGTCTACCGTGAGTAGTTGTTATATAACTGGGCTAACAAAAGGTTTATGTCCAAGAAGTCCTAATTACAAAATGGTAAAAAATGTTTTACAAATTTAAAATGCAAAAGTTGCTGTAATGGTTTGAAATTCTATTCAGGTCATTTATTTAATTTGCCTCTGTTGAGTAGTTATTGTGCTGTCTTGATAAGAAACATCTCTGGATGGATGTAAAGAAAAGCAGATGGACTGATGGAAAGGGTTACATCAAGATGCCTTGGCAACAAGCTGTGTGATAATAATATAAATATGTGTACAGTAGTCCCCCTCTTATACGGCCACCCCTGCTGCACCGAGAAAGTGGCCTTATAAGGTGGGTGGCCGTTCCAGAGGGGGGCTAAATTTATTATGAGAAGTACATGTATATGTTAATGTACGTAGTAAGAAAGCTACATACTTCAAAACATTAAATATCTTCGTCTAAATGAAACATTAATCAATAAAAGTTTTTTTTGTTATAATAACAAATTTATTTCAACGAAATATACATTACTATTTTTGGTTTCTTGGGGTAAGTTTGATATGCGAGCGGGTATTGTTCTCATGCACATTGCAAATGGATTCAAAAACGTCATTTACATCTTGGTACATACATAATTATCTTTCCATTTGCTCCATTTTCCCAATGCTGCTGAATAACCTTCTTATCGGTTATTACTTTGTTTCTTCAAATTATTTCAACATAAACTTGTTTTTACGAGTCTTTTGTACATACAATTGTTCTGAACCTTCACCCCCTCCCCGATGTTGTCGAGTAGAATAACTGACTTTCTTCGAAAATAATGTATCCTTTAACATGATGACATTTTAATGTTTGGTAACGATTTATTTGGCTATTGCTGACTGTATGCGATTTAATTATGCAGACAAAACTTGTTTCGAGTCTACGAAATACAGCCTTCGTAAAGGAAGCCATTTTGTGTGGTCACATGATTTTTCCGGTCTTTGTCTGGTACCCTATTGTCTTTTTTAAGGATGTCTGTGTGTGCCAATGTACAAAATCTTTTTTTAGCCTATGCTGACCTTGTTATGATTATAACAATTACGTCTGGTTATAATCATCAACGAGTAGAACTCAACATAGGTGTTAAACCCCAAACTCTATCATAACAGTATTGAACCCATTTCCTGTAAACATTGACTTTCATAGATAACGATATACTATAAATCTTTAGTCGACACTTTTAACGGCGACTTGACACTCGGAGACGTGTATCTACGATATTCAAAATTGCTTACCTTACGTCAAGATTTGAATTAATTATTGGTTCTGGATACATTTAAAAATAAAATTAGGCCGCTCGTGAGGGGTAAATTTTATATTATTGCACAAAAATGCTGGCCGCTGGTCGCGTTAGCCGGGTGGCCTTTCGTGAGGGGTACTTTTGAACAGAAACTCGTCGGTGCCAACAAATTCTGGCCGTTAGGAGCGGGTGGCCGCTGGTCAGGGGGGCCGTACAAGAGGGGGACTACTGTACCGATATATGAGACTTTTACACCAAGCAATATATAAATGGCATGCTTATCTTTTACCATCAGCCGATGACCCTCAGCCATGTACATTTATATGAATATTGCAACATTCATCTGTTATCTTGCACAGTATATTTTGTCCGACTCATTTAAGAGAGCACTTCATCAAAATTTCAAACACTACATCCACCATTATACAATTGTCGAAGAACAAAAATCATTTGCTCTTATTGAAAGTTCACATGAAAATTGATATGTAATAGAAATTTCTGCCTATGACGATTTTCACCTATAACTGGTAAGTGGATTGCTGAGATGTTATCTGTGTAGCAAGATTTTGGAAAATAATAATCTTTCCTACTAAAAGCTCTATTCATGCATGTAGTCAGTCAGTAATAAAAAATATTAAAAAAACACCAATAAAATGGTTTGCATGACAAGAAATATTCATGAAATGATGGACAGTGGCAGCAAAAAGTGTGAAAATTCCTTTTTATATAAAACTGAGGTCTGTCCGATGCCTGTAGTTATCTATGTCTGGCACAGTACTTAGATGATCATTATTATGAGCATATTTAGATTTTATTCTTCTTCCATTTCTAAAAAATCAGGACAATATATAAAAAAAAAGTTTCTTCAGCAGAGTAAAATATGAAAAAGTGATGTGAAAACTGCTAAAGTCTTGTGACTGACATGAAGACTGTTTGTTATGTCTTTGGTTTCTGTCAAGAAGACTTGTATTTGTCAAAATAAAGATGACTTTATGGTTGAGTGTTATCACTTGGATTAAAAAATAAAATAAATATGTACATGTAAAAAAATAAAATATGTACATGTGGATCCTGTCTGAGACGTCTGGTCTTGGAAACATCACAAATTTACTAATACAAAATCAACACAAAATAACAAAGAAATAATGTAAGAGTAAAAGATTGGACAACTGTACTAAGAAATGTTTGTTGAAAACTAGTGTCTTTTCAATAGTATACACCTCATAACATTTTAAAAATACTTATTCCAAAAGAAAGCTTAAAATAAAACTGAAAAGATAAACGAATTAGTTTAAAGACTGTACAGATAAATTCCTCCCACCACATGTACATTACATTAAACACAACAAAATGCATTCAATTATAATTGTGAGAAAGGTTCGAAGGAGCTTAAAATAAATAGGAACTGAAAAATACAAAGTTACAAGCCACTGGCTTCCCAGGAAATTGAGGATGGGATGGGAGCGGGGAAATTGTCTAATTTACAACCAAGCAATTTATCCACTACTATGCACACAGCCATCATATGATGCCAACAATAATGACATCCATCTTCAACCAAAAGTTGTTTTTCAAAACTGAGGAAAAGTTAATTTTCTTTCATCTTAATGCATACTACTTGCTTAAAAAGCCCACATTTCAGTATCAGAACATATGTGTTGTCATGCAAGCACATTTCCAAACTTCCAAATAACAAACAGCATGGTCTGCACATAAAAAACTCAAGAAAAAACAAAAACTAAATTTCTAGACTTAGTCTCAAAATATTTAAAAGTTTGCTGTATATATGGAAATACAAAGACTGAAACAATAACTTATTTTTGTGATTTGAATTTCACTCTAAACACAGTTATCAAAGATCAAAATTTTTAAAAATAAATATGAAAGAGTTTACGTACAGCATGTCATTACAGTTCAAAAACACAAAAAAGTTTTAAAAACAGATATTGCAAAGGATTACATGCCCCACCTCCTCCCCTTATTGATACTGATAATTGTATGCTTTCAATTTCAATGGACATTGTTTCTGCTGAAGTAAGCTAGAGTAATTAATATGAAAGAGCAGTGCTTTGTGATTCTGTAATCTTGGGTATGATAGCTATCCAATCCACATTTCTGGACTTGTGACCCTACTGAAAAATTAAAACTTAACCAACATTTTCAAATGACCCTGATCACATCAAATAGCCACAGCAAGGGTAAGAGTGAATGTAGAAGCATGAAACTTTACACCCATAAGGTTTGAGACTTAAGACAATAACAACAACAAATAAAAAAAACAAAATGAGCACCATAAACAGTTTATTACACACCCACTACATATTTAATACTCTATATGGGCATTAGCAGGGGCATGGTTAACCCTAGAGATTACTGACCAATATGTATCAAAGACTCTGACCATTGCCCAACATATGCAGTCCTAAACTTTTTTGTGCAGAAGCTATTTGTTTCTGATTAAACTTATCATGACCTTGACCTCTGGACCCCAAAATCTTAAGGTGTCTTTATTATTCCCAGTTAAATCATCTACAACATTTGGTCAACTTTCCCTAGAACAAAAGTTACTATGCAGATCCCATTTGTCCATGTCACAATAACCTCAACCTTTACCCTTGTCCCTCAAAAATCAAGACCTACACAAACTTTGATAAGAAGGGGCTGGGTTGATAACTGATATTTTCATGCTGAAACTATTTTCACAGTTCAACAAGTGGCCTTGACCTTTTGACATCAAAACCAACAGATTTCTACCTATTCAGAGTACAATCCATCTACAAGGTGTAGTCCACATCTGAATAGAAACTATTTACCACATTTAAGCAGTAGTAACCTTGACCTTATGACCCTGAAATTTCTAGGCTTCACCCTTACCTGAAATGCAAGCTATATACAAATATTGGTAATGGTAGATAGTGTTTAACTATGTTACTGTGCATTAACATAATGGGCAAATGATGGATAGATGTAATAATATGCTTCACCTTATGATGGATGTTGTTCTTGTAGTTGGCTTTAACACCATTTTTCTGCACAAGATAGGCTATATATGGTGGCCAGTATTAATGGTGGAGAAAGAACCCGGGAAAACACCTGGAAAGAACCCCCGACCCACGAGAAGCTACTGGCATTCTTTCTCACATACCCACATTTGCTGAATCCAAGACTCGAACCCATGTAGACAGAGGTGAGATGGCAGTGATCCGTAACGGAGAGCGCTTTAGACTACTCGACCACTCCAGGCCGAAATATGATGGGTGTGTACAATCTAGATTTTTAAATGATATTGACTCTGCCATGAAGATAACAGGATGAGTAGGGTACATGTGTATGAAATCGATGAGCTTCCTATATTCCATGCATAATGGCTATCCCACTGAAGGTTGGAGACTGATGACTATACTGAAAAACTTGAACCAAAAACATAGCTAAATGACCTTGGCACTGCTTTAGGGACAGAAGGAAGACTGGGGATTCATGGAGTTTAAAAACGCAATACCTGCTGATTGTTCTCTCTACATATGACATTGATCACTCTGAGGGTTTGAGACCTTTTACCATGCTAAAAAATGTAACAAACAGGAGTACCACAAATGGCATATGCTCTGTCCATCTCTTGACCTTGTCCCTATTGATGACCTTGATTTCTGATCTAAGGACCTGACTACCATATTATAAGTTGTGGACCTTGGTAACATTTCATAAAAATATCTGTTAAGTGTCAAAAGGTTACAGACTGAATAAAGAAACATGCCTCAGATTACATTATATCTCTTTTCCGTGATTTTGTCCGTGAAGCAACAGATTTGATTGTGACTACTTGAGAGACAGTCAAGGTTTTACCACAGGATAAAGTTTCATTAAAATACCTTCATTGCTTCAAAAGTCATAACTTACATGGATAGAGGTCATTTTCAATATGTCACTGATCACAGTTTCATATGTAATATCTGAATTGGACCAGAAGTTGTTCTCCAAATGACAATACAAGTTGGGGTTACATTTACCTTTATTGTGACCTTCACCTTATGGCAGAGTGGTTATTGTGTCACACCATTTATGCATGATTATGTAACTGGATCAAGGCCTATTAAAATATATTCAGTAGCTCAGAAGTTATACACCATACAAAAGATAATGCCATGTATCAGCAATTTCACAAAGGATATAAAATTTATGCCATACAAAAAAACTTTATTCAAAACATTAGCTAGTGCTGATGTCAGTGCCATCCAAGTAAGTGACCCTTATATCTCACCTTTGCTGATGAAGGCAATAAAAAAATTAATACTTTAGATCCAGAAACAAACCTGTTTTAATGCTGACAAAGTTGACAATGAAATGATCCGTCTTGCTCTCTTATTACAATGGAGGAAAAAAAATGTATAGTATTGTCTTGAAAATGTTTTTCCCAATAACTACTCAATTTAACATTATTCATTTTTATGTGGTATAAAAGGGAAATGATAATCCTGTTCATGGGATAAGAAGGCGATGAAGCTAGGTATAGGAATCCACAACCAGTGTTAAACATAAATGATAAAGCCCATATTCCATATGAAGACTGTTCCAGTAAAACATAAATGGGACCAAGAGAAGGTAATTTCAACATGAAGTAGTCACCCATACATGCGATTCAGAACTGTTATTATTTTATATCAAATCTTTACATAATCAAAGTACCATGACATTTTTAAAAACTGCCTTCTCTGGTGTACCATGTATGTTTGAACCGAACAGCCCTGAGAAACATTTACTAAATGAACAAATGTTAAAAGCCCATTTTCTGACAATGAAATCTGTAACCTTTTTCAATATGCTGCAATTTTCTTTATAGTTCTCTGTCAACTGTAATATAGGAATAGAGATAAACTACTGGTATTGCTTTTATAATCTACACCATTATAACATTCACACAGGTCTTAAAAAACATTTTTTAATACTATACACCATTATAGCATTCACACAGGTCTCAAGAAAATGAAAGATGACAGTAGATCAACATTTTTTAATAATTCTTTCATTCTTGTTTTATCCTTACAAACATTAGGCAATGTTTATATAAATGGCAGTTTTCCCTAGTTGGAGAAAATTTTGATTTTCTTTGGTAAAGGGGTCTTGTCTATCAGTGTTTTATCTAGAGTGTGGGAGAACTCAATTAAACATCATGTGATTGCCACATATTCATGACACCTTGACATCCACTAAGTTATACATTGAAAATACTATGAAATAAGCATATGGAAGGATTGAAATGAGAATCAGAAACACATCATGTAGTTAATATCATCTTATGTAATAAATGCATAGTTTCAATAATTTCACCGCTACAAGGTAGAATGGTTATGTACTGAATATGAGATGAAACATTAAAACAACTTTGGAGCAAAATCTACGTATCAGACCATAACTGTGTGCCCCTTTCGACTTTTAAAAATTCTTTATAAGTAAACATCATACCCAAATACAAATGATGAAGGAAAAAAAAAAAATCTCAAAACAAAACAAAAGTCCGCTTGCCCAATGAGAAGAGAGCTAAAGGTTTTACTTGGCCAGAATACCCAGCAAGTTATTACATAAATATAAAAGCAGACAATATTAACAACCTAAATTAACTGTGTGAAAGGTTGTTTTCTGGAACTTATTATTGACCCATCAAACACATGTTGCTACAAACTGATACACATTCTGCTTCCCTTTTGTTAAGAATTCATCAGTATAAAAGAGCATACTGCAAATGTATGAGCTTAATCAAAACAATCTATTAGAAATATGGTCTTTCAATGAACAAAGCAATATTTCTGACAGAACATGCTTTCATTAATGACAAACAATGGTCAACTCTGAATCAGCTTTCACATGATTTGGCACATGATTGAAAATTCACTCTACTGCCAGAAGTTTCCACTTGCTTTTCCAGGTTGAGCAAGTAAATTTTCAGCCCCATAGATGCCAATTATCTAATTCATTTAATCACACAAGTGACTGAAGATAAATAAATGCCGTGGACACAAAACCAAACTCTACAGTGATGCTAAGCAACATTTTGTATCATTTTTGTTGTGGCAGGGTCACATACACTTCCATACTTGGAATTTCTAGATAAAACACGGTTCACATAGAGAATGAAATATGAAATAAAATGTCCATACAATGCCTTCATTTTTAATCAAAACATTTTAAAATGCAGGTGCTTACAGTGCTCAGTGATATCCAAGTGAGACTGATTTTGAGAAACCATTTGAAACTGCGTCAATTATACACACAAGCTTGTAAAACAGGCCACTACTAGTCAATCTCTTTCATGTATGTACGATAAATAAGGCAGGTTAAAGTGAGACTATTTAGGATTGTCATTTTAAAGCTGCCTTTCCTCTGAAAATTAATACTGCACTGCAATGACAGTCGTGGTAAATACACTCTTTTTGCAATACAGTTTATGTTCATGTTAACATGTATGGCCAGAACATTCTTGGCCAGTTTCACTCAACATTTCAATTTTTCTTCCTCAAATTTAATCCTTTAAAATTTCTTATTGATTGGTTTAAGATAATTTATTTTTCACTTATATTTTTCCTTATCATAACAGAAAGAAAATAAGGTAAAAAATATCTAGTTTCAATCTCTTTGTAAAAACTGATAATTTCATCATACAGAGGTAATTCCTCAACATTCTTTACTATAACAAGAAAAAAAAAAAGATTTCCATTTGTACAATTTTAAAACTATTTGAGTAATATGTTATACCTTCTATCCATGAGACAAAATTCTAAATATTTTCAGAATTAGGATAATATAAAAGCTTGACATTATATGAAGTATTAGAAGCAGGAAAATGTAGAATATCAATATTATTAGAAGTATAATTAATATAAAATGTCAGTATTATATGTGGGATAATGTAAAATCTCAATACCATTAGAAGCATCATTAACATAAAATGTCAGTATTAGAAGTATCTGAAGTGGGATAATGTAAAATCTCAATATTATAAGAAGTATTAGAAGCAGGAAAATGTAGAATATCAATATTATTAGAAGTATAATTAATATAAAATGTCAGTATTAGAAGTGGGATAATGTAAAATCTCAATACCGTTAGAAGTATCAGAAGCAGGATAACATAAAATCTTAAAATTGTTGAAAGTATCGGATGTTTAAAAAATCTTAAAATGAGGAATAATACTGTTTAATTTTGTAACATTTGGGCCACAATAGTAAATTTTTTCTTTACCTGAAATTCTGTAACAGTTTATGAATAGAATTTTGACTGCAAGTCAGGTATTATGTATTTAAATGAAGGGGCAGGTACAAGTCATTTACATAGTTAGTCACGAAATTCCCAATATACCCATGTCAGAAATGTGCGCACTTTTAAAATTACTGGTCCATTTGAGTTAGTGAGTAGCAAACTTCTCTTGCCCTAAAGCAGATGTCATATGTCCAAAGAAACTGTCAGCAATGTTTACATTAATATGCAACCTGAAGAGATACCAAAGCAGATTTTTTTTTTACAAATTGTTGATTTTTTTTCTAACATAAGTTCACTTTTTTTACATGAAAATTTGAAAATTGATAAAATGAATTTACACTTTAGTCCATCAATTCATTTGCCCAATGTGTTATGCCCTTTATTATTTATCAGAAAACCCTTTAATTTTTCTTTCTTTTGTAAGTTAATTATTTAACTTCCTGCATGAGAGATTTGCTCTTAATACCATTCAACTGTATTAATTTAGCAAATATTCACACCTTCTAAGTGTGGCATTTCAAGCAATGTTATTATTATTGTCATTGTGGGTTAATGCCACTTTTTAGCAATCAATAGACTACACATGGCAGTCAGTACAATTGGTGTAGTAAGAACCAGAGAAATTTCAGCAGGAACTACCAACCCAGGGGTAGTTACTGGAAAGCTTTCTAACATACCAACATCGACTGAGCCCGAGATTTGGACCCAAGAAAATGGAAGTGATTGGTAAAGGCATGCGCTTTAGACCAATTAGCCACCAGGGGCCATTTAAGCAATGTTTATAGTCTTTAATATTTGTATTTGGGCATATAAACCTGTAATTTAATTTTAAAAAATATTAAAATTATTACTCTTAAATGAAAATTACAAAAATGAAAATTACTGTAAATTTATTACCAAATTTTTGGTGAGCCAAAGAACTATTTTATTGGAAGCAATTTTCAAAAATGTAAAAGAAAAGTGAAAGGCAAGATAATTATAAGTATTGTGAGCAATTTTTTTGCATGTAAATATTTCCTCACTGTTCCTGCATTCTACAATTAACTCGCGATGGAGATGCATACAGTTAGAAATAATAGCATGCAACTCTAGTGAAAATACTATACCTACAATGATTTGTAAATATGCATATCTTCTGAAGAATACCAGAATATATAAATCTTCACAACAATAAAATAAAACCTGCATAGTAGCTGCATTCATAAAATTACACTGCTTTCTAGTGAAAGTCAAGATGGGCAGCAACTCATACAAAAATCAGGGGAGCACAAGGAATTGTCAATATGTTCATCATTAGATGATAATTAGAATTTAAATTGTGCTATACAATAATTTATACATTAAAAAAAACTGCACAACAAATAGCATGATTAGTTGTGCTATAGAGCTTACATCACACACTGCATTAAACTATAAAAAGGGCAATAACTCTAACAAGTGTGGTAGTTAAGTGATTTGTCAGTATATGCTTCTTCAGTTGATAACCATAATAGTTAGCAGATTTCATGTCAATTCATCAGAAACTGGGTGATTAGGTTTGCTACTAAGAAAATGTCCTTTACTGCAATAATCAAAATTGGCAACAACTCTTGGTTTCATGGCAATCCATCAAAAACTGGCAGGACTAGTAGCTTTAAATAAGAGTGTGTTATACACCATTACAAGACAAACAAAATGACAGTAACTCAAAGATTTCAGGTGCAAAGCAATTTGGCAATATGCACATCTTCAAGTGATCATTTACCAATATTCATTTCAATCAATCAAGAACTTCAGTAAAATTTGTTCAAAAGAATGCTGGAAGGAATGATGGATGGACGGACAGACAAAAGAAAATGTTGGACATGAGCATTACTATATATCTAAACTTGTACAGTGGTGAGGGTATACCAACTAGAAAAATGTTCAATGAACACTGATGATCTCATTACTGTGCCAGAGAAACTGATTGAGGTGCTAAGCTAACCCAATGAATGGATGTATGTACATACGGATTTAAAAAGAGTAGCAGCATGTGCTCATTGTACACTTTGGTAGGTCATAAAAGTCATTCTGAATGAAATGCAGCAGTGAAGACTGAAATTATTAAATTAAATTATATATGTAAAGAAACTGCCAGTGCAAGGTAGCTAACTCTTCCCAACATATCTGAAACAAGTGCTACAGGTCGAGCTTTGCACATCGGAGTCAATTGATACAATATTAACAAAAAGATGAAGCTAAAATTTAAAAAAATTTATAAGACTAAAAATGCTTACAATATTTTCACTAATACTTACCAAGTGCATAATAGAACTCCTGGGTGGATGGGGCTCAGTTAGAAGCTGTGTTGGAGTCTGGCCAAAACTTTTTATCTGATTTTCTAGAGCCTAAATGAAAAGAAAAGATAAAGCCAGGCCCTGCATGTCACATAAACATTGAAACATTGCTGAATAATATGTGAGCTTCATCCCATGGTCAAAAGACTTGGCAAGCAACTTGCAGAATGAAAAGTGTGTTGTATAATAAATTGTATTAACTTCATAATGATTTATTATAACAAGAAACATAACCCATCAAAGAAATATAAGCAAATAAATAACTTGAACCAAAACCTACAAATAAACTTTCTTTGTGAACTTTTTGTCTACAAGAGGAAACAGTTCAAAATTGTGTACAAGTTTCATACTTACCTTCACAAGTCCTCACAATATGCTTAGATGAACTTGATATCAACAAGAGGATAGTTTCAAATTTCGTGGCAATAACCTGTTTACATACATATAACAAATATCAACTGCTTGCATATATTAAGAGATGCAATCACATGATGCAATGAGACACTGTGGTCTCTCTGTTTGCTTGTAATCCCCCTAATTTGCTGGCACTGTAAGTGATAAATGATCTCCGACCATACTATGTGTGTGTGAATTTGTGTGCATGTCAGTGTCTGTGTGTGTATGTCTGTGTTAGATAGTGACAACCATACCTCTCTCATGACAGGATCAATCATACTTTCAAGATTAACACTTCCTTCATATGTCAAGTAGTAAAACACATTGGTTGCTCGAACTGCCTCTGGACCTGAAATATGTTGCAAGGAACATCTGTGAATTAACACCAGTTTGAATGAGCTCTGAATTAGGTGTTAAAGTTTTGTATATAAATGTTAAAGAACTCCCTTTACTGTAGCTCATCAAGTTTTACTAACACTGTAGTAGCAATACAAATAACAAACATGTTTAGTAACAAAACACTATTTAGACACCTCAAGGCCTCAAAGATATTTCTCTGTTATCCCCATTCTATTGCCAGAAGAAAAGACTTGTTCTCTCTTTGCTGTAATCTTTCTCAAGTGCATTTTGCAAATCTGTTAGATCTGCTTTGCAAAACAGATGGAAAGTGACAGAGTCAGAATCAACTAAACAGAGACTAGACTATCCACTTGTGCTTTATCCATGAAGCTACTATGTCAGATGATTTTTTTTTACCCGATTTGGATTTTGCTGGGTTTGATATTGTATGGCATAGCAACAAAAGTTATTTAGTACTGAAGCAATCTGAATCAAGTTCTCTGCCCTGAGACACCATGTTAGCAGACCTGAGCTGATCCAATGGTTGGGTCTGAACTACATCCTTTTAGTCACAAGTCCATCTGTGGTGATGGCATCAACTCAATGTTAACACTTTCGTGAACAGTCATACCTGTGATAAAGATGAGACATGCATGCATGATTTCCATCTGTGGTGGCAGCATCAACTCAATGTTAACATTTCTGTGCAAAGTCATACCTGTGATATAGATGAGACAATGTGGACCACAGAACCCTTGTAAAAACTATTTTTTACCTCTTTGTTTGTATCCAAATATTAAGTCTATCCAATGGTGTAGCTGGCATGAAACAATTTCTGATTCTAGCGCCTGAAAGTAAAATAAACATTTATTCTAAGCATATTACGACACAATATGTTGTTTAAATTTTCATTTAAAGCATTTTATATTTTTGACCCTTATATTTTATTTTATATATGTTTACATATACTTAGATAACTTTATTTTCCAAAAGTACCTGTGCAATTCTTTATTTTGTAAATTTTCAAACTTTACTTTTGATTGTCACCAGCAACTGTTAATGTGCTGAAGTGCTATTAGAGCTATCACATTCATACTAAATGGTTTCTTGTGTTTACTGGTGAAGAAAAACAACCCCACTCAAATGTGAATAACATAGATCCAAATCTACCAGCATAAAATAGACCTACAAATCTGTGCCAATGTGTTTTACATATGCAGTAAATTTTTGTATATGCATATTTAAAAGTATTTCAATTGCATTAATACATTTAATTGCCATGTACAATTGAATCAATATTTATTTGCATCAATGTTTACTTTTCTTCATTTATAGACCAATATTTAAGAAGTGAATCAAGTAATGACTTTTTAGAATCATTACAAGCACTGACAGTAAGACACAGAGTTGTGCCACAGGAATGAAAGGCTTCAATTCGGCAGAAAATACTTTTATTCATATTTATATGCTTGCTAATTATTATTCATTTATTAATCCAAATATTCATCATAGAGAGTTTAAAATAACAGGTAAAAATGTAAAGCAAAGCCTGAATTTTCTTTAAAAAGTTTCAGATGAAATTTATTTTTTATTTGCATCAGTACAACTTAATTCAAACACCATTTGATACTTGTTGCCAAATTGCTTGTTAAAAATTGTTTTATGATGCCTTCATCTTGGCTATTGATACTATCTGGTTAGTTATGTGATTAATATGCTCTTGATTGACATAGGTCATTTAATGATTGTATCCAAAGGCATGGTTCTCTATCAATCTCAGATGATTCATCTGATCATCACCAATGTTACAATCTTGGAATTGGAATTTTGCACTGGTCAAGATAACCATCAACAGATATCACTGAATGATTGGCTGAAGTATGCACCAATTTGTAGATGATCTCAGTCATGGGACGTCTTAGTTTCGGACACAAAGATATCTGTCTGTTACAAACAAACAAACATCATGGTGACCAAGTCTTAGTGCCATTTCAATAATAAAATGTTTTTTGTTCTTTTGGCACAACTGGTAAATTGAGAGATTCACATTTAAGATTATTATGATAGGTATTAGGAGAGAATCCTGAGAATCCTTCCAAGAAATGATTCCCCATGCTAACAATAACCCATTCTCTTAATTACATAAGCAAAACAGCCATGGGTCACTTGGTAACACCTACATATGGTTAAGAAGATAATTATTGATATCTTATTACCTACAAACTTTCACTGGTTAATCCAAAGAAGCTGATATGCTGTGTTGTTTTAATTGGGTCTGGTGGTCATCTGGGCTGCACAAACCAGACCAAACAGATTCAAAGTTTGCCTCTGCAAAGCTAACTCCCAGAGATAAAAACTCCAGGTTGAAGCTTCATGTCAGACAACAGCTTCTACTATCCATGCAGACATAAATCTCTCTAATCTCATCAACATTACTCTTAATAAAATTACTCTGATCTTGCATAGCTACAAGTAAACTAAACGTATAATCCATTTCAGCCATGACGCAAGGGTTCAAGGGGTGATATCCTGTTTCCTGGTTTTCAGTGGAAGAAAGAGGTGACTGCGTGTCACAACTTTTCTTTTCAAGCAGTGCCTGAATGCATGAACAGGATCTTGCATGACTGCTGCTCCCAACCTGTCTATTCAAAATAGCAAGCAAATGATGACTCTTTGATTGCAGAGTTGTTGTTGTTTAGGGTTTAATGCCATTTTTCAGCACACAATAGGCTATACATGGTGGCCAGTATTATTGGTGGAGGAATAACCCGGGAAAAACCCACGGAAAGAACCACCAACCCACGAGAAGCTACTGGCAAGCTTTCTCACATACCCAAATTGGCTGAATCTGAGACTTGAACCCACGCAGACATAAGTGAGATGGCAGTGATCCCTAACGGATATTGCTTTAGGCCATTCAGCCACTCATGTCCCCCACTTTGGAGTAAACACCATATATTTTTGATGACTAAATCCAGGCTCATGGCCATTTGACACATACATTTAAGCTGACTTCACAAAGTAGTGTTAAACTATGTAGGTTCTGTCAGCAGTTACACTGTCATCCTGGAATATGCACAGATTTGTAGGGGAAATAATGTACAATTATAGGCCTGATACAGATGGTCAAGCAACTCTACATAATTCAGAACCACTGCTCAGGTATTTATGCTATTGTGCAGTTTTCAAATATCAGATACGTACAGTTTAAAGCTATTAAAAAAGTCTGATACTTCATCTTCATCAAATATATCTTACCATTCTGTTGATTCTGATAAAGTCCTCAGGAGTCTTGGCCCAGGGTGGTAATTCTACATCATTGACTGTCTGCCCATCTTCCTGTTCACCAAACTTGTACCTATTATGGTTTATCAACATCTCAGGCAGGAAAAAGAACTCTGGGATCAGTTCCTGGAAAGCAATTTTAAGATTAAAACATCAGACATTTTCAAAAAGGTGTATTTTAGTGGTTTTTTTTATATTGTTATACCTAATCCAAGTCCAAAATTCTAGACACTTTTTGAGCACTCCATTAGGCTATTCTTGTATACATGTATGTAGGTTGGCAATTAAACTGCAGTTTAATATATATTCATAATGTAGCGTATTGTATTCTATTCAACAGGATAGGTAAGTAACATTTACCATTCCTTGATTACTTTTATGCATGAACCAGACCTTATAATCTAGATTAATCATAAGAATTCTCATACCTGTCTACAAATCTTGCTAATTTCCTTTAAAAAAAGAAAAACATTCTTAGACTCTGCCTCTTTGTAGGCTTTTGATAGTCAAGACCTAAACCCTCAATTATTCAGAAACTAAGGGCTGAGAAGGATTATCATGAGATCCTTGTCCATAATAAAGTAAATGTAAGATAATTGCATTCACAGCAAATCAGTAAATGTTTACTGTAGTACAATGTGAATGGGCTATAATTATTACAATCTTTTGATTTAAATTACTAATTTGTTTTCCACTCATGTAAGAATGTGATCTTTTTTTTTTTAAATCTTGATTTGATAAGCTTTCATAAGCAAACATTTAGTAAATTTTGTTTCTCTGATAATACTTATCTAATCATATGACATAAGGACAACTTTCTCTGCTACCTCTGAATCCAGCCCTATCAGTAAAACTAAAACATCTTTCTAATCTATGTATTATATAAGCAAAGGGAAGATACTCTTACAGGTTAACCACCTTTTCTGGCAAAATGGTACCAATTGTACTACCTCAGGTGGTAGGAGCTTCAGGTGTAGGGAACATTGTATTCAGATATAAATATCAACAGAAGCTGTGATTGGTACATTATGTAAAAGTTTTCTTTCTGCTAGGATTAAAAAAAATTTTGAGCCTCTTGGCAACATGTGAGATAAGTTAATTCATATCTAGATCATATTTTTAATTTTTTAAGATTTTTTTAAAATGTGGTACACATGGCTGAAAACGTGTCTGTCTGACTAGATAATGCTAATTCTTGTCTAGTTCCAGCAGAGTTATCACTGGTAAATGCAATTTTGTACCTGGTTTTGTCCTATCAAAATGACAATCTAATACTGTTCTCTATGACACTGTGTCATGCATGCTGAGGTAGGAAATGGTCACTGTCAATCAAGTAAAGCTGAAAATCATATCAAGATTATGCCTCCAAGAATGCAGAGGGGTCACTATCAATGCAGCTACCACTAACCAACATGATTCAGTTCTTTCCTTAGCAAAGTCATGTTATGCAAATGAAAGCTAGAGAAGGTAGACTGGGCATGCCAGTCAGGTAATTCTACTACACCTCTTCCTCGATAACTCGCACACATCGGGGTCCAAAGACATAGACTGCACTATAAGCAATGGCGAAAGTTACAGAGGGACCTAAACAAATTCTGCTAGACATCCCAAGAACTGGGGGAGGGGGGGGGGTAGGGACTTGGCTGTTTAATGACTGAATCCTAATTTTATAATCATGTTGTCAATAATTATCAAAGAAGCACTTTTTCCGATAAAGTTGATTGTCATTCTGTATAAATTACATTTATTTTCAAAATATCCAACATCTGTGAGATCGATAACAGGATTCCAACTGGTTTCAACAACATACACGGTACGTAAAAACATTCGTGTGCTACATCATGGCTTTTTCTTTTGCTGTTTCATCAGACTAACTGTTGATGCACTACCAAACAAGATTCCATTTTTTTTAAAAAAAGAAAAATTTGATTAGTAACAAATTTCTTTTTAAATTTTTAAGGTTTTTCAAGGTTATAAAAAAATGTGCCTCAAGGTGCATTATTACATGAATTTTAAAGATACATAAATGAAACTGTATGTAAACACAAGTTATTACTTACTATTACTTCATAAGAGGAATAGTTCTTCCATATTTTTTTTACAAAAGACAAACGTCATAAAGTCAAGAGCATGGTCACTGATATAATTCCCAAATATAACATAGAAAAAATGAGACACTTGGCAGCTATTACCAGGCTGTGTCATCGGAATGACTCAACCAACTGAATTCTAGCACTGGGGCATCATGTCCCACCCATTCACAATATCCTGACACCAGGCTGACCAGTCCTAGCACTAATTTCTTAAAGCGAGGCAGCTGCTAGTACCATTTTTATATTTCTTTTGTACGACTTGGCTGAGTTCAAACCAGCGACCTCCCACAACTTAGTCACAAATTCTAACCACTTGAGCGGTTTGTATATATCAGTAAAATGTGAGTAGCAACAAATGTTAGCATCATCTGAGACAAAAGGTCACTGCTATTTCTATAACAATTTCTCTTTCCAAACAATGTCATTTTAAATTTTGTACTTGGTTGCTGATTCATTCTGAGATCAGACTAGATCAGACTTCATGTAGTCATTTTTCAAGCCTATATTTAACTTGCCACCAAACATAAATTATCAATAATACTGTGGATTATGGGTGACAAATTCTATTTGTTTAAATCAATTTTTCAAGATTTGTTCTCCTGAATACAAGGAACAGACTATCCTCCTGAAAGATTAATTCCCCATTTGGAAGCTCTTTTGCAATAACTGGCCACAAAATTAAATGAATGATTCAAATACACATCCAAGTCAATACTGCTTTAGACTGGAGTCCTGTTTTCATCCACAAAACATTGCTGAAATATTTTTGAATTGCAGGTGTGCACCTTATAGAACTAAATACTAGTTAAATACTGGTCACCATTCATCATTGGATCTCCTCACAACATAAACTGTTTAATCTCCATACAAAACTGCTCCAGTTGCATTGAGTCAACTCTAAACTCCTTAATCTTTAATCAATGCTTTCAGAAAACAATAACTAAAGCTGTACCGATGTCACTTTTTGCCGATTATGCCGATTATGCTGATACCGCATATAGCCGATTATTAAAATTGCCAATACCGCTTATGAGACCAATTATTTCATTATCACAGCATATACTCGCATAAAAGCTAAATAATTTAGGAAAAATAAAGACCTGGAATAAGGGGGGGGGGTTTGGGAGTTGGCTTATCCACGGACCAATGTCTAAACTTTACCATTTTTAAGTCTTTTTGTTGACTACTGTAACAGATGTAAATCTTGGGACATGAAACAATAATTTTCTTCCATGTCCTAAGACACAGGCATGTTATAATAACTTTCTGTGACCCAACAATTATTAAACTGTTATAAAGTACTATCAATGATTTAAAAGAGTAAAAATGAATAATCGTCTGCAAAGGGTGACCTGTCGTCAGTGAGTAGCATTTACACTTCTAGAAAAAATGGAAATTTTGAGTACATAAAGACAGAATCAGTGTGAATTACACTTGTATATTGACAAATTACATTTTGGTTACCTCTGTGTAATAAAATCCACAATAAAATATTGCACTGGTCACATCCTGATACGAAAAACAGTACGCTATTAACACATGGTTGGATAGTTATTTACATGCTCTATGTACATGTACTTAAATTGGCCTTAATTTTGGTCAGTCTCTTCCCATCTTATTGAGGCTACCATGCAGATGGTGCTATTCACAGGGAAATGAAAAGCTATCAATAGTGCATGTATTCTCCACAAATACTTTTGTATCGGATGCTATGACAAAAATTAAAGCGACTGAACCAACCACTTGTTGCAGCAAAGTTCTCCACACTAAGTTTTTTCGCAAATGTTTCACTGAACCATTTTGTGGCTTCCGCAACGTCTTCAAATGTAGCAGTCTTTTGCTTCTTCCTTTGGGGAGCACAGTTACCTTCAACGTAGTCTTTCTTTATAGACTCAGAAGCTTTAATTTTATTTTTAAGCAAAAAAGTTTCACAGACCTCTTTGCGAGATGTTCAACCTTCAATTTCCTTAACAGCCAGATATTTAGTTTCCAGAGACTGTAAATTTAATTTGTGTTTTACACTGCTGTTGGTAGCCATCGTAAATGTAAATAAAGTTAACAACGAAACTTTCACTGCAAAATAAACTTGTTTTAATCACCGATCACTTTCAAAGGTCTCGGAAAAGCGTAATCACGCGTATTTGGACACATTTTTTATATCTGGCTGAAAGTTCCACTGATGTACATGTTGTCATTATAGGAGTACATCTGAAGAACATGACCCACAAGATAGGCGGCAAGATCAAAGACTTGACTAGCTGCAGAGTGGTGAGAAAATGTGCGATATTTACAATGACTGATTTCAGAGGTAGAATGACCCATTGATGTACTTGTGTATAAGAAGAGTACATCAAATGAATAACTTTTGCCTTCATTATTGTTTTCATTTCCAAGTGTAGCAATCTAAGTAGTGCTTGTGACCTCAAAATCAAGACATGTTGAGAGTTAGGCAAAATGCTGTTTGCAAATGTTAACAAGAAGGGTTAAACGGCAAATTGGCGAAAATTCTAATGAAATTCAACAGAGTGTTAGAAGTTGCTAAATCTGACATTTCACATGAACACTATGTATGATGCCTAACTTAGTGATTGGAACAAGACCTTATCTTGACCTGACAATTCACTCTCACTCTAATGGACAAACAAGGGTTATGTGTCAGTGCTGTAAAGAAGTTTGAAAATTAAACTCTATGGCAACTGCTGTTTCTACTTATCTGGAAAAATAGAAATTTCAGATATGCCCAATTTGCTTCTGGTAGGGGACTACAACGTTTACTAGTGGTACTCTTAAACTCCTAGTTTTAAAATCCTAGCTATACCTCTGTGCATTCTTTGGAAAATGCTAGAATTGATCAGATTTCACTTCTTTTAAGTTTTTTTTTTTTTTAAATCTGACTGCGACATTAAAGCCTGGCGGCAAGATCAACTAACTGTTGAACAAAGTATGGGTTGGAACTGGCAGTTTGTCGACATAAATGATTAGAAAACATAGTTTTTGTTCAAGCTGGGACCAAGGGCTTCTGTCGACATGTACGTTTATCTTTTATCTCAACGTCGACATAAGCATGACAATTTGGTAGCAATAGTAGACAAAGGGACTGGGACTTTATTTTTTTGTCGACATAGGCGGTTTGTCGATATAAGTGATATCAATATAAACGGGTAGGACTGTATTTAATTCTGATTTAAAATGCAAGCCATGTCAAGATGAATGTTATGCTTGAATGTATATTTTGGAAATTTGTTATTTTTTAAATTTGTTTACATCGGTACAGATTATTTCTGCCGATACCGATTATACCGATTGTTCTAATAATCGGCCTGATTATGAATATGGATGATTAATCGGTACAGCTTTAACAATAACAATAAGACACTTAAGCTAGGTCCTAAAAAGATGATTTACATCCGCAATAAACAACATGATTACCACTTTCCATACATGCCAACCCCTGACGAGGAAATGGCGTAATCCAAGTGGTCAAAAAGCGGAATCTAGGCAGAAAAAGTGTAATCCACATATAACATGCTAAAATTTCAATAAACAACGATTATTTGCCCATCTCGTCTTTTAACATCCCTAACCGTTTCAAGTTTTCATATGTAGCACTTTTAGCTTTACACACATCGATTAGAAATCAACTTAAGACGTTTAGCGCTAAATTTTAAAATTCTTTCAACACGGCCGGAAATAGATGTTATGTGATGCTGTAGTCTTTTCTTAGTATTTAGAGGATTCTGTTATATTTTGTTTCGGGGGTTTTCGGTTGCCTTTTTCTAATTTATTTGGGAAATTTTTGAAAGGGGATAGTTTTGCTCACATAAATGCATTGAGTAAAATAAAATATACTTTTTAAGCGCTAACATATCTTTAGACTGGTTCTGCAAGAAATAAGAATTAGAACATGGACTCTGTGAGTAAAGATTAAATTTGGAAAACCAGTCTGCTCTCTCCTTACTAAGCATGCAGATTCTATAAATATAATTCGAGGTCAACAGTAGAACCAGGTTAGCTATAAATAGAACATGATACTGTTACGAAATTCCATGGTCAAGCGTACTCTTATATTGTAGTTTCGTAAAAGCAGAGAAAAAATATAATTGATTTGTTTGGGATGTGGATATACCGAAAAAGCGTAATCCATATACGTTTAAGCGTAACGCGTAATTTAGTGACAAAAAGCGTAATGATTACGCCAAAAACGTAATGGTTGGCATGTATGACTTTCATTCATTGCCTTACAGTCTGCCCACCAATTTCTCATTTTCACCGCTTCGGTGGCCTAGTGGTTAGAGCGTCCGCCCCGGAAGCGGGAGGTCGTCGGTTCGATCCCCGGCCGAGTCATACCAAAGACTTACAAAAATGGTACTAACAGCTGCCTCGCTTGACGCTCAGCATAAAGAGGTTAGTGTTAGGACTGGTCGGCCTGGTGTCAGGATAATGTGACTGGGTGAGACATCATGCTACATGTCTGCGGCATGATGTCTCAGTGCTAGACATCACTATAAACTGCCTCACTGCAGACATCGTAGCGATATGACTGAAAAATTGTTAAAGCTACGTTAAAAATCCTAATCAAACAAACAAACAAAAATTCTCATTTTCAACGGAACTCCTCTTTTGAAACAATCTAAGAATGCCTGAATTGAAGAAAGAAATATTCCAGATATCTAATACTAAACAAATTGTTAGCCTAATTTATTACTGCTTGATTCTGACCCTATGTCAATTGCTTACTGTAAAACACCAGTGTAATGTTTTATATCACCGGGGGGGGGGGGGGGGGGGGTTTCAAACATGGCATTCACAAAAATAAACAATTTCAAATAGTAATCCAGATGTTCATTAAAGTGCATGAATAAAGTCAAACTTAATAATCCTCAGCCACATAGTAGCCATCCAAAGTCATAGTCCACTAAACATTCAAGATGCTACTCACTTCTGATGCAACTTTATACAGTACCACTTTTCTGGGTGACATATACCAGCTTTACATATCTGACAAGCTACCAGTATGCCTTTTTTAATTACATAATGCAGCACATATGTGCCAGCAACAGAACTGGTCCACAGTCGATAAATATTGGCAATGTTTAAGTCAGATCTAGTCTAGTTATACGTTAATTGTACCTTGACATCTGATGTGTCTCTTTGGCAGTTCTTCCAGGCCTGACTAATGGAAGAAAACATTCTGTTGGCATGATCAAACTTTCCTCCTTGAAAGTTCAGAAACAAAGTGGTGAATGGTTCCTGAAACAAAGGAACAGTAATACAATTTTCTTCTATGTTGTACAATTCAATTCATCTTTTCTTTTCCTTTCATTTGGAATATGTTTTCCTAGCTAGGGGTTTCCATTAGCATTAAATGGAGATAACTGTTTATATCTTAATAAACATGTGCTTTAATATATACATGAACCAAAAAAAAAAATAGTGCAGTATTTCTCAGTTAATTTATTTAATTTCTTATTTCATTCCATTTAAATAAAACTGTATGGATACAATTACTTGATATATCCTTGCAACAATGGCAGCTGTTTCAACAATATCACAACTTGTTCATGAAATAGTGCAAGTCAGTGTAAAGAATATTATGTCAGATGATTGTGCAAAAGGGTTTTTGATTGTGGAAATGATAATGATGCGGGGATGTTTGAGAGTAGCTTCCTGTAGGTAAGTGGTTCTTCCTGGAATTTACTTGGGTTCTCCCTCTTACAAATCTACTAGCCGCCATGTCTAGACCATCATGTGGTGAAAAATGGTGTTAAACCCATAACAATGACAAGAAAAAGCGATTTTCCTCCCAACTTCATTGCATGAGGAAAACATTGTCTCTTGCAGGTCTCTGAAAATTAATTTGATACTTGACCTCTGTTTATTCTGCTTTTCATTGGGTAACAACATTGTCAATTCATGCATGCTTTGTGTTACATCTTACCACTCTAAGGAGCCAGATAAGAGTAAAGGCAGCAGTGGAGTAGTGAGTGCCATAGTGAAATGGAGGGATCTGATCATGTTCCCAGCTCTTGTAACGCTCCTCAAAGAACTCCTTCCTGGATGGATTCAGAGCTCCAACAGGCTGCATATAAAAAGCAAACAACTGTAAAAATTCTTTGACATGGCAAGCAAAATGTCCTGTCAATCAGGATCATACATGTGAAAATTTTGCTTTTTATGAACAATTTGTTTTACATGCCTAAACATGAGACAGAACACAAAGGAAAACCCCATATGTCTGCCATATAATCTACATTCTGGGATAGTATATTATTTTGGAATTATCTAACACTAAGCATTGGAATAAGATCTCCATATTTGTCTCAACGTTTGTCCAAGTCTAAGCACTGTCTCAATATGTATGATATTCCAAAATTTAGGACTTTTACCAGAAATTGACACACCTATGTAACTGACTACTGTTTTAATTAAAAAATGCAGACTATATCAAACATCACGTAAAATGGTATCTCTCACCAAAGAAGCCAAAGTCATTGCATATAATCTAACAAATTGTCTAATATGGTTAAAATAATTTTCCACATAGCAAGATTCCAAAATGCAACTAAATCACATTCTATTTCTCAAATAATAAGAACCACAGCAAACGTGAAATATGTTTATCCCTGAAAACTGACCTAAATACAAAACAAAATCAAAGTGTGATGGATGAATGAACAGACAAATGAGTAACACTCAATACCCCTCCCATTGTGTGCTGGGGTATAAAAATGCCAACCCCTCAAACATTTTCTGAAAACACAAAATTGAAAAACTTGAGTACGGACAGACAAAGGTGACTATATACTAGCCCATATTTCATTTTTGGGTGCAAATAACATTACGAACTTTGAAGTGATCCAAGATTGGAAATTATTTCATACGTATTTATTACTTTCACATTTACTGGTAAAATATTCAAATTCAATGAGTGTAATCAATGATTACATTGCTAATCATTTGGAGTTTTTATCACAGTATCCACTATCAACATTAATTATCATGCAGAAAAAAAAGACAAAATGTGCTTGACCAAAAAGTGATACTGAATTTGCAATGTTTGCTCTTTACATTTTGAACTTTCAATCTTTCTAAATTTTAATATTAAAATTTCATCTCCTGTGTATAAAGACTATTGAGCACTGCAAAAATCAGCTTTGATTAATTAACCTTTAAGTGACAGCTTATAATATAAGCATTGTTTTAAAAATGATCAAATACAAAATTTAGCGAAGCATTAAATATGTATTATAATGACCTACCACTGAAGTGAAGGAGAAGTGTTTGTCAAGGCACATACCTCCATAGAGTTTCAAGGTTCTATATAGAAATGTATATAGAAAGCATGGCAAAAATCAGCATTGTCAACAGCTTCATGCAAAATCGTAGAATAAGCTAGTAAAATGTGGTACTTTGGGAGTGGCTTTAACTTCACTTTTAACCCATTACTGGTTAATTGTGCTGTGAAATGGGAGCTAAGTGATTTGCCCAGTTTGATAATTCTGTTAATGACTTTGAGATTAAACCCCAAGTCTTTGAGGTGTGAAATATGGAAGACAGTAACCTAATTGTTTGATGACAATACAGTACTCATCAAGATGCATTTCCTCACCAAGTTTCATGAATCTTGCTTAACAGTCACAAGTTAAATGCAAACACCTGACTTATGTAAAAAAAAAAAAAAAAAAAAATGTAGGTCACAGTGATTTTTGTTTCTTGTAAGGGCATGGTCCTAATAGTGATGCATAAAATCATCTAGTTCTATGATTCAAGCTGGAAAAGAGGTAAAAAGATAATTAAAAAAAAACATAACCAAAGTTGGTGATGTATACTTCATACATCACCAACTTTTCTTGTGTTTTTTCTTAATTACTCTTAAATATCATAAAGTAGGTTACCACATTGGTTACCTAATTTATGATAGGATAAAGTTCTCACTATGTTTTATGACTCCAGGAATCATTTTATAAACCTGAGCTAAATGCAAAAATATAACAAAGGATAAACAATAAATCTTATGCCCAACAGCTGCCGCATCGCTCCACAGATGCAATGAAACCCACCCCAAACTGCTGTCAAGTACCCAGGATGAAATAATGGCAGAGATTATGTATACATTTTCATTATTAGAGAGAAGCTAAAATGTACAGAATTTCTTTGAGCAAACCTTTGATGTGATGTGATTTGGATTTTTAATGTAGCTTTAACAATTTTCAGCCATATTGCTACAATGCTTGCAATGTAGCAGTTTATAGTGATGTTTAGACATGTATCATTATGTCCCACCCAGTCAGATTATCTTTACACCAGGCCAACCAGTCCTAACACTAGCCTCTTAATGCTGAATGCTAAGCGAGGCAGCTGTTAGTACCATTTTTATAAGTCTTTGGTATGACTCAACTGGGCATTGAACCCATGACCTCAAGCATACCTTTGACAAATCCCTGAAGTTGCTGGGCTGGCTAAGATCCAGCTCATCTGAGTCATAATTGACAATAACCCATGGGAACACTGGATACTGGTTCAAATCATTGTATGTTCTCCCTGCAAAATACAAAAAGTATTTATTTATAAAGATATCAACTTCTTCTTGAATCAGAAAATGGTGTAGTTTTACTTACATAGACAAACAAAGCACCAATAAAAGTACTTCACAAAGCCATGAGATCTTTATATACAAGCCAAACATCTTGGCCAAAACTGTATATAACTCTGTGTAATTAGTCTAAATATCTGGACTTATTTTTCTAAAAACTTTACTTTAAAAATAAGTGACAATTTTCAATAGTACATGAAAATTTAAAGACATCAAGTTCTATTTCTAAAGTAAAAAAGAAAAATAATTAAAGTTGGATCATAAACTAACGGATGTTTAAACCAAAAGATATGATGAACACAAACTATGTAATAATTTTAAAAAATCAGCTTTCATATGCTTACTTCCATTGGATAGTGACATTATAATAAATGGAAGCAGCTATGAATAAAATTTAACTATACAACAATACGGAAATGGTTGCAAAATTCACATGCACATATGCACTGTAGGCTATTGACAAGAGTAAAACAAACGGAAGTTCATAATGGTACATACCAGATCTTTATTACATATCCACCTTGTTTGATTGACAGTGTTTAAGGTTCATCTTAATCTAGTAATTATAATCCAAGAATTAATGAACTGACACAATACTGACTATTCAAGATATTCAGTTGGTTTAAACTTCTCAAGTAATGCTATGCCAATCTTGGCAGAACATAAAAGTAGGTGAAAAACTTTTGCTGAACTAAAAGCATGTATATGGTAGGGAACAGTGTTTTCCAGTAAAGTATACACATCTTGAAAGACACCACAGGTCTCTAAAGTAGAGTTATCTGCCAATTATTAAGCTGACACTTCTCAGTGCAAGACAGGCTCTACATGGTGGCTAGTATAATTGAAGGAAAAAGAATGCAGCAAAACCCAAGTATGAACCACCCACCTACAGCAAGCTACTGGCAGCTTTCTCACATACCACACTGGCTAAGCAAATGCAGCGAGAGAGGTGAGATGGTAGTAATCTGTAAAGTGCTTTAGATCACTCCCCACATAACAGCTAACCGAGGAAAAACTTTATGCATAGGCATAATACCACTTTTTCACCAACATTTTTGAATGAGGAATAAATCATTATAATAAGAAATTATGCAATTTGTTGTTGGGGGGGGGGGGCATTAAAGAAAAAGTGTGGAGGCATTTGTACAAAACTTTATCATGTGAGTATTCTTAATTTACAAGCAATGATTTTATGTAACATATTTTACATAGCTCACTTTCCAACCAGCAATGAACTTGTCGATACATCTGTACACAATAAATATTTTTTTTTCCAGACAAGGTATTTGGAACGAACAAAAATTATAAAAATTATCTGCACACAAATTATCTGAGTAGTTGGAAAATATATTTATAAAAGAGTTTGAAAATATGGAGGTAAAGGCACATAAAAAAAAAATATTTCTAATACCTGGGTCCAGGACTATTATGAAGAAATTTTGGCTCAAAGTGGCTGGGTCCATATAGTATAGAAATAAAGTTAGATAAACAAACGAGCCAGAAATTATTTTTGTTTATACATATTCTCAAATACATGTAGTACATGTGTAGTACTCTAATACCAGTATGTTAAGTAAAACATAATGTATTTGAATAAGACCAGAAATTAAAATCAGTAAAACTTTGAACTTATATTCTTTACCCCTTCAAGTACAGACACCTTATAATCCTCGTGTTTTTCATAAAAAATATGTATTACAAATATATTAAGTGTTTAATGACACAGCTGCTCAGTAGTGGCTACATGGTTTGAAATGAAAATTTTAATATTATTCCATGAAAAAGATTAAACTTTCAGCGACATTTTCTTTAGTTTAAACCAGGCATTCACATTTATGTTCATACTTTATTTATATATGAATTTGCAAAGGTTACAAAAACGTCTAAAATAAGAAAGTTCATGGCCATTGCTTTTTGTGTTCAGATAAGCTCCAATACAGTCCATGTTTCCTCTGACCCTTCCCACCAGCTATCCAAATGTTTATGACTAGGAGTAAAAGGTCAGACAAAATTCAGATTATGATGCAGTCTGTTGTATCAGTTCTGAAATCTGAAGTACCCATCATTAGAGCAACAGTTTTATTGGATAAGTGAGGCAACTTTCTACAATACTTACCAAACATCCAAGTGTTTTCAAATCAATTACAATCAAGAAGGATGGGGTTTTTTCAAGTGAAGGAGAAATATTCTCGTGCATTCTTTTTAATCTTTGTTCAACAGTTAATCAGACTCGCAATGATTTGACCCGTGTGTTCATGCACTTGTGCCCTCATCAGTTATTTGAGGGCCTTTTCAAAACACTTCAACAGTCTTGTGATGAGTTGCCAGGAAATGTTATAATCACATATCAAAACTAAGCTGCCATTGTGGATCACTATTTCCCATAGTTTCATAAGCTGAATCCACAAAAAACCGAGCTTTTATATTGTGTACTTAAGAATGCCTAACTGCATTTATATTTTAGCTAATTGCATGTTTCAAGGAATTTAAGTTACTTTTATCCTATTATATATATGTTTGACAGAATTTTAACATCTATTCATTTTATATTTGCAATTCTGGTTCATTTATATTAGGAAGTATTCATCTTCCAAAATCATTTTTTTTGTGCAATTAATTTCAGTTTTTGAACTTAACTTTTAGTTGGCACCATATAGATACAATTATGTTGAAGTGCCACAAAAGGTTGCTACATAAATACAGTCCTTCTACATTACTATTCATAGCCCCAAACTAAAGCAATTAATCAAGAATCATCTGGTTAAGGTAACACTAAAGTCCTACGACACAACATTTACAAACAGCAAGACATAACCCAATGAATATTCCATTTGTCCACACTAATAACTGATGGGCAGTTCTAATGGAAAAAGTACCAAACTGACCAGTCCTGCACCCTTAGACTTTAGGAAACTTTACCCCCTTAAAAAAAAGGGTCACATTTTCTCAAAAGTGTCATAACAGGATCCAAATGTTTGTAAATATTACGTCTACTCAGTTGCATGTAAATATCATGTTTATTTGTATAAATATAAACAGCATGTCTACTTGCATATATGTAAATATCGTGTCTACTTGTAGATATGTAAATATGTCTAGTTGTATGTAAATATGCCTACTTGCATGTATTAAAATGTCACACTTGTATGCATGAAAATATCATGCCTACTTGTATGTAAATATCATACCTACTTGTATGTATGTGAATATCATGTCTGCTTGCATGTAAATATCATGTCCAAATGTAACTATCATGTCTACTTGTATGAAAATGTCTACTTGTATGCATGCAAATAGCATGTCTACTTGCATGTATGAAAAATATGGCTCCTTGTATGCATGTAAATATCAAGACTACTTGTATGTATATAAATGTCTACTTGATCTGTAAATATTATGATTACTATTATGCATGTAAAAATCATGTCTACTCAGAACTAATTCAATTTCTATACTATATTCCAACATGAGAGCAACTGTATGTAAGACGATCAAGATATAAGCTTATCTACCAAGGAAATAAAACATGCCAATGCTACAAACCTGCAATGGTGTTCAAGTACATAATATAGTCAAAGTTCGAGATCTCTCTCCTTTGCCACTTCTGGGTCATACTGGACAATTTATACAGCTGCTTTCCTGATGCTAACGACATTCTCCTGTAATGATGCCAAATGAAAAGATATGAAAAATTAACTGAACTTGGAACAATATCAAACATAAAAGGACATTAGAGAAAGAAACTATCAAAGGTGCAAATGACTTAAGAATTTCTTGAATTAATACCAGCTGGTATTTTAGGGATACTATCCCAAAATAAAAATGTCTTGTGGGCACATACCTGCAAAATAACTGCAAAACTTTATTCTTAACAACTCAAATAATGTTGTCTGGGATACATTTTCCAAAACATTCTGAGCCACTGGTTGTTTGACAACCAAGTAAAGAAACCGATGATATGTCAAAGTATCTGTGATACTGATTTTCAACCAAATGAGGTACAAAGAATAAACAACAAGAGATAATTGACGTTCAATACTGTTCAATATTTTGAACTAAATGATGCCATAATCATTCATCTTGATTTACCAAGTTTGATTAAATCTGTGTCAGAAATATACGTTTAGTACACATCTAGGTTGCTGGTTTTTTAAATAAAGGCCTCCCAAAATTTTTCAAAAAGTATTTTTCTTACTAAAATATAATTTTCTCCATATCTAAAATTACCACTACATCTATGAGGCAAAACACAACTGCATCACTAATGCAATGCGATGCCACTGCATCTAGTAACTACCAGTGTTATATGTTTCTGATCAAATCCCATTAAACTTTTGTTTTTGAAAATTCTTAAAACAAGTACTGATATAAAGAAAATTATATTTCATTCAATTTATTCTTTTACATTCTAAAATAAGCATTTGATGAGGTTTTGGCAAAATTTAAAGAGTTTTTAAAAGAATATGAAAGACTTTTTAATGATTAAACTTTGTGCATAGCATTGAGATTTTAAGGCAAAGCCTCAATTTCAAAAATTTTTCAAGGTTGTTAAAGCCAAGGAAATGTCATCCCTCAAGTGGTAAAAGATTGCAATATCACCTGATTAAAATTCTGAAAATACACACTTGTTACAGTGCTAATCTGATATAAAATCACACCATTAATAAGTGTGGGTCTCTCTTGGCTGTTCCAGTAAAATATATATGGGTTACTCTCATTAACATGATTTAAGACCTTTATGACATAGCCCATTATCCATGTCCATTCAAATCAAGTCAGAAATTTGTCTTCCAAAAAAGTTAAGAAGCTCTGCCATAGAAGAAAGATTACCTCGACAAAGTGTGACTTTTGCTCATTATCAAAATCATCCAAGCTCTTGGTGACATGAATCTATTTAAAGTTTCATCAAAGTCGGATCAGAAATATGGTTTTCCGAGCAGTGACAACCTCAACCAAACATATAGTTATCACCTCATTAATAAGCACGGTTCTCACTCATTATTAACTCTACTACTTACAGCTTGATAATACAAACCTATATTTTAAGTATGATCAAAATCAGATCTGAAATATGGTTTCCAGTATGATAAATTCAACTAAACAGACAAACAATCACGTCATTAATATCCATGAACCTTGCTCATTCAAGCGACATTAGTCAGCCCTGACAACTAAAAACCATTCATGGAAATGTATAAATTCATGTAAGCAGTCCAACTGTTACAAAGACCAAGAGGTACCAATTGTTCACCTGGCTGGCATCCGCCTCACATAAAAAAAACATAACAATGTAAGTCAGGAAATAAATCTGAATCAGTAGGATATGTTATTCATCTAATATGTAAAGAAGACAGTCATTTGAAGGTTTCTCTAATTTTTTGCATCTTCATCCATAATTTATGGCACATTAACATCATTTGTCCAATAATTTAAAGACCTCTACAAGCCAGAATGCTGTCTGTCAAAGTTGACACAGAATGTTTTCTATTAAAGTTTACCAAAATTCTGTTGACCTATTATGCTGTTTAATTGTTTCCAATTTTTCATAACAGGTACCATGTTTTAAATTTGGTCAACATCAATTGAAAAAATTAAAAGCCCTCACTGCCACTGTGCTTAGAATCAAATTTAGTCAAACTCTGTTGTAGTAACAGCTACCAAATTTCATGATTGTCATTTGTATAAAAAACGAAAGATCTTAATGCCAAAATCCATTTTTGTCAAATTCGGTAAATTTTGTTCATAGTTTATTGAATTCGTAGCAATGGCTGCCACAAACAACTTTGAACAGACAATTCACAATGAAAAATACATGATGGACTGATGATCATATCATAAAGAACACTTCATCTTATGGATAGGTTAGATAAAAATGAAACAATGAAGAGTTACTACCATTTATCCAACATCATCTTACTAAGCTAGAAAGTGTAAATTGAAACTGTCACCCTTTTATATTTTTTAAACTTGCTAATGATCTTCATGGTATCAACCTACATTCCAAGTACAGCAGAACTTCAATTATCCATCACCCTATTAAATGTTAGTATCTCTTAACTGTCAGGGCATTGTACGTCCAAATATCAAAAACAGGTACATGTACATATATAGATATTATGATTTTTTTGATAATCCGGTCTACTGTACAACATTTTTAATGTACATATTCTATTATCTGTCTATTCTCATATCCGTCATGGTCTTGGTTGCACACCCTGACAATCAAATTTCTACTATATGATCAAACTGAATTTGAAATATGATCTCCAGATTAGTAATTGGATGTAATCTGGAGCCTGTTCACGTTTATATACTATTCTCATGGAACAAACTCAGAATGGCTGGATTCTGGAGCAGAGTTTATTTCCTTATGTTAATGTGATCAGGTAATGTATTTGACAGCAAAATGACATTTCACTCACAACAGGTCTAGTTAGCTTGAATTAATATTAAGCATACAGGACCTTTGAATCCAATCTATCACTTAGCCCAGTGGTTCTTAACCTATGGGTCATGACCTAACTCTTGATTGCCATGCAGATTTGAGTGGATAACCAAGATCAACCTTAATAATTTGAAATTTCCCACCCAATTAGTTTTTAACCATTTGATACACCACAAAGCTAACACTACAAATCTAATCTGGAACGTTGCCCCAAAAATGTAACAATAACTGACTTAGCCATTTGGCCAAAAGCCAAGGTACCCAAATTGTTGCGATAATTTTACATTTTCTTTATATAACTACTTTCAACTACAAGGAAACTGAGATTACATATCAATATATCAAAACAAATTTATGAAGGCATTTTTTTTATAGTATACACAGATAAACATTAGTTAAATATTAGATGAACTGTTCGTTCATATATCATCTGTTGGCATATTGGATCAATTTTAAAAAAAACTCAAATAGCCACCATTTTTTATGGGGGGGGGGGCATCTATACAGTTGCAAGACTGGTATGCAGGGGCAGGAATTTTACGCTCAAGTTGAATATTTCTTAGGTCCACAGCCAACACTATCAAAATGTGGTCTAATTAATTAAGCTGATGGCCACAATAAGTCTGCACAGTATCCACACTGTTTAACTTGCCAATTAATTTAATGGAACTTTTAAATGAAAACATTCTCAATTACAAAATGATAATTTTTAAAAAGTACTAGCTATAATATTTTTGCATTATAAAATACTAAAGCTATCTTAAGTCAACCTCTGTCTTCAGATTGAAAGCTCCCAATTTTTTGTTTCTTTTTGGGACAGCTGCAAAATGATTTTTTGTAAAGGTTACCTCCCTTACACTGCTTACACTTACCTGGCTTGACCTAGTCCATATTTAACACCAACTCCAACCCTGGGGAGTGCATTTATAACTTTCTTGACTGTAGCATGGTCAGGCAAGGCAAACATGACAGCTGCTGCAAAGAGAAGAAGGCTAAATGAACACTGCATTTAATTACAACATCTAAACACCACAAACATCATTTCAAACAGCTCGACAATTATTTAACTGTCTGCCTGAAGCACAAAACATTATAAATACAAGGTTACATTTCCTTAAAGGGGACAAACATGCAAAAATAAAATTCGCTCAAATTTTTTATATTATTTGCTATATGTATATTGGTCACTTTCTGAAAATTTGAACATTTCATTCTTACTCGTTACGAAGAAATTTATGAAAAACCGATCATATATCCCGATCCGTCTTAAATAAAAAAAACACACTTTCCTCCCCCTCACAAATAGTGGAAGTGACGTCATTTGAGACACTGTACACACTGGCATTGTTGATAATGAATTATGGAGAACTTGTCCCAAAGAGAACAGGTAGAAGGATCCTATATAATAATTGTGAGATGTCGCCACATGGTTGTTAAGGTTTTATTTATTGTTGTCTTTCTTTAACTTAATAACTTATTAAAATTAAAAAAATTTGTAACTTTTCAAGTTTTCCATTTGATCAACTCAGCTGCTGTACTTAACGAAACAGAAGAGACATCTGTCCCTTTTGCTCTGCTCTTAAAAATTATTTGATATATTTTAATTGGGGAAAAAAGAACATGATGTGAAGTTTTATATATGAAAGAGCTCCAACCTAATAATGAATGATAATTGAACTCGATAAAAAAACAGCATTGACACATACTCAGGAAATACTGTCGCTACTGAGTTCAACATCGTTTAGTCTATTTCTTCTTATTTGTTAGTGTTTGTAATTTTATTAGTTCTTAATAAAGCAAACTATTTAAAGTTGAACAACAAGTTTAAAAAATATTTCACTACTAAACTGCCGATGCAAAATAATGTTTACGTCATTTCATTATATATAACTACACCATGATCACGCGTACTAACGGGATTTTGTTACCTTAAATACGTATTTGAACTGCTCGACGTACTTGGGTTCAGACATAATGAGAAAATCATTTTTAACAACAATTTTAAATTTCACGTTTAAATCCTGTACAAAACTGAATCAGAAGTTTGAAGAATCAGCCAGATAGCCCAAGTGGCCGAGTGGTCTAAAGCGCTCTCCATTATGGATCACTGCCATCTCACCTCTGTCTATGCTGGCTCGAGTCTCAGATTCAGCCTATGGGGTATGTGAGAAAGCATGCCAGTAGCTTCTCGTGGATCGGTGTGTTTTCTGGGGTTTTTCTCGGGTTCTTCCTCCATCATTAATACTGACCGCCATGTATAGCCTATCATGTGCTGGAAAAAATGATGTTAAACCCTACAACAACAACAACAACAACATTACCGAAATAGAATATACCATTAACATCCAACCTTACTTGATAGATTCGTGGGACAAAGATGAACAGGACTCGTCAGATTTTGACAAAAATGGTGCTGCTCTTGGGTCTTTAGAGAAACATTCAAACTCGAAATGTCTCTGGCACAACCTGGTGTGTTGAGTTACCATAAAGCCTTCTCTCTTTAATTTGATCGCCCATACAGCTCTCCTTTTAGGGTCCTTGGGGAATGTGAAAAAATTAATCTTCTGTCTGGAACTTAAATTATTCACACATCTATTTTTTTTGGGGGGGGGGGGGGGGTGGCAGGCACCATACAGATCCCAGCCCCCATTTTCTTAAACAAAAGAACAAAGTTTCATGCGTTGGTGTTTTCCTCCTGATGTGTAGTTTGGTGGTATTTTTAAATATATATTTTTTCTCCTCTTTCTAAAATTTCCGTTTATGTAGTTAAACTTTGAGGGGTATTGTATCTTTAGTGTTTCCTGGGTTGATCATCCGAGTAGGTTTTATTCATATAATCTCAATTCATTCCCCAGTTCATTTTGTTGACCTTGGCAAGAGGTAACCTGTACGCTATTTATGTTGGTGCTATAGGCATTTGATATATATTTTAAAAAAATCAACAACAAAAAATTATATACATTTTTTTTATTTTTAGTTTTGAACGAAGTACGGTGTACTATCTTTGTTTTAGGTGGGGGGGGGGGGAAATCTGATTGTTTTATAACTTGTATTTTTTCTGTATCATTCTTCGCACAGTCTATTTATTTCATATTGAATTCGACTGTGCTCAAGTGGGGTCCATACATTTTTTTTTTTTAAAATTGTACTTTGTTTGTTTGTTTGTTTGTTTATTTAGTACTTTTAAAGATTTCCCTAAATTGTTTATGGTATCCTTTCATATGGGTTATCTGTGCAGTACGGGAGCTGCCCAGCGGTGTAATAGAAGAAGAAGAAAGTATTCTATATGTTCCAAGTTTTTCTTTTCTTCCTAAAAGATTAATTCATTAGGCATATTTCGAGACAATTAACTTGTATATTTGATTCACACAATTTAGAGCTGTGTATTGAACCATCTTGTTTCTACTTGACACTTCGCTGCACAAACTGAATATGACTTGTATACGTTAATCGTCTCAAATGACGGCACATCCTGTGTATTTGGAAGAGAGCTAACAAATTCGCAGCAGGGTCTTTCCATGTGATCTCGCAAAACAGGACAGTATTCTTTTATAAAATTGAAGTGCAAATACATAAGATGCAAATAAACAAATAGTTGGGATAGATTAAATACACAAACTACTAAATATCCTTCTATTTACAATAAAATTATGCTGGTCCTGGTTTTTGTCCCCTTTAAAGGAATTTCTATAACGAGTGCATACTTTATGAATAATTGTATGGATCAAATAAAATCATTTACTGTAATAGCAGAGAAGATGGAAAAAAGGTTCCCTTCTTTAAAACTCATGAATGCCTCTGCTTAAACATAATTACATGGATAGAAGATAGACAAAGAGACATATACAGATAGAATAGTAGAAACCACCATATACAATGGCTGACCGACAGATGCAAATCTGGTTGTTGTAGGGTTTAATGCCATTTTTCAGCACAAGATAGGTTATACATGGTGGCCAGTATTAATGGTGGAGGAAGAACACAGGAAAACCCCAGAAAAAAACACCAACCTACAGGAAACTACCCGAAAGCTTTCTCATATACCCACATTAGCCAAGCTCGAGACTCTAACCCATGCAGACAGTGGTGAAATGGCAGTGATCTGTAATGGTGAGCATATTAGACCACACGGCCACTCGGAGTCCCTCCCAAATCTGGTCCTGCATAATGAGCCAATAGATGAGGTCTACATAATCTGATTAAGGACAATGGCTTGTGAAATGTTTGTGTATTTAAGATTTTGAAAAGCTAATATGTTTACATGTCCAAGTCCAGCAATCCAAATTCTGAGACTGGTGTGTATTTTCTTGTGCTACACTTGGTTAAATATCTACACTGAAACCAACCATACCAATTCTGGTGGAATTATTCATATTGTTAATCTCATATTATGTATTACAATCAACTCTATCAGATTTTGGTTTTACAGTCTGAAAAAATATTATACAAGTGAAACGCAGGTGAAGATGGTAAACACGGGTATATCTAGATTACTAAAAATGCATTTAATGTCTGTTTGTAATTATTTTAAGACAACATGCCTAGCACAGGTATCACAAAAAGCAAACGAATATTGACAAATAAGAAATAACATCACCAAGACACCTAATTCACATGAATAGGTTTTTAACAGATTTCAAAACAAAACATCCACTGAGGACTGTATCTCATTACAACCACTTTACAGAAATTTCAAACAGGATATGCAAGACATCAAGACTGAATGAATGCTAATCATTTGTAGTGTTTTACTAATAAACATCATAACCTCACATGCCACTAACAAGATCTGTAGGTAGCTGGCTTTAACTATAAGTGTTCTGAATCAAGAATTAATGTCTAGATAGGCCATTGGATAAAATATTTGAAGTTTTCCTACTTTTATCTTAAGATTCCAATATTTTAAAGTTAACATTTCTGATTTACATGGATATGTTTTAGCTTTTCTGTCTGTTCCCAAATGAGGTTAAATGCTTAGAAAAGTATTAGAAGTACAGTGTCACTTATTGTCTGTAGAACAGTAGCAATAACTATTGCATATACTCACTGATCAGATGAGCCCAACTGCAAACAACAGCTCTGGGTTTGTGCATGCAGTTTGTTAGAAGTAATCAGTTTAACAAACAAGATGGATTCTGATCTGCAAGCGTATTATCCTATGGCAGATAAGGATCTTTATATTTTGCAACAGGATTCACTTGTTAGCAAGTATTAATGGTATTTATAAATTCATCAAATTTGCAAATTCAAAATCAAGACTCCTTGCATCAAAGACAAATACATGGCTGTGAGTCAATGGTTTTTTCAGTATGAGAATTATTTAGAGCATAGCAAGCAGTCTTCTGCAACAAAAAGACTATTCAGCTGATATATGTCAAATCATAAAGCACTAAGGAATTGCCAAGATCTTCTACAATTTTCATTAACTTTACCATTTTCTTTGTCAGGATTGTTTTTGTCATTTTTGCATTTCTATAAACATCTATCTTTTCATTAGGAATTTGAAATAGCACAGTTGGTAGAGCATCAGACATGTAATACAAGGGTCAAAGGTTTGATACCCAACCTTGCCATCCCAAGTTGGCTGTCTCAGTATGTCCTTGGTAAAGGAACTTAGTCCCCATTTCCTTGGCATGATAGACAATTACATTAAAAGTGCTGTTAAAAGCTTTGATCCAAAAATCTTCTGTTACAAGCCTTTGTTAATATGCCTATCAATTCAATGGGTGTTGAGACAAGATTTTTCAGATGACCACTGTGGTAGCCATATTTGGTGTCCAAGCAACACCATTTTCATTTAAGGACAACAAGACATTGGGATGAATGTGTATATAAAGCTTCATGGCAATCTTCCAAGCAGTACTGAAATAACATGCGTCAATGAACAGATAAAACAACAACAGGTCATCCTTTAAGTACTTTTAGTTTTAGTCCAAGACCAGCAAAGCTCAATAAAAATTTCAGCTTGTTAAATATCACAGCAAATAACTTCTTTTAAATCCTTGCATTGCTATTAACAAGCCATTAGATAAAGAAAGGGACATAAGTAACTGAATAATTGTCACATAGTGAAGTAAGGTAACGAAAGTATTACAAACTTGTGGTATTTATTCAATATTCACAAAAAGGGAAACAGAAATCCATTTGATGGTTGGAAAAAACATCTTGAAACTCTTGTAACTGTTTAAACATTTTTACCTTGGTTTGATTTCTGCATCAAAAAAGCACTAAATAAGAGCACATTCTGTATCAACTTTGTAAAATCGACATAATTAACACAATACTTTGTGCTGGTTGGAGCTCTGATAAATATCCTAGATGTAGAGAGTTAAATATTCACATTGTGAAGTAAAACCTCTAACTTTGCCCTACACATATGGGAAAGCTTTCATCCCTTTGTCTTGAAAACATTCTTCGTATAGTTTTAAATTCACAACATTTAATAAGCAACTCGTTTAACATCTAATTCAAAATTTTTACATAGAAAAACACAATTTCTCAGAAAAAAAGACGAGACTTAAATTCATTTGAAAAGAATAAAAGGTTAGGAAAGCACAGCTAAGTATCCAAGAAGACTTTCTGTTAATGTCACACTAATAGCAAGCTTACAAATCCCAGGGTAAGGATCTAAATAGGTGTAGGTGTTTTTATTGCAAACAAAACTCATGGGATTGGAATATTAGAGCATTTGCAATAATGAATGAAATCACAACTTGTTAGATACAATTTTTTTGTTAATGTTCACCAACAAAAATTAATGAAACAAGCTGAATGCAATACACACAATTTTGTGGAATGTTGAATATATATGCTTAGTTTTTAAATAAGTAAATGTTACATGCACTTATTTTTACATGTTACAGCTGAGAGTATATATACATCGAGATGGATGTGTACAAAAAGGAAAGGTTAAAAAACCCACAAAAAAATCAGATTGAATATAAACAGACAGACCAATTACTTAACTTTGGAACTGCTGGTCTTAAGAAAAGCAACTTGTCCATTTCTTGTATGCAAACATGTGCCCATATTTTCCAACAGACATTTTTTACATGTGACCATATTTCAACAGACTTTTACACAAATGCCCCATTTTTTTTCTATAGACACTTAGTGACTTACACCACTTTGTACCTATATTTACATTAGACTTTTTACATGCATGCCCATATGTTTTCAGTAGACTGTTACACCTCCAGGTAACTACTTTTCAACAGACTTTTACACACGTTCCCATAATTTTCCATAGATTTTCATATATGTTGCAATTATTTTTTAACAGATGTTTTGTTCAGGTGTGTTATGTGGTATCTGCTGAATAAACAGCAATATTTACCACATTTTGTAAGCTTGTAAACAATATATAATAATAAAAACAATGATGTTTAATGGAAACAATTTCAAACTCTATCTGCCATCTACCACTAAAGCTTAATGTACACTGACAACTATTTATATACAAGACATTGATAATATGTACGATATACCTCACTAAATCTGTGATTGATCTTTCTCTATATAGCTTTTGCCATCTATTATGACTAATACACATGCAATACATGTATTCAGTGAATTCTGGTATATTTTACAAATTAGGTAAAATGTCATTCAGATCATTGTGATGTTGTATTCCACCATTATGAAAACATGAATGCAATCAGACACATGTTTTTTGGACATGTGCAAATGATGCTTTTGTACCACCTACAATTACTATGGAACTGCAATGGCATATAAACATTAAATGATATTTCACTAAAATAAAGTATTACTTATCAAAGATCCTTTTCAGAAAAAGTTTTTTAAAGGTAAATAATGCAGTTTAAGAAGCAAATCCCTAGAGATTTCACTTAATATACCGAAACCATACATACTATTTTTTATAAAAGAATTTTCTTTAAAAAAATCCTCCAAATTAGTCCAATTAGGCAGAATTGTGGAAATTTACAATTAGTAGTTACTATGTGACTGTTCTTTTACCCAATTACTATATCTTTACTAATTCTTGACAACTAGTAAAACTAAACTAAGCCATTTGCATGTGTTAGCATTGCAGCATTATCTGATGGATGTTTATGTTACATTCACTAAAACTACTAGTACAATGTACTGTCTAATTAACATCTATTATTATGGTTTGTCCTGATAAAAACAGACCTGTCTGCCTTTATGAGACTGTCTCAGTAGGGTAGTTTTGTGGGGTTTTTCCTGCAAATTTGACCAATTTTCAATATATATCAAAATATATCATAAACTGCTATGGTAAAATTGGAAAATGTATTTAAAAGTTCTGTATTTGAAACATGCAGTGAGTGTCAATATTATATTCAACTGAAAAGTTTGAAAGTACAAGTAGAACTAATTTACCTGAAGTAAAGTTGCACAAACTTCTGTTCCAAACGCTATTCAGCTCAATGGCTTGTTGCTATCTCTCAACTTGACATAATTCTTAGAATTTTATTCCATTTCACATGACGACTGCTATAATTTCCCACCACAAGACATACTCAAATTGATAATATTTATTCACAAGAATCTGAGTATTATTCTTTATTCTTCTGTATGATTGTTTTAACAAAACGGTGTCAGCTATTTCATGATACTAGACTAACAAAGTGGTATCATGCTATTTCAATGCTTTATGCTAAAGCCTAGGAAATAATAATCCCCAATAACTATTTGGTATCATCTATGTTCCTTCCTTGCAGAGTTGTTCATTAAGTATTTCATATTATTTGATTAATGAGACAAATGGGATGACAAGTGATATAATGACTTACATACCTCTAGCTGGAATTATAAAAGAAAACAAAATCCTACTGTGAAACAGAGATCTTAATTTACAGTCTGATTTGAATGATTGAAAAACTATATTTGTCTCAAACAATGATACACTATTTCTTTTAAATAAATTGGTCATGCTGATGAAAATTAATACATTTTTCAATAGTACCAAGAATGGTACATTATATGCCACCCCTTGTTTAACAATCCTCTCTACAAAGAGTGTTGTAGGATAAATTAAATATGTGGAAGAAAACATGTCTTCTTTAAGCAACCTTGCAAAACAACTTTTTGACCTCAAAATCGATAGGCTTTTACCTTAACCCATGTCAATTTCATACAAAACGTTTGGTCCAGATATATGATGTACAACTAATGTTACTGTGTGGAAACCATGTTTACCTTCAGAAATAATGACTATGACATCTGACTTTTAACCCTGAAATCAAAAGGAATATTCCTCACCTTAAGTGCAAGCCACACAAAATTTGGTTTAGGTATCTGATGTAGAACTTTTGTTTTCTGTGGAAACCACAGCTATTCTTTTAGTCACTGACCATGGTTTATTGACTGATGACCTCAAATTTACATCCTTCTCCCTTGTCTTAAGTGCATGATATCAACAAAGTCTGGTAACTGCATGGTTGAAAACTTAAGTTATTGGGCAGAAATCATTTTTCTCTTTCCAGTCACAGTGACCATTACCATTGAGCTTTTGATAATAAAAACAATTTACTCACTACCAGAAAGTGTCTAAGATTGCTATTTACCCAAGAGTTGTTGCAATTATAATATTATAACAAAAATAGTTTACTCACAGCCAGATATTATCTAAGATAAAAATCATAATATTATAACAAAAACAATTTACTCACAGCCAGATATTGTCTAAGATTGCTATTTACTCAATACCTAGATTTGTTGCAATCATAACAAAGTCTGGTAACTGCATGGTTGAAAACTTGAGTTAATAGGCAGAAATCATTTTTCTCTTTCCAGTCACAGTGACCATTACCACTGAGCTTTTGATAACAAAAACAATTGACTCACTACCAGAAAGTGTCTAAGATTGCTATTTACCCAATGCCAAGAGTTGTTGCAATCATAATATTATAACAAAAACAATTGACTCACAGCCAGATATTATCTAAGATAAAATCATAATATTATAACAAAAACAATTTACTCACAGCCAGATATTGTCTAAAATTGCTATTTACTCAATGCCAAGAGTTGTTGCAATCATAATATTATAATATAAACTTCAGTGCACTTACTTCTGTTTGACAGAAATATTTCAATGGCAACATTTTGATGAAGATATCTTCGTGTGAAAATAGCCCGGATCTCATTAAAGTTGAATTTTCCATGTAAATGCTCCACATAGTTGAGTACCTGGCAAAGCAACAATGCTAACTTTTATTAGAATCATAAAACATCGTGTTATATATTTTGACTACCTTTAAACAACCATCAATCAACATGCTCACACACTCATACATACAAAAAACTATACCAAAGTTAATGGATGAAAACAGTTAAGTCTGCTGCAAGAAAAAGTCAGCAAATTTTTTGCCAACTTCTCCTTTACAAAGCAATGAAAAATGTTTCATGAGGACAATATACATAACAAACACATAAAAACATGTTTTAAATCCATGGCAAGAAAATGTATGCAAAATATTGCTTATATTTTCTATACCAAACGTGATAACAAAACAATGGTAAACATTAAAACCCAACTGTACATGTCAACAAGAACATATGAAATGAACATATGATAATGGAAATCAGTGGTAAGAAAAAGTAAGCAAAGATTTGCTTATTTTTACTATACCAAATGAAGTGAGTATACACAGACATAACAACAGATATATTGTAGACATAAAGGTTAAGAAACATGAACAAGTTTTCATCATTATACCATATTTACTCGCTTACAAGTCAATTCAAATTGCAAACAATAAAGATCCTGATCTGCCGTACCATAATACACCTGCAGATCAGTTTCGATTTTGTTTGTTATACTGATTACTCTTAAAAAATTGCAGACTCCAATCTGCCAGCACATTAGGTGATGGTAGATCTGCATCTGTGCAGTTTGCAGCTGGACTGGTCTTTAAGTGAATATATACAGTACATGAAAATAGTGAAAATTCTAAGTCATACTTTTACTTACATGATCAATGAGTAAAAAAGGTATCATATTTGTGCATTAACATTTACTTTCTCACACATACACATGTGGAGAAAATAAACTGACCACATGCACACAGACTGAACGTAAAAGACAAACCTTTACACCAAGAACATTTATCTGATTCAATGAAGCAAAAAGTAAAAAATATTTATGTAATACATACAGATAAATTCATGGCAAGGCATTGACATAAATTTATGTAAATATCTATTGCACTGCTTCGCAACCGAGATAGGTTTTTAATGATACAAGTGTCTATATGAAATTTTCATCAAGAAAGCATAATTATTATAAGGGGAGGTGGTAAGATAATATGGAACAATTTTACAGTATTATTATAGTATTACATCATTATGATGTCCTTTGTTATAATATGATCCCAGATAAAAAAAAAAAAAAGTAGCACCACTATGGACTCCATAACAAAAATTAAACCATTTCACTTGAATTAGTCTGTCAAATGAATAGTCAAAAGAAAACAGGAAGCAAATTATTACATCTTCCTTTTATAGAGTAGTATTATGTTAAAATTCAATCATTCCTGTTATACCATGGTTTCTTACACAACCCTGATCTTGTTGTAATAACACCGCTAGTGGCTGTGGACTATAGCCATTGTGTTATAACAATTTAGGGCTGTATTATCAATATCACATGATATTCATAAAATAAAATAAAAATATATGTTAATGAGTGCAACTATGCATGAATAAATTTCCAAATCAGCTTCATTTCAAACTAGTACATTTAACCTAAACCAACAATTGAAAATGAATAAGAAGGATTTATGCATTCATTTCAATATGAGAAATAACCCAGCATCTACAAATTTATGCTACAATTGTTTTGACAAAGGATACATTACCAAAGATGTTAATTAAATTTGACTTCAAATTTTGTTCACGTGTTTTGGTAAATCCGACTGCTGATGTTCTATCTTGAATCAGTTTATCATCCAGTCTCCATCCCAAGTGTTGGGCACACACGAATATAGGCTAATATATCTGCTGTCGTTCTTGCAGCAGTCATCAGTAAAACTGGAACATGGAAGGTAAATTCCTTTCTCATTTTCATCCAACTAATACCTGAAATTATTAGCAAAGATCATGAAAATTCTATAACAGAACAACCCCTTCTGCCAAAAATTACATCTCATAAGACACATCATAGAACAACCAATAAATTCATGCATTGGGAATATGGTCTCTCAAATCAGGTGGTCTCTTCCAGCAGTTCTTTCAATATATGTTTTACTGTATTACCAGCAACTGGTAAATATTGTGAATCTTCTTGTAAAAGCACAGGTATTTGATTATTTTCAGATAGTTCACTAGCAAATGATTGTATGCCAGCCATCAATTTAGTTATCTGGAGAACAAGTTGGCAGCTTATCCTATGCAAGTCAACCAAATCTGCCATTTTCAATAAGTAATAATGAGACAAAATCAGCACCAACACAAATAATGATTGTTTTCTGCTCTTTCTACTAATATTATAAATTATAAAAGTCTCATGAAGCCTAAGTTTATTCATACAAATACATCATATAAAATCCAATTTAAGATCTGTAACAAATTTGTCAAATGACTCCAATATGGCCACCTACAAAATCCTATCAGGTATAATGTACCAATTGTACAACCCCGGGTAGGTGGAGCTTAAGGTGTAGGGAACACTGCATTCAGAAATAAACAACACTAGCTGTGACTGGTGCATTATGTAAGAGTTGTACTCTCTGTTAGGCTTTTTAAAAAGTTAAGCCTCTTGGCAATATGTGAGATTATATTAATTCATATCTAGATTATATTTTGCATTTTTTATGATTTTTTTAAAAAATGTTTGACACAAGATTGAAACTGGGTCTGTTGTGACTAGATAACTCTTACCCCTGTCTGGTTTCATCAGAGTTATATCTCTTAAATGCAATGGAGTACCTGGTTTTGTCCTGGTCAAACTGACAATCTAAGATTGCTCTCTGTGACAGTGTATGACATGCGTGCTGAAGTAGGATAGAAAATATATTTATTTCACAAAACAGCATTGAGGTATATGGAAAAACAATTGGAATGTGATACCATCAAGAGGCTATAACAGGATATCATTGTCCATACGCTGCATCTGCTTAAGTCTTTTCTATTTTTGACACACTTCTTACAAGACTTTAGAAACCCTTTACAGATGGCAAATCTATAACATTCTGTATTAACAGTAGTAAACTAATGGTATCCTGAAAAGATTTCATGTGCGTCATTAGTTTAAATTCTTGTTAACAAAAATGGACTTAATATAAGAAACACCCAAACACATCACTGAAAGCAAGTCTTTTTGTTGTATCTGCCATTTAATAATGAATTACATGTAATAATTAGGCAAATACAATTTTCAAGCATGAATGTGGCACCAATTACTTTTATATAAAAAAATATGTCACAATTTATACTAAAAATTTATAGACATGAAACTGAATCTTTGAAAAAAATGTTAAGCTATTCCTGAATTGCTACAGTTTCCAAGGTGAGCAAGATTTGAGCGAAACTGTACTGAAGTTCTAAATTTTCTTGGGATCCATCATAGAACTAAAATGTCTTAAGAAACAATAAGTCGACGCCAGCTAAAGTAAATGATTTTCAAGATATATGGTTTGGGGGAGGTAGGAAAATATGTGAATTCTCCAGCATTTTTTAAAACTGACCTTCAGCATTTCAATATTTTGGTGTAACCCTTAAAGTACTAAATATTTTTGAAGAACACAATCCAACAGTAATGAATTCTTTGAAGAAAGAAATGGAAATTGCTAATTTTAATTTGCCTGTATTTTGATAACTGAATATAACAGATACACAAACTCTACATGAAAATAACTAAAGTCTGTGTGCGTGTGATTAATGCTTTAACAATTTTCCAGTCATATCGCTATGATGTCCCACCCAGTCACATTATCCTAATACCAGGCCGACCAGTCCAAACACTAACCTCTTAATGCAGAGTGCCTAGTGAGGCAGCTGTTAGCACCATTTTTAGAAGTCTTTGGTATGATACAGCTGGGGTTTCAACCCACAACCTCCCACATCCAAGACTGACACTCTAACCACTATGCCACCGTAGCAGTCTAAATTCTAAACTTAATTAAGGTGCACAAGTCAAATACAGTGCATACAACTTTATTATCATTGCATTTACCTATGCAAATACAGGTAAAACTACAAATCACTTTGCATTGCATGTGTTTTTGTTTCCTTTTAATTAAAAGGTTCATATACATCTTTGAACACTATTTTTTAGTGGCTTAACAACATACATGTATGTCTGTTACAACTCAATATCCAAGTTGTGAAAATCAATGGTTTAAAATATATACAGCCAGTACAGGAAAACATCAGACATGTTTACACTCCCTAAGGTTGGTACATGTATTAATTGTTCACAACAATGTGCAGTTTTTCATGTCATTTATTCTAGTACATATCAGTCATCTCGTTTCCATCTGTGAGCTTACACAGTCACAAGTCATGTTCACCACCTCTTTATGTAATATTTTCTTAGAATATTAATAAATATTCCCAAATCACACATTTTCTTGATGAAATATGGGATAGATATCACATATTCTGCTGGCCAATAAAAATCAAAACAAGATTTATAAACCAAGCCCTTGACTAACACAACACAAAAATAGTTTCAATGGATCACATGTGACAGGCTTCCTTTTCTCATGCAGCTATTGTTATCAAATCTGTCCTGATTACGCTTTTGCCTGCATAAACATTTGCTTGATCTATGACCAAATATAAGAAATCCTCTTCAATGAATGTTTTTCAAGTTTAAAGGCTTGGTGTTCTATAGTTCTATATTTAATTCTTGAAATACCACTAAAGAGACTTAATCTGTTTTTATAAAGTCAGCATGTACGTTTGACTCATTTCCAACATAATTTTTGGGCTTAAAATTACTCATTTTTATTCCTAGTAACACATTCCCAGATCCAATTCTCTAATCTACTTCAAAACTGTCAAACTATTTTGTCATCCAGGATTTACCAGATTAAACCATCATCTGAAAATGTATCGTTTTGGCAGTCTTAAGGGTAGCAAGTGCTTTAGCCAACAGTTGCAATAAACGTGTTGTAAAACTATGACAGAACACTGGTTTCTTGGCCAAAAGTACCAATCAGATTTATTTTCAGAAACTTTCATGTCAAGATAAAGTATCCACGTGTAAATAGTTGATTACCTACACACAAAAAACATATGCTAGAAAAAGCATTATAGGATCTCTACAAATGGTGCAACTAATGCCATGAGAAGCACTTTAAGGGGGTCCTGGGTGGCAGAGTGGTATAAAACTCTCGCTTCTGCTGATCAATGCCATCTCACCTCTGTCCACATGGATTTGAGTCTCGGACTCGGCCAATGAAGATATTTGAAAAAGCTGCCAGTAGCTTCCCATGGGCTGATGGTTCTTACTGATGTTATCCAGTGATCTTCCTCTTCTAATTATACTGGTTGTCATGTATAACCTATCTTGCATTGAAAAATGGCATCGAACCCGAAATTAACAAGGTCTTTTTGGGTCAAAACATGACCATACTCTACTTGTCAAAAACTAGCTGTTACATGTAAATGGACCTTCTGCAATGCAATATGTAGACTCTTACAACATTAAAAGAGCACCCAGGTGGCCAAGTGGACTAAAGCACCTGCCTTTAATGATCACTGCCAATGCACTTCTGTCTGTGTGGTTTCCAGTCTTGGGCTCAGCCAATGTGAGTACAAAAGAAAGATTGCAAGTAGCTTCACATGGGTCAGTGGTTTTTCACAGGGTTTTCCCTAGTCCTTCAACCACTAGTTGACTTGTTATACTGGTTGCCATGTATAGTCTATCATGTGCTGAAAAATGGCAGTAAACCCAAAATATTATTTAAAAAAACACAATCTTACAAGTAGGTAATGCAATGCTTAACCTGCTTTTGATACTACTGCACAATACAAATGAACACCAACAAAAAATATTAAATAAGTACTAAAAATGAGTAATTAAATATCATTCACAAAGCATCCATCGAAATTACAGCATATTAAACTTTGCTTGCATCACTTGATAGTAGGTTTTATTTCCTGATCATACCCTTTAACAGGAGTCTGACATTATACATCATTTACTCTTTCCCCCTTGATCCAACCCTCTGAGCCAGTAAAGTAAATAAATTATAATGACTGTGGATTTTACAGTGCATCAGCATGATAAGGTAAAGAGTAAATCAATGCCAATATTAATTACAAATATATGATTTTAAAAGGAAAAAAAATAGATCAAAAGTATGTAAAGAATCCTGATCAAATTGTAATGTAAACAGCTGAAATATTCTAAAAAGTAAAAATGCAACAAAAAAGGTATTGTGCTGAATCAGGATAACTTGATCCACTGATTAAAATCACTCACAGAATGCAATAAGCAAATTTTATTATACATGCCAGCTACCAACAAGAAATGTAAAATAAGAGTTACACTGTCAAAAAACTCTTTCATGTTACTGACATGATATTATCAATCATATGTAGGTTGGAGGTCAATACAATCAATCAAAAGGTGTTTAACATTAAAGGGCTCAAAGAATTAAACAAAGATGAAAGTGAGTAATGCGAGCATGTCCAATTCTGATACATGCAAACAGCCACATCATTCTTACAGACTGTTCTATAAAAAAAAGAAAACAATTTGACTAATGAGGCTTGACTATATGGAAATGGTACGAATAGCATTAATACCTATCACTTGCTGAATACAATACAAGTAATATTATATGTTAGTATATTGTATTTTACACTCTGAAGGTTGGTAAGTTATGGTCATGTTAGTAGTACCATCTGCTTTTTTATTACTACATGACTGGGTAGCTAACAGAAAATAAAAACATGACATACTTTGTTCAGTATATCTGAAAAGGATGTTTCTCAAAAGGTGGTTTTACAATTCCATATTCTGATGTTAAATAAATACTGAGAGAATTGATGAGAACTAATTTATGAAATATTTTTTATTTTAATATAATTCAAAAAAAATTAAATCTTTTGTTTTCATAGTTCAAACCAAGACTGGCTGAGTACCCTGATCTCAGCTGAACAGATCAAAGTACCATCTAGTCAACATTTTGCCACGTGGTTGCCTCTAATAAAAGGTTTGGTAGCCTTTTCAGCCAAAAGTTACATTTTGTTAGGAAGTATTTAATAGACATAATTAGACAAGAAATTACTAGTCTGCAGCATTTCTACTTTATGCAGAGGGGCCCTGAGTGGCCAAGTGGTCAAAAGCATTCTCTGTTACAGATCACTGCCATCTCGCCCCTGTCTGCGTGGGTACGAGTCTATGATTCGGCTAATGTAGTTATGTAAGAAAGCTTGCCATTAGCTTCTCGTGGGTCAGTGGTTCTTTCCGGGGGGGGGGGGGGGGGGGGGGGAGGGAGGGGTCAAAGAGTTTTTCCTTCACCAATACTACTGGACGCCATGTATAGCCCATCATGTGCTGAAAAATGGCGTTAAACCCTACAACAACAACTACTTTATGCATTATTCACAGGTCATGGGATCTGTTGAAAAGCCAACAGTGCCAGTTCAGGAACAAAATCCTTTCCAGGTTTTAAAAAAATCAATATTTGCATGGTCCAGGTATATTTATTATTTTTAGTCTAAAAGTTGTAATGGTGTTTAGCTTGCTTTCAAAATGTGTGCTATAGCTGGGATGACAGACAGATATGAAGATGGGATAAGATGAATTTAATCTCCGTTGGATGGCATATTGCAGAAAAAAATTTTCTCTGCAATTTGAAAAGGTTGGTTTAAGCCTTTAAAATGGTGATACTTTCAAGGCCACTATGGTTAGCAATACATACATGTATTTCTCAAGTTCTAAGAGAAACGCTCACCGACATGGATGTTACTATAGATTTTTGCATTTTACATTTAATTACAAGAGGACACACTGTATTTATGATGATTACACTTAAAAGAAGAAGCTTCGCACTTATTTATTAAAGTACTGCCTCTACTTGGCGTAAGTGGCAATATTCATTGATCGAAAATTGCTTACATATTGTTAACTGCAGCGTACTAGGATTGTCATTTGGGAGAAAATGTTAACAAATTGTATGACCTATTTTTAAATTTGTGATTTCATAATGTTGATTAACATTTCCAGGTCCTATCTACCATTTTTGATGATAAAACAAGCGATATATCAAAGTTTCAGTTACCAATTTTGATTGTAATTTTCTTCAAGTTCAACAGAGATCAATTTTTGCTGTATTTTCTGGTTTAAAAACATGGGATCCACACATGACCCCGTGTTATAAGCAGGTTCACGAGTTATCAGGGCCCTGTAATTTTTGTGTTGCATAAAAAAAAAAAAAAAAAAAGATTTTAAATGAGTAATACATTTTGCATAGGGCCTTATGTAGCAGCATAATTTAATGTAATCATGAATGTCATACTGGTCTTCTTCAAATCAAGATAATTGCATGACTGATTGTCATATAATTACAACCAACATGCCAACCCCTGATGATGAAAAAGTATAACCCAAGTGGTCAAAAAGCATAATCCTGGCAGAAAAAGCGTAATCAACATAAAACATGCTAAAATTTCAATAAACAATGATGTGCCCCTCTCATTTTTCACATCCTTTACTGTTTCAAGTTTTCATATGTAGCACTTTTAGCTTTACACACACAACAATTGGAATCCATCTTAAGACTTTAAACGCCAATTACAAAAATTTCCACATGGCCTGAAATAGATGTCACGTAGTGCTGCACGTGAAGACACGAGTCTTCATATTTAGAAGGATTCTGTATTTTTAGTTTTGCCTGAGAAATTTTTTAAAGGAGATCATTTTGCTCTCATATATTATGCATCGACTAAAATAAAATATACTTTTTGGTGCCAAATACTTAGACTAGTTCTGCAGTAAATATGAATTGAACAAAGAATCTGCAGGTAAAGATTCAAATTGGAAAACCAGTCTGTTCTCTCTTTACTAAGCCATAAAGATGCTATAAATAGAATTTGAGGTCGAAAGTTCGAAAGTAAACCAAGTTTGCTATATTGTAGCTGCATAAAAGCTGTCTTTTCTAAAATACGGTCTGTGGAATTAATGGAATGTTAATAAAAACGAGAAAACAATTGATTTTTCTGGAAGTCAGATATACTGAAAAAGCGTAATCCATATAGGTTTACGTGTAACACGTAATTTAGTTTTTTAAAAAGTGTAATGATTACGCTAATAGCTTCTCTTGGGATGGTTGTTCTTTCCGGGGGTGGGAGTGTGGGGGTGGGGTGTTAATACTAGCTGCCATGTATAGCCAATCTTGTGCTGAAAAATGGCATCAAACCCTACAACAACAACAACATTACTACAGCCTATACTTAGTCCTACAATGTAAGACATAGCACATGTTTTTGTTTTTGTACTAGGTCTTACTATCCAAATAACGGCATTGCAAAGTTTGTTTTGATGTCGGTTGACAATGGAATGAGTAGTCAAGCTTCAGGAATATCTCTCACACTTGGCAGCTAATATCAAGTCTTCCACTAACTTATGTGCAATTAATATACTTACTGTCCTATCTTTAATGTGGTGGAATGAAAATACTGACACTAGCAAATGGACACATTTTAATGTTCAATTTACATACATTTGAATCTGTTGCAATGTGACGGTAGTCAAGGTATGTTGAAGTATGTTTAATTAGGCTCATGTGGGGGATATGTTTCTTGAATAAAATGAAATATTTCTTACAGTTTCAATAGGCCTAATATATTTTTTATTCATTTTGTTAAAGAATAATGATTCAACTTTCGGCATTCCTTGCTTTCATTGCTTTCCAGCCACCTCAAATGTAGGCCAACAAAACTCGAAAACAAGTCCATTTCTTTGGCGAGAATTTAACTTTATCAGAGAAAAGACGTCAGGGTAAGTAAATTCAAGAAATACATTATAACTTTGTTTTAATAAAAGCATCATTAAACTTATTGGTTGCTAGTTAATAGTTGTATGTGATATTACTAAAAATTAGACTTTCGTTACAGTTTTTCAACATCAAAACACACTACACAACGCCTTTATTTAGGCAGTGGGATCCATCACCTCCCAGAACAATATCATCGGGTGATGTGGCTTATGTTGCAAGACTAAAGCTATAGTGAGTACTGACTACTGTACTGTACACTGATCCATTCTGCACACAAAAAAGGCATAGATTATTTTATCAGTTATTCTTTCAGACATTCTCTGGCAACTGTTGCATGACATTGAGCTGAAAGATAATAAACATTACTAATAACATAATATTTAGCAATTTCTTCACATTTTGAGTACCATCGCCAACCCACCTGTAAGTGAAGCCATTGAGCACTTCATGAACCTCAAGTAGATCTACAGAAGAAAATCTTCGATACTTTCTCGAATCAGTCAAACGCTGTTTTCAATATATTGCCTTACTTTAACAGCATCTTTGATTAAAGTGCATAATTTCTTTTAAAATTTTCTTTACATTCTTACTATCAAAAAAATATATTTCCATATATTAAAATTTGCAAATGGCTGACAATACAGGACGGAAGTGAGTATGGGTAAAAATCAAGAACATTAATGTTTGTATACAGTGTACACTAACTACCTAATAAATAAATAAATAAATAAATAAAATAATAAATAACTAAATAAAAATATACATAAATATGAAACGAAAAGAGAGCAAACACTTTTTACGTTGGATTATTATTCTCGACCTCATTATAATAGGTATCACTTTCGACAGCAATTATCTCCCTTATACCATCGTCACTGCGAGCAGCTAGAACCGTTTCTTGAAAACGAAAGGGACCTAAATGAAAATCATAAATCTAACAAGAACAGTAAAATAAAAAAAATAAAAAATTTGAGCAGAATATTTAACATTTCATATCTTTAAAATAATCTAAGGCAAATTAGAGTGATATTGTACTTTCATCTTGTGTTTCTTCCTCTTTTATATTCATCATGCTTAAATTGTCTCCTAGAAGATGTCTCAATGAAGAAACAACATTTATTTTATTTTATTGTGCATCAGTAACTGCTAGTTGTAAAAAAAATTGTTGTAACATTGTATGTGATATTTTTTAACACATCGTTTTATTATTATTATTATTATTATTCTTGTTATTATTATTATTATTATTATTATTATTATTATTATTATTATTATTATTATTATTATTATTAAATCTATTAGGTTTTTCGAGGGTAAAAACTACAAGGTACAGTTTGAAACAAAAAATTTAAAGTCAATTAGGCAAATCCTGTGCAGCAGTGACAAGGAACCAGCTTAACATAGCAGATGCATAATTTATTTTAATTCGATCAGTAAATGGAACATGGGTGCATACAAGACTCAAAATGCACTATAGGCATATTAAATTCCATATATATATTGTACTGATTCACCCTCTTACTAGTCTGTAGTCAAACCACTTTGGTTGCATATATGTGGTTAGAATGCCCACTTCATCTGCTGGATGTCACGCGTTCAAACCTAGGCCGAGTCTTTTCAAAATTAAAAATGGTACTAGCTGCAGCATTACTTAATGCTAAGCATTAAAAGAGGTTAGCACTAGGACTTATCGGCCTGGTGTCAGGATAATGTGACATGTATTCGGCATGATGCCCCTGTCCTAGAGATCATTATAAACTGACAAACCGCAGACATCGCAGTGATATTACTCAAATTGTTAAAGCTGAATACAGAAATCTGTCGTCAGAATTGTTTGCCTTTGCCAAAATATTGTTATTTTATTTAGTGTAGCCGAGCCAAAACTTTGTATAGTGACTACTAGTTCGGCGTAGCCGAGCCTAAATTTTAGTTAGTTACCACTATTATTTTAGTGTAACCAAGCCTAAATGCGCGCGCATGTGTGGGGGGAGGGGGTAACGTAGCTTTAACAATTTTCAGTCATATAGCTACGATGTCTGCAGTATGGCAGTTTAAAGTGATGTCTAGCACTGGGGCATCATGTCGCAAACATGTTGCATGATGTCCCACCCAGTCACATTATTCTGACACCAGGCCGACCAGTAGTAACACTAACCTCTTAATGCTGAGCGCTTAGCGAGGCAGCTGTTATTACCTTTTTTTGTAAGTCTTTGGTATGACTCGGCAGGGGATCGAATATTTTTACGTTTATAGTCTCGTTTGGTAATAGAACTAATTATTACCACCCTAATAATTTAACTATGTTACCCTTTGATTTGATATGTTTTTACGCAACCGAACAAATGTCAGGGATTGTGTTTGTTTTGTAGGTAACATTTACTGTAATAAGAGTGTGTAATATTTACTGCAATAGTTTATATATATATATATATATATATATATATATATATATATATATATATATATATATATATATATATATATATATGTGTGTGTGTGTGTGTGTGTGTGTGTCCTATTGTTAATATATCATAATATTGGATTACAAATTGCATATACTTAGAATACTGATAATATATCATACAATTGGATTACAAAATGTATGTACACATAATTCTGATAATATATCATACAATTGGATTACAAAATGTATGTACACATAAATCTGATAATATTTAATGCTATTGGATTACAAAAATTTACGTACAGAATAATGATAATATTTAATAATACTGGCTTACCAAATGTATATTATTATTATGATTTGCCTTTTTCCTATTTGTATTTCTCAAATGATGCAACGAATTAATTAAATTACCTAAGTGTTTGTTACATAAGTTTTATAAGTGAGCCAAGTGCTTTATATTGCAAGTATGTTTTTTTAAATAAAAATCAACACACAATGGATACTCTATCTATCTATCTATCTATCTATCTATCTATCTATCTATCTATCTATCTATCTATCTATCTATCTATCTATCTATCTATCTATCTATCTATCTATCCCATGAAAAATTATCGCCTCATTTATCAATCATCTATTTTTGTGCGGTGAAAAATATGAGTATCGTCTCCGAAGGGGAAGGTATACAGTTTGACGGTCTTTTTCTTTGTATGTCTGCCTGTTATTGCGTTTCTTTTCTTGATATCCGTCAATTTATTTGTCTGTCTGTGTGCGCGTTTTATCCCCTACATCCACACGTTTATTTGTCTGTATCCCTGCTAATGCGTTTCTTTTTGGACATTCATCCTTCTTTGTGTCTGTCTGTCTGCTATTTCATTTGTTTTTTGTTTTTAAATTGTACATCCATTCATTTTTTATCTGTCTGACAGCCGGTGCGTATCTCTTTTTACATTCATCCTTTTATTTATGTCTTTATCGCTTACTTGTTAGAAAATTATGAGTGACCAATTTTTTTTAATAGAGATGTTATCATTTAAAACATAGATTCATGAGCTATACCTTCCTTTATTCTCACACCACAAAAGGTATGTTTCATATTGTTGTAACACTTCGATTTTCAACACATTTTATTTGTTCTATTGTCATGTTATTTCTAGAAAGACGAGATTATATAATTTATTCATATTGTACTGTTTAATGCCATTTAGGCGAGAATCTCTCTCTCTCTCTCTCTCTCTCTCTCTCTCTCTCTCTCTCTCTCTCTCTCTCTCTCTCTCTCTCTCTATATATATATATATATATATATATATATATATATATATAACTTTATCAACTGAGGTAAATAGAAAATAAGCAACCAATCAAATAACAAACCAATCCAATGACTCACCAATCAAGCAAGCACATCCGCATAATGCAATACACAATAAATCTAGTAAATAAGCATATACATGCATCGCATAATGCAATAAACAATAAATCTAGTAAATAAGCATATACATGTATATACTTTGCAAACACTAAACTGACTAAACCATGCAAATGAAGGAACATATACAGACAATAAACAAACTAAACAAAAAAAAACGCAGCTGTCGATCTGACTGTTTTCATTAATTGTTTGCACGTTAACCAGTCGAACATTAAGAGAAATAGAGTAACAAGGAGCAAATATTGCTACATTTGGTCTTTCTCTTTTTTTCTTTTCTTTTTACAGAAAAAGAGATTTAATGATCTCTGACCATAAAACAAGAGAAAACATATTTTTTTTTAATACAAAAGCACCAGCGGCAGAAAATCATTATTTCAGCCCAACAAAGGCAAATATCTTTCTTATTAGATTTGTCCTAATTAAGGTCCCTGTGGAATGATGTAGAGTCGTATCTTTACTGAGTACCGCAACTGCATCCCCGAATAAAAACGCTAAATCTAATAATTGTGTTATAATTGGATTATGCAATAATTACTAGAGAGTCAATTTTCCTCTCTGAAAGGAAACTTGATGTTCAGCAAATAGATTTGTCCATTACAGCGGTCTATTGACGTTTGCTTAATCAAATATTTATGAATAATTTGCAGAAACTGATCCATTTCATTACGCATAGCCCATCATTTGATAGAAATGTATTATTTTTTGTGTCACTTTCTCCAAAATGGATTGTCCCTTTGGGAATTGGTGGGAAAATATTTACTTCATAATTGGGAAAAATATTAAAAATGATGGAACATTCGTTGGAGTGGGATGGTAATTGTTAGAAATATCTGGCTCCTGGCCGTTATTAATCGATGTGGGAATGGAAACTATCCAGAGACTGCTATAACGCATACACCGGGTTATTGAATGTGGAATTAGTATTTTATGATTATGTTACATTTTAATACTATTTTGCACTTTCATAAAAAGTCACACGGGCATACGTTTAATGTCTTGTTCTTTTTGTTGCATTTCTGATAAATAAGTCTACAAGATTCTGTTTTGATGTTGTTGTACGATACATTTTACAAAGCGGAGTTCTGTCTTTCATTGTAGAATAACGTTTAATATGACCAGGACAAGTGTGATCTATACAAAATAATCTTCAAGATAAAGAAATAAGCTTAAAAAGTCATTTTAAGAACACCCATTGAAGGTTAAGATATCCGAAAATGAAAAGAAGAAAAATAATTAAAAGACAGAAAGACAAATAGAATGATAGAAACCAAGTGCCCTAGAGAGCAGTCAATATGTAATCAGGACTAGCAAATCATACACCTTTCTCGCCATCGGTCACAAATGGTACAAATAATGCCAGCACACAAGCTTGCGTAATCTTGGGTGCATGCAAAGATATGAATAGACTATTTACGCTTAGAGCAATTAGAAAGGAATAAAAAAATTTATTAATAACCGTTTCGACCAAGTGCACACAAATTTAGAAAGTAGGTTATGCAGATAGTTTCAAATTCACACCTAAACATCTTGTAGATAAATGACTCGAGTATTATCTCGAGAAAGACATATCATCGCGAGCCCTACAATATACAGTAGGTAGTATTCTGATTAGGGGATACATGTTTATCTTTTTTCCTCCAAAAAGAACAGTAAGTATATCTCTCCTATCCTAAATGCATGCATATTAAATCTCTCTCTCTCTCTCTCTCTCTCTCTCTCTCTCTCTCTCTCTCTCTCTCTCTCTCTCTCTCTCTCTCTCTCTCTCTCTCTCTCTCCTGGTCGATCATAATATTCCGTTCAAACACATACATACACACGTGTCTGTGCATTGTAACAAGATATATCAAAATGAGCACATGAATAAAAAATAAAATACATCGCTATAAATTAGGCGTAACATAGCACTATATATTTTACAATTAGCAATTTTAATAAGTCAATAAACTTTAGCAAAATTAACAGGTAACAATGTATCAGTAGTAAAGATAACATTCATACTCAAAACGTTTGAAACACTAGCTGTAATTGAAAGGTAATTGAGAGAGAGACTGTATTCTTTCATTTTGTGGAAAAATGCAGGCCTTGTAGTACAGTTTTAATTCAATCATTCAATAGGCCGAATTGAAAGAGACGCCACGATAATTGTATCAATTAATGATATTGATTGAATTTAAGTCAAACTTAGCTGGAGTAGCATGAAAATAGTAATTACAGAGTACAGGTTATATTAGATGTCTATTCACTCGCTTCTTGTTCATTTTATTCTACTTGTCTTTCTTCTTAAGTGTTTGTTTATTATCAAAGATTGTTTTGACGATTGTAAATTCGTGTACAATCCGAATTTTTCTTTAAGGCCAATATTTTCTAAAGTTTATAGATGCCTAATCAATAATAATAATAATAATAATAATAATAATAATAATAATAATAATAATAATAATAATTTTTCTTAAAGGTCAATATTTCCTAAAGTTTATAGATGCCTAATAATAATAATAATAATGATAATAATAATAATAATAATAATAATAATAATAATTTTTTAATGGCCAATATTTCCTAAAGTTTATAGATGCCTAATCAATAATAATAATAATAATAATAATATTAATAATAATAATAATAATAATAATAATTTTTCTTAAAGGTCAATATTTCCTAAAGTTTATAGATGCCTAATAATAATAATAATAATAATAATAATAATAATAATAATAATAATAATAATAATAATAATAATAATAATTTTTTAATGGCCAATATTTCCTAAAGTTTATAGATGCCTAATCAATATTAATAATAATAATAATAATAATAATAATAATAATAATAATAATAATAATAATAATAATATTAGTGTACGTGCCGTTATTATTATTATTATTATTATTATTATTATTATCTTGTTGTTGTTGATTTTATCATTATCATTATCATTACTATTATTATTGTTATTATTATTATTATTATTATTATTATTATTATTATTATTATTACTTTTATTATTATTATTATTATTATTATTATTATTATTATTTCTTCATCATACCTTTTATCAGAAGAGTTATAATGCGCGTTGTTATGATGTAATAATCGTAAAAACACAGTTACAAGGTTTCTTTGCTTGCTACGAATATTGTAGCTCGCTCACAGTAAATAAATAAAACTAACAGTATTATTATTTAAATGTCGAAAAGCAAATCTTCTGTTTATAAAAACAAAGGATAATTTGATTCGGTAATTATTTCATGATCTGTTTAAAGTGTAACATAAGCTACCAAACTGTTATCAAAAAGAGTCCTGGTTCATTCAGAATTAGATGTTACATGACTGCATATATGCAGCAATAAATTAATAATGTTTTAAAAGCGTGTAACAAATAACAATACCTGGTCATTGGAAAATTAAATTCTTGCAGAAACCTACGTAAGAATATTTTATTTCTTTGCATGTCTCAAATTTCTACATCACTAGGATTTTCAGTACTAAAATGTCTGTCTATTCCAATCAAGCTGAAATCACTGTGTGTGTGTGTGTGTGTGTGTGTGTGTGTGTGTGTGTGTGTGTGTGTGCTAATATCTGTATTCATTTATCAATTGATAAACATTCAAATTAGAAAAGAAAGGAAGATTAATCACACAAGTGGAATCGATTTGTAAACCATTGCACCCAATTGTATTTATTCTTGTAGTAACAAGTCTCAGGACCAAGCTTTAGTTAAACAACATTATTTAATTTCACTCTTGGTTTATTTTTCTCATTGCTGCACTGACTTAATTTCACACCAGACTGGTCAAGACAAGCTAGTGTATAAAAATGAGGACGAAATTTAATTCGATTCTAAGTACCGAACTGCGGCCTTTAGTTGTCTTGGTCGAAACGGAATTCCGAAATGATTGAGAAAAGTCGTAATTTCAATAATTAGGAGATGTGATCTGTGAAAGCCGGAGAAGGGTTGGGAAAACTCAATCTGACAGAGCATTTTTCATGGCTGCCCATATCTGCCAATTAGTTAGAAGACATAGCACTCTGGTCCAGTTGCCATGGATTTTAAAGATTTCCAGGGAATTGAAATGACAATTCTCTGAGAGTAAACACCATTTTTGCGTGCTGAAGCTTTATTTTATGGCTGGAAATATTGCACGAGCAAAACGGCTTGGGAATTCAAAACTGAATTATTCTTCAACGAGGAATGTGTGATGCTAACGTGGTCGGTTCTACATAGAATGTCGATCGATAATTTTCAGGTTACTGTACTATATACAAGATGGCCTTGATGTTCATATCGGAAAGAAAAACAAGGCATTTAAAAAAAGGATGAGAAATTTATGGAACATTTATTAATTTGATATCGAACCAAAAATTATTGGACCAAAAATTTCTTTGAAATATTTTAAAACCTCTTCTTTACATCGGAATATTTAATTGCAGAAATATTGCGCACAAATTTAATTATTTTGTTATGTAAGGTATACACAGTAATTTTAAAACCAGTAGGTTTATGTATATGGTTTAAAGGGGTGTCAGCACAATAATGGCTATATCGTGCCCATGCCATAATAAGTACTCAAAATATATAGGTAAAAGTGCAAAACTAATAAAAAGGCAGACCCTTGCAAATAAATATAAACACTTAGTCCAACATCATAAACGACAAACATGTTACATTTTATTCAAAGGTGTCTAAAGTAAAAGATAAATGTACCAGTATATAAAAACTGTAGGTCGGTATTATATTCTAATTTAATCTTTGATTAACTTTTTATACTTTAAGCAATAAAAACTAACGTCGGAAACCACATAAATGAGCGGCGAAGAATCACAAGAATAGGCACACCTTATCAGAGTTTGGGGTAATGAAACATATTTATACTAATCAGGTAAATAACGTTAGCTCAGGTGGAGTGGGGTGAATCTTATGAAGCAAATCTCAAAGGAAAGACATCTAGATAGATTTATACATAGATCGATATTGGAATGATTAGAAATATTATTTTTGTGGATAGAAAGATAGGCATGTATTCAGCTATTACACACTTCTTGGTTACATTGTATCACCCTTAGATAATATAAATTACTGTATTAGGAAGGGAACAAATACATTTGTATTGTGCTAACGACTTTCAGTAGTAGTTACGACTACTACGACACTAAATAATACCAACATAAAGTCATATTGTCATTTGTTATGATTACATGTCAAAGCATAAGACAACTTGTTATGCGCACACTCTCTCTCTCTCTCTCTCTCTCTCTCTCTCTCTCTCTCTCTCTCTCTCTCTCTCTCTCTCTCCTGGACTATTTACGAAAATAAATCTTTTAACTAACTGAAATGTCTGCTCCACAGTCTTATCAGAAATTGCTTTCAAGCCTTCTACTGCACGGCTTTCTTTGGAAAAGGCAATTTTTAACACAGTAATAACATATACAAAGATACGTAAAATTATCTGGTTGTTTATTCAACAATTGTTTTAACACAATAATAACATACCAAATATTATCTGGTTGTTTATTTATTTTACTTTCAAAACAAGGAGCTATTTATTTACGGTTCAGTTTTGTTTCAAGTACAAGCGACTACTCGCCATGATAAATTTCTGAAAAGATGTGTTAATTTTGACAAAATATGGGGGGGGGGGGGGACTGCTGGAAAGAGTCAATCCTTGGGAAAAGAGGCATTGCTTAGGAAGAGAAACTTTAATTTGGAAAAGAATTATTGATTATGAAAAAGTCAGTATTAAACAACGATTATTGTCCAATGGAATCATACGAAGACGATTTTACAACATGTCTATACTTAGTAAACTGAAAATGCCTGTCAATAAAAACATTTCCAAACTCGTATAAAACAACATTTATTTATGCTTGACTGTCCCATGGAGTCACACGAAGACGATTTTCTTTTTTTGATCTATATTTAATGAACCAAACCTGCCAATAAATACATAAAAAAGTAAACTTGGTGTACAATGCTACAATGGTCGCATTTACACGATGTTGTCTAATTAAGAAAGAAACAAGTTGCCCTTTGATCACCAATTAGTAAGTAGTACAAATATATAATTGTAAACACCCGTTATGCAACCATCTTTTCTCCCCTTAGATGCAGTAATAGAGTTACTTTCAAATGAAAAAGTCAATATAAAATCAAAGTCATGATAACGTGTATCCCGTGATCCAAGGGATGTATTAACGTGAGAAATCTCTGGAAAGAAGGTAACTCGAGAACTCTGATTAAGCCGCTAACTCGGATGAATGACTACATATACATGTACATATACATGACTACATATACATGTACATACCCAAATAAGTTGGCTAAATATATGAATTGCATTTGTAAGACATTATTCAATAATCTATCAGATTAAAGCAAAATGACTAAATACAGAGAATAATGAAAAACCAGTACATGTAACCGTGTCTCATAATGAATAATAATACCACACATTTAACACAGATTATTTTATTCGCGATATCTTTGGGTTAAAAAAAATGTTTTCATTATCCTGAAGCATTAACTTTGGTTCATATTTTAGATGTCTACATTAAAGAAGTTTAATGGTCCATATTTTAGATGTCTACATTAAAGAAGTTTAATGGTCCATATTTTAGATGTCTACATTAAAGAAGTTTAATGGTCCATATTTTAGATGTCTACATGAAAGAAGTTTAATGGTCCATATTTTAGATGTCTACATTAAAGAAGTTTAATGGTCCATATTTTAGATGTCTACATTAAAGAAGTTTAATGGTCCATATTTTAGATGTCTACATTAAAGAAGTTCAATGTCTTTAAGCGAGGAAAGTCTTGCTGAAAACCAAAAGAAAAACCTATTAAATACAGATCAATCGTTATCAGTTTTACTTTATCACGTGGCGTCTTTGATTTGGAGTTCCGTAAACTCGTGTCCTATTAGCAATATTGAACACGTGTAAAATGACATCCAGACGTTTTGCAAGGTAATGTCATATTTTTGGAGGTGTTGATGTATGTTTCCAAGTAAATCCATGATATTTTCAGAATCTATTTTTTAAAAATGAATATTCGGTTCATCGTCAGGTGATTAGTGGACACTATTCTGTGTTTATTCCAGAAAAATGTATTAAATGTGTAGAATAATTCTATTATTGTGTTCTTTTATATTTATATATATATATATATATATATATATATATATATATATATATATATATATATATATATATATATATATATATATATATATATATATATATATATACATGTCTCAGCATATACGCAAGCATACAAATTTGTTCATGGTTAAGGCCGGCATATTAGTACTAGTGATGACTCGAAGATGTTGCATACCCTATAATGTATGATTGAATTGCGATGTCTCCACTGTTCACTGGCTTTACTTTAATATTGCATAACCCTTTGTAACAAAAAGCTATTCATTTGTCATATTTAAGACTAATTGATTCCTAATTTGTTTACTTTTTAGAATTTCATTCTGTTCATTTTACTGACAATTTCGCTCAGAATGAACAAACGCTATGTGTAATTCAACACGGGTCTCGCCAACAATCCGTCAAGTGACTGCTTGTGAGAATATCAAATTTACCAAATTTCTATACGGGCAAGAAATGCAATATCGTGGTCTTTCTTTAAAAAAAACGGACATTGAACTCATTACATCTTTATGTTTCTCAGCCTGGATTCGACTCGAAAAAGATAGATTTACATCTCTTTCAGAAAAGAAGAAATTAGGCTTGACTGGACCATTCGTCATGCTGAAAAACATAATGTATGACGACGGGTTTCTTAAGCCATGAAAAGACATTAGAAATTTCTTACTAAAAGACAGTTTAAGAAAAGGGTCGTGGATGAAAAAAATGAAACCGTCACGATTGTGTCTTCGTGGCTAATTTCCAATCTGGTATAATCTTTCATTGTTCATTTGCGTCGTCTCTTCACTAGTCATGTCATTCTTTTCCTAAAGTATCATGTCAGAGCGAGTCCAAAACTGTATTTTACTGTCTAACCCTTTGAACCCAGATGATACTATGCTATCTTCTTAACTGAAATAGTTTTAATTTGTATGGACGAGATAGCATTATTTGCGACAGAATAATTGATATAACTGTCGCTCAAAACTATCACAAAAAAGCATGACATTTATGAACTATTTCCCCCTCTTTTTTTTTCGACGGACATTTCGTATATATGAATTATTCCACCTTGTTGACTAGAGTAGTAACAAAGATTGCATTATACCAAAGAAGGGGAGGGGGGATTTTAGTAGTATTAGCACTTTGGTAATTATTTCTAACATTACACGAAGTTGTTGATACAATTCAATCGGAGCTATTATTTCCACAACAGTTTTCGACATAAAAAACGCTCTGAGAACTGGAAAATTGGAAATACACATGTCGAAGGAATACAAATGTTAGATACAGCTAAGAAAAATAACATGAGTAAGCACACTCTTGAGACAACGGTGCCAGTAAAAATATTTTAAAAATACGAGAAAAGAAGTCATACTATAATTGCTATAGGACACTTTCTCAAAATGACTCTTGCAAAATCATGAAACATACCAAGAAATACTTCCTACTTACAACAGATAAAAACATGTGCCTTTTGAATACCAAATCTAGTCTTCTTTTTCCGCTTCTTCCTTTTATCAATATTACTCCATCTGATATCATTATCAACAGTAAGATTGTTATTATTATTATTATTATTATTATTATTATTATTATTATTATTATTATTATTATTATTATTATTCTTTGTTGTAGTAGTAGTAATAGTAGTTGTATTGATAATTGTCGTACTTAATTATGTTAAAAGTTAAACGTAAATATATTTGTGAAAAATTTTACACATTTTTGTTGAAATCTCTTTTTCGTTCTCTCTTTAATTTGTTACCTTCATTCTCTCTTTACACAATTTTTTTTGTTCAACAAGATGATGATATTCTTGATCGATCAAAAGCCTCATTAATATAATATAATATAATATAATATAATATAATATAATATAATATAATATAATATAATATAATATAATATAATATAATATAATATAATATAATATAATATAATATAATATAATATAATATAATATAATATAATATAATATAATATAATATGTTTTGTGAAAATACATGATTTAAACGGAATACATGGAGGACCAATAAGTGAAACATAATGCATTATCGGAGAAATGAACCATATACCGATATCTAGATCAAATACAAAGGTAAAATGATAAGAAAGAAGCATACATTAAAGCAACGAAAACTTGCCGAGTCTAACCAACAGCACCAACAGACAGTAACATTTAAAACCACTGATATTTAACCACCAGAACTTTATGATCATTTTATTGTTTTCCCGTCCATTGAAAAAAATAAATAAACCCATGCTAGAAGTCATTTAGTTTATATTGTTTTTGTCTATGTTTGCCATTCACCTTGATTGATTGCCGGTGTTACATAATAACACATTAATCATGCTTATTAAAATTATGTTCTTGAGAATAATCGGCAGGAACTGTTCGAATTTCCTCGTTCCACGTTTATTCTTTTTTAGGTACTTGTTTTTTTTTTAATTATTATTTCGGCTTATTATCTTTGTAAGAAATCTAATAAACGTTATTTATGTTATATACATGAAAAGAGTTACAATTGTATTTACTTTCATCCAAGGTAATGTTAGATATCGGAGAGAAATTTTGTAATTTGCAATTTTATTTCATAAATCTTATAAAAGATACTAACAGGTTTTAATTTAAAAATAAACATTGTACATTGTACATTTATGTTTACTTACTTAGGCTGATGTACAAAATATTGTAGGTTTTCCTTCATGTAAGGTTTTCCATATTATTATTATTATTATTATTATTATTATTATTATTATTATTATTATTATTATTATTATTATTATTATTATGATTATTATTGCTTCGACTGTTTGACGTGAGGATAGCTCCCATCTTAGCTATGGGGCTGAGGTTTGGGGGAATTTACGATGCTAGCGATTTAGCAAAAGCTAATTTGTAATTTCGTAAATATATTCTTGGTATATCATAAGTATACTCCAAAAGCATTCGTATATAATAAATTAGGAAGAATTAGTATGCAGGTTATCAGATATAAACGTATTTTGAAATATTGGCTAAGAATTCCAAACATGCTAGAAGATAGATATCCTAAATAATGTTACAATTTACAGGTTTTTTGTTGGGGGGTGGAGGGTGGGAGCCTGGAATTGTGATTGCTGGGCTAACATTGTTAAAAAGTTTCTCTTTACAGTTGTATTTCGTAATGTTTGGTATACTCAGGGCGTAAATGATGAAAATATTTTTCTTAGATTGGACAGCCAGAGATGTGACACAAGCTGCATGATGAGATTAAGTCAATAGAAAGAATGCGTTTCTATAGGTCGTTGGGAGTAGAATTCACTTATCAACGATATCTATAATTGTTGGGAGATAGCAATTTTTGTTATTTAATCGCCAAGAGCAGAGTGGCGAACTTTCCAATCAGAGGTAATATGGGAAGATATGAAAGTATTTTTCTAAGAAGAAAGTCTGTCAAATTTGTAACCTGAAAATTAATTTCATTGTATTACTGCTTGTCAGCTATTTGGAGAAATATGAAGAAAATATTTACCCACATCTGTATATTACAATCCAATTTTAAGAAAAATACAGGTCTTTTGTATGAGCTGATAATAGTAAAATTATGATTACCAATTTAGTACTGTTTACTATAAACTCCTTCAGAATTAGAAAAGCCATTTTATAAATGACTCCTGCTGCATAAGATTCTAAATCAATATGACAAAACGTGCTCCATGCAGGTTTCAGGACTCCTCTTATTTCGTTTACGTCATTACTGTGTAATACTTGTATCTCAACCCAATTAAAAAAATGCAGTAATTATTACTTTTATGTATATAACACCCAATAAATACGACGTTCTTTTAATACGCACAATACAATCTTTTTGTACTGCATGATGTATGGATATGTATACCCGGTTAGAGGACTCTGTTAAAATGAATACCATATTTATTATTATTATTATTATTATTATTATTATTATTATTATTATTATTATTATTATTATTATTATTATTATTATTCATTTTTTCTACCTGTTCGTTTCACTTAAAAAAAAGACCAAATCGAATTACAGCCTTGTTGAATTTAACTTTGCTGCAAACTTACAATAAGTAGTTTCTTATCAGAAACGAAAACACATAACAGATATTATAAAATGATTTAAAAAATACAAACCTGAAACCCTCTAACATATATTTAGTTACCTCAAGCGATGATTTACATTGGTTACGTTGATATTACCATTAGACCATACATGTTGAATCGAAAAATACAATTGCATGTTTGTCGTGCTCCTTACAGATATTTTCCCACCAACATGTCTACCCATCGAGTAATTTTGTCTTTGTCATGAAGGTTTACACAAGAATATGAAACTATGCATTGTGCCAGCATTTCTATACTGTTGTATTGTACAGTTATTAACAATAAATTAAACAAACAGAACCTTAAGAGCAGGGCAACGTTATTAAAGCATAAACAATGCAATAAGAACAGAAAAATAACTAATTAAA